>CM062817.1:576593987-576938370 GCA_031772625.1 Pinus tabuliformis | reverse complement strand
TTGAAAAATAAGCCTCACAAGGGGCCAAATAATAATAATGTACATGTCGTGGGCCCTCCAAAGACCTAATAATCTCTTGAAGTACCATACTAAGGAATAAATTCCTCGAAATATGATGGACAAGGGGTGGCCCCTTGTTCTCCAAGTAGTAGACCTGTGGTGGTTTCAATGGGTCTGAGGGCACATAAATGACCCCATGGGTCTCCATATGAATCAGAGATGCCTGTAGATCCTCTGCAAGGGTCCGAGTGGTGGAATGAATGCTGCCATGACATCGTACAAGTCCTGGGACACTTGTCAAGAGTGTGGGGCTCTTGTGGGGGCCTGCTAGGCATAATGTACCAAGCATATCACCATCATCCCAAAAGTGGATCACTAGTAGTCTCTGAGCATCGATGAAGATCTGTGGAGTGTTGTCTGTTGCTGTGGAGGCCAATGGCTCTCTATGCACACCCTATATGTGCCAATGTAGACCTCTGGGGTTAGGATCCCGTATAGGGAGACCAAATCCAAATGGAAACCACCTGTAAACCTGCATAAGATCCAATGTGTCCCCTAGCCTTCCAGTACAACCATCCATTAAAATAATTGTGTAAAAGAGTTTATAAACCATGGATAACAAAGTGGGTAATTCATAATAGCATGCCCTTCCGTAGTGGGCTTTGGCATGTACTAGTGTGTCCAAGCTCCAAAAGGGGTTAACCAAGTACCTTATTAAGTGGTTTCTACCCTTAAAGAGGATAGTATGTCCAAGGTACATCCCTCTAATGGGGTGGCAAGTGATAAATAAGTGGAATGAAGTAGGGAATGAGAGCGACAATCCTAGGCCACATATTAGGGCATAAGGGTAGCTAGATAAGGGGAATCCCACACCTGGGTATGTAATGTGTAGGAGGGAGCAATCGTGGTACATGAGGTGCCCCGACCTTGATTTTTACACCCTTCTTTATATGCCTTTTTTATGAATTTCCTTAAATTAACTGCTCGGGGCTCAAAGGACAAGAGCATGATGTGTAAGATATAACAATGATTAACCCTTTTAGGTAGGGTAGTTCATTGCCCTCCAAGGGTTGGGACAATCATGGGTTCCTGAATGATAAAGGAGGCTCATATAGGGCCTACGGAACCAGGGTGATGACCATGGATTGGGGTAGAGCTCATGTATTGGCTTTTGCCCACATGCTAATTACTTTTGTCTCGACCATCTTTTGCATTTTGTGGTACAATTTCCTGTTAAATGTGGCCAATTATGTTTTTTTTTCTTTTTCTTTTAGCTGCTTCAACCTCCGGGGCATCATTCCAGGCCTAACCCAAGGTGGGGGCAAGGGGATAGGGAGGTTGGCCGTATGTGGACCCAGGTGGGAGAATTTATGAATGGGAGTATAGTGAGTGGAAAGGGAGTAATATATGTGGATAAAGGAGCACGACCACGCACCCAAAGTTGGGGTTTCTCAAGTGGTACCACCCTAGAACCAAATGGTCAATAAAGGAGATCCCATAGGACTAAGATCCAAGGGTAACATCCAAAAGAGATCAAGGGGACAAGAGCACAAACTAAGCCCACTCTTTCCGCCAAATCCCCCCATCAATCCATACCCAGAAGTATCAATGATAAGTAAACCCAATGCTCAATTACCAAATGACAAGACATACCTTTAGATTCGAAAGGCCCACCTTCAAACATACGATCAATACAGGTGGGTGAGGAACCATATGGCTGGCTCAGGTGGGTGAGCGACCACATGGCTGGCTCAAGTGGCAGAGAAATGGCACAACGAGATAGCAGGAGGCTGCAAGGGGCCGTTGGCTGCCAACCGAGGTCCATCATGGAGAAAAATTTCTCCTGGGGATATCACCCACGAAGTGGTGAGTAATAGATACCATGTAGAAATTTTTTAGGCCCAACCTAGTTTCAAGTTTTAGGTGAAATCACATCAAGTATAATGCCCAATGCACATGTTTTTTCTGCTGTCATAAAAATGAAAATATTTCAAAACATGAAACGCTTGAACCTATGCTACTCTTTCACTTTTGTTCAGAATAAATGCAATAGTCACACAAATTTTGACATAGTTGATTTTTGGTCCAATGACACCGTTATTTTAGGACAAATGTCCCCAGAAAAACCTAATGTGTGAAAACCGATGCAGCAAATGAGGGTTTTATTATTATATGCAGCAGTGAAATTTCTGAGTACAATCTGGATGCCAAACTAGATATCCACAACAAATAATCCGGCTAGAAATATTAGAGAGAATTTTCTCTCTCCACAAGCAATCCCAATACAACTTGCTTTAGAAAACTGGCCTCCAAGAACCCTTGCGCAAGTCTCTGCGCAGACCCTCACACGCACAACATGAATCTATCTCTGATCAAAGTCACTCTTCCTGCTACTGCCTCTTGAAGTGATCCTCCAGCCTTTGGAAAATTATGCCGGCCTCTGGCAACTGAATAGACCTCATGCTCAACCAAATTAAACTACCTCACTGAAGCTGCTTGTGCAGTCCCTGCACAGCATCTAGTGGAATAACTCGGCCTCTTTTTTGATGCCTTTTTAGAACTGGAAACTCCTTCAGAATCAGTGTCTCTACTCCCTCTCTATCTTTGTGTACCTTATGGCTCAAACTCTTCTTCCCTGCTTGATCTCTGTAGCTGGATAGCTCGATCTGCCAAGAAACTCAACCTATCTAGTGTGTTTTCTCTCATCCCCATTGAGTTGCTCTTATAATCTCTCGTTGGCTCACCAACAACCATGATTAGATCCCCATCAACGACTAAGATCATCTCAAACTCGATCCGTGTGAGTTTCTAGAGAATTCTCACCTTTCTCAATTAATTACTATTAATTAATCACTTTTTCTAAGTTAGACTTAGGAAAAATTTAATTATTGATGAATTAACATAGTTGAGCCATCTGTAGGTGTTTTCTCCTGAGACTTTTCTGGGTTTTGGAGATCTTGTGTTCCTTAGCCTATTTGACCAAAGTTGAGACTAGACACCTGACCGATGCTACTAAAACCAACACTCCCTCTTAGAGAGGCAGGTGTTCTCTCTGTCTCATAACATCCTATCATACACGCTGCTAATATCTGACAACTGTGACAACCTACCACTGCCCATCAACTATTACGCATACTTTGATTCATCTGCCACTCTGTAGCTAAATCACCCTGCATTTGCATTGTTGTTGACACTGCACTGTACCACTTGTTCTATTGCCAACTCTACTCTGCGTTGCAACTTATCTCATGTTGTTGTTGCTACAACTACTGCAACTAAGAATGAAATCCTAAATCAACTGTGCCCCTATATTGGCTCTGCAACTGTGTCCTGAGTCTCTGACTACAACCAGCCTATGCACTGTGCACTGAGTAACTGTCTGCACTGCAACTACTTTGCGCCCCTCAACATCTGACTGCAACTAGCTCTGCAACTGTCCCTCAAGATCTGACTATGCCATCTGACACTGATCCAACTTCTACTGAATATTGTGGGCCCTTGTAGCAAGGGTAATTATCCATATGAGGAGTAAACAACAATTGTTGTTGCTCCTCTATGGACCTTGCCCAAATCTCTGCAACTCTGGAGTCTAGATCGCAATGTCTCCCCGCCTCTCTCTTGGAGGTATAGTCGCATACAAAGCAAAATCGTCCTCCAACCTAGAAGACAAATTGTCGATCTCTGCCAAAGTTGTTGCTTGCTCCTGCTTCTCCTTCTTATCCTTCTTCTTCTTTGGACATTAGGTATTGTAGTGACCAAACTCACCACATCTGAAGCACTTGATCTTTGACAAATCCTTCTTTTTCTTTTCTCCTCCCTGTGAACCTTATCCTTGACAGAGACCTCTCTTTTCCTTCCCCTTTGATGCAAGGCCTACATTCTCCTCTTCCTTGACACCCTTCGCTCCTTTGCTACTGCTGCCATTGATATTGTTCTCAACTAGAGCAAACCTCATTTCCTCTTGTGTGAAATCTGCTCACAAACAATCCCAACCCGGTAGATTATCCCGTCCAGTGATGCCTTGGACGAAGGTCGCCCACTCTGGGGTGAAACCATTGAGAGTTGTATGCACCAACTCACTCGCTTGAGGTGAATCTCCAACTGCGGAAAACTCGTCTTGAACATTCTGAATCCTTCACCCTTATGCATCTTGGTGCTCCTCAACTTCCCTTTCAAGAACATATTTCGGTTCTCAGAAGGATTCTAGAAAAGAATAGCAAATGCATCCCACATTTCTTTGGTCATATTCTTGGCCACTAAGTGTGAGACTATATGATCTCAAACACCCTCAAGGATCAACCGCTTTGACTTGGCCATCTCCTTATTGTATTTCTCTAGCTACTGGGAGTCTGTAAGTACGGCTAGAACTCTCTTTGCATACGTCTTCAAACTAGCTCATCTAGCAGGAAAGACATTCTGGCTTTCCAAATACAATAATTTGAGGCTTCATCTAGCCTATCATGATCTTGAAGTTCTGTTGAGGCCATTTTCCGCAAAACTCACAACTGGGAAAATCAACAGGAATCTCCTCCCTTTCCTTCTTGGCTACTCGCACTCCCTCTTGGAATGTGCAGTTTTTCTAGCTGCTACTACCACATGCTATTGGAAATCACGAATTTCCTCCATAAAAGTGAACCTGGAAATATTCGAAGAAAAATCCCTTTGTGTGCTTTTCTCTTCCAATCAGCGTTGATCTTCTACCGCAACCACTGCTGCAAACCAACTACGCCCAAATCTGCTCAACAAATTGACTGATATTCTCACCAGAATTGCTTCCCAGCAACACCACTGTTTGCAAATCACTGCAACTAAGGCTCTTCGATTTTTTTGTTGCCTAAAAACTGAAAATTGAATCCCTGCTCTGCTAACTCGCACTCCTGGTTGGCTTGTGCGCAGACCCTGAAATTCTACTCTGAGACTCCCTTTGAAGCTGCAAAATTTATCCTTCACTATTGAGCTCCTGATCTGCTTCAACACTCCTCTAGTACCAAGTGAAATTTTCACTCTATTGCAGCAAATGGAAATTATTGAATTAAGGCTTCTGTGATCCATATCAAGTTTTTGAGACAAACCACACTTGATGGTTCGAAGCGCGTTGACAAATGAATTTTGATGTGATTATAACCGAAAACTTGTCTCAAAAATGGAAATTACTCTTCTAACTGATTATTATTAAGTGCAGTTTATTTGCTACGACAAACAATGAATAAAATCACAAATACAATTTTCACCATAAAAACGTTGCGGAACATAAAATACTAGAACTAAGAAATATAGAGCATACACAAAATAAAAATGAAACCGTTATTTTAGGACGAATGTCCTCAGAAAACCCCAATGTGGGAAAATCGGTGCAGCAAATGAGGGTTTTATTATTATATGCAACAGTGAAATTTCTGAGTACAATCTAGATGCCAAACTGGCTATCCACAGCAAATAATCTGGCCAAAATTACTAGAGAGAATTTTCTCTCTCTCCACAAGCAATCCCAGCACAGCTTGCTTAAGAAAATTGGCCCTCCAAGAACCCTTGCATAGGCCTCTACGCAATGCTTGTGCAAACCCTCACACATCCAACCTGAATATGCCTCTGATCAAGTCATTATGCCTGTTGCTGCCTCTAGAAGTGATCCTCTGGCCATTTGGAAAATTATCCCGGCCTCCAACAACTGAATCGACCTTCTGCTCAGCCAAATCGAACTGTCTCACTGAAGCTGCCTGCGCAGTCCCTACACAGCCTCTAGTGGAATAACTCAGCCTCTTTGTTGTTGCCTCTCCAAAAGTGGAAACTCCTCCAGAATCACTGTCTTTGCTCCCTCTCTATCTTTGCATCCCTTCTGGCTCAAACTCTTCTTCCCTGCTCGACCTCTGCAGTTGGATAGCTTGATTTACCAAGGAACTCAACCTCTCTAATGTGCCTTCCCATCCCCATCGAATTGCTCTTATAATCTCTCGTTGGCTCACCAACGTCCATGATTATATCCCCATCAACGGTTAAGATCATCTCAAACTCAATCCATGTGAGTTTCTAGAGAATTCTCACCTTTCTCAATTAATTACTATTAATTAATCACTTTTCCTAAGTTAGACTTATGAAAAATTTAATTATTGATGAATTAAATTAATTGAGTCATCTCTAGGTGTTTTCCCCTGAAACTTTTTCTGAGTTCTAGAGACCTTGTGTTCCTTAGCCCCTCTAACCAAAGTCAAGACTAGAACACCTGACCGATGTACAAAAACTAACAATCTCACTGATCCATGAGACACCTTTCCCCTTAGTACCCTTTTCATTAATTACTCAAAAGGTACTTTATAACTTTATGTTTTATAAAGTCACTTTATGACTTTAATGTCTTATAAAGTCACTTTATGAATTTATCTCTACTAAAGTTTCGTGAACTTTATCTCTCAAAGTTAAATAAAGGGTTTCACATAAGGCACTCTTTCCTAGGCCAGACACCAAGCCTTAGGAACGCTTGTCCTGAGTACTCCTTTTCTAACAACAAATTCATCTCCACAAAAAGTATATGAAACAAAAATACCATCTTAGATCCATCTAACATCGGATCTATCATGCCGTGAGGGATCAAATCCCTCAAGGTGCAAACCTTATTTTTGGAGTGTAGAACTTGAGGAAATGTTTGCACCTCGAGGGATTTGATCCCTCTCGGCACATGATAGATCTAGTGTTAGATAGATCTAAGTTGGTTCTAGTTGAGGGCATCAATGCCACATTTTTAGATTATCATTATTATGTATATTTTTGAAATTAACTTCAAAATTCACAGTATGTTTTCTTTGCTTGGTATGACCATATCATGTTCTTCTTTAATTTAGTCTGTGTTGCTTGTTTTGAATGGTTTATATGCCTTTGTTTGGATGCTTTGAGTGGTTTATATGTTTATGTGTTTGGATTTGGATGGTAATGCTTGTGAATGTTACAGTGTTGTTATATTTTTATGTGTATGTAATTGTCTATTAGTAATTAGTTGGTGATGAAGAAGAGAGACAATCTTGTCAATAGTTTGCAAGAGGATTGATATTGCACATCTTTCATTTAATTATAGGTTTCACAACTTCTGACAATTAATTAATTCTTAATAGTGTCCCTCCAGGTATTGCTAAATATATCTTGAAGAATAGTTTTAATAATTTACTGCGTCAAGATTACTCTTGAAATAATTTGTTTCTTTGTTAATGTTTGAAATAATTTATTTCCTTCACAAATATTTTGATGACTTTTTTTTCTCTATAGTCTATTTTGCAAAGTCAAGAAATAATGTATTTTTCAATTTTTTTTAATGAGTGGTCATATTTATAAAATCTTTACATTATTTGTTTCTCCAAACAATTATCACATCTCCTTCAAGAATATTTTGATTTATTTTGAATGTTTATAAATATATATTTTCCTCTTATAAAACTTTTGAATACATTGTTGTATGCAATTATCTATTAGTAATTTTGAATATATGTAGTTTTGAATATATTTTGAATATATATACTTGTCTATTAGTAATTAGTTGGTGATGAAGGGAGACGATCTTGTGAAGGATTAATTTGCACTTTGCAGGAGGATTGATTTTGCGTATCTATTTCATTTTAAGTCTAGATATCACAACTTTTGACAACTAATTAATTTTTAATAGTGTTCCTCTAGGTAATACTAAATATATCTTGAAAAATATTTTTTTAATAATCTACATCCTCAAGATTAATAACATCTAATGCATCTAATGCAAGCAATCAAATAGTATTAGAAAACAACATCTACATTGAAATCAATGCATCTAGTGCAAACAATCAAATGAGATTAGAGATCAACATCTACACTACATCCTCAAGATTAATAACATCTAATGCATCTAATGCAAGCAATCAAATAGTATTAGAAAACAACATCTACACTGAAATCAATGCATCTAGTGCAAGCAATCAAATGAGATTAGAGATCAACATCTACACTAAAATCAATGCATCTAGTGCAAGCAATCAAATAGGATTAGAAATCCATATCTACACTGAAATCAATGCATTTAGTGCAAACAATAAGATATAATTAGAAATCAACATCTACACTGAAATTAATGCATCTAGTGCAAGCAATCAAATAGGATTAGAAATCATCATCTACACTGAAATCAATGCATCTAGTGCAAGAAATATTCTTCCCTCTCCCCCCTCCATCTAATCAGCTTCAAGATTAACAATATCTAATCCATCTAATGCAAGCAATCAAATAGGATTAAAAAACAACATCTACACTAAAATCAATGCATCTAATGCAAGCAATCAAATAAGATTAGAAATCAACATTTACACTTAAATCAATGCATCTAGTGCAAGCAATCAAATAATATTAGAAATCAACATCTACACTGAAATCAATGCATCTAGTGCAAACAATCAAATAGGATTAGAAATCACCATCTACACTGAAATCAATGCATCTAGAGAAAGCAATCAAATAGGATTAGAAATCAACATCTACACTGAAACCAATGCATCTAGTGCAGGCAATCAAATATAATTAGAAATCGACATCTACACTGAAATCAATTCATCTAATGCAAGCAATCAAATAGGATTAGAAATCATCATCTACACTAAAATCAATGTGTCTAGTGCAAGAAATCTTATTCCCTCTCTCCCACTCCATCTCTCCTTTTTCTCTCTATCTCACCCCCCCAAACTCTCTCTCTCTCTCTCTCTCTCTCTCTCTGCCTCCCTCCTTCCCTCTCTCTTCTTCCCTCTCTCCACCTCCCATCTATATCTATATCTCCTTCTGCCTCTCTATATCACCCCCAAAACATACACACTCTTTCTCCATATCTAGTTATTGCTCCCTCCCTCTCCCTCTCCCTCTCCCTCTCTCTTCCCCTCTCTCCCCCTTCTATCTCTCTTCCCTCCTGCTCTCCTCTCTCCCTCTCTTTATCTCCCTTATCACTCCTCCCTCTCAATCCACCTTTATCTCTCTATGTCTTTCATTTTACCTCCCTCTCTCTCCATCCATCCCTCCTTCTCTCTCTCCTTTCTCTCCCACCTCCCTCTGTCTCCCATCCCGTCTCTCTCTCTCTTCGCCCTCCAACTCTATCACTATCTCCCTCCCTCTTTCTTTCTCTCCCCCTTCCTTCCATCTCTCTTTCTTTGTCTCTCTATCTCACCCCAAAACTTACACATTCTCTCTCCATCTCTCCTTTCTCACTCCCTCTCTCTCTCTCTCTCCAATTTTATCTCCCTATGTCTTTCTTCTTCACTCCCTCTCTCTCTCCAATTTTCTCTCCCCATGTCTTTCTTCTTCACTCCCTCTCCCTCCCCCTCCAACTCCATCTCTCTGTCCCTCCTTCTCTCCTCCTCTCTGTGGTCCTTCCCCTCTCTCCCTTTCTCTCCTACCTCCCTCTCTCTCTCCCCATCTCTCTCTCTCTCTCTCTCTGTGCCCTCCAACCTTGTCACTATCTCCCTCCCTCTCTCCTTGTCTCTCTCCCTCTCTCCCCCCCCACATCTTTGTGTCTCCCTCTCTCTCTCTTACCCTTCTCTCCCTCTCTCACTACTCTCTTTCTCTCTCTCTCTCTTCACTCCTCCTCCCCCCTCTCCTTCATTTTATCTCCATCTCTCCCTTGTCACTCCCTCTATCACTCTATGTTTTTGTTCTTCCCTCCATATATATCTAGAGTTAATATATATCATGATATATTAATATATATTATAATATGACAAATTGGATATTATATTAAATTTAATATTGTATTAATCCAAAGTTATTAAATTTAATAATATATTAATATATTAATATTAATATTATATTTAATATTATCTTTTAATATTAATATTAGATTTAATGGTTTTTTACATCACATGGTAACAAAATTTATAATAAAACTATATCAAATTAATATTTTCAAATATTACAATTTTGATGTGGAAATATTCGTCTTTAAATATTTTAATATATCCATAGGATATGGTTTTTCCTTTTAAAGATTCATTTTACAAATATTTAATAAATAAAAAAATATTAAAAGATTTTGGACCAAGATTTTTGACTCTGTGTTGAATTTAACAGTTTTCTTTTGATTTAAGAAATAGTATTGGCTTTGGTAAAGAGTAACCATGTTTAAAATTTTACCTAATTTAGAATTTTAATGTAGTAAAAATTTTTGTTCAAGTTAAATTTATGATCCATTCAAATTCATGTATATTGATAGGCATGACCAAGTCAAACAAATGAAATCTACTTAAAATCAATGCTGCAAAATCAACATCGACATAAAATCAGTGGGGGTCATCAACTTGGGAAATCAGGAAACTAGAGAAAATTTTGAAAAATCAGCAAAACCCGCAAGAATAAACTCAGAAAAATTAGCAACATGAAAAAATTGGATAAACTTGGAAAACTTAATGACATGAAAAGCTCAGAAATATCAGGAGAAACAAGAGATGCTTGAAACATTGCTTTAAATCTAGGACACAGGACACGTCCTCCTATCCCGTGTCATTTATCCACATGGACATGCAAGAAGAAGCACGATGCTGGTGTGTCAGACACATGGAGATGCAAGAAGCATGATGCCAGTGTGTCAGACGTGTTCTGTGCGATGACATGGATGCCATGCATGCCCAACACTGTCATTACGTGTCTCAACATGTCAGACACAAGACACCCAAAAAATGCTAAAACTTTGACAAAATATAAAAGTGTACACGCGTCTCAATGTCAATAAATCTGTCCCAATGTGTGACGTATTTCTATTTTCAAAAGTTTGTGTGTCCAAATGTATCATATGAGTTAGGTTAAAATCATAATGATAATCAGAAACATAAATGAATCTTCATTTACGTTTGCTTGTTATCACTCCTTGATATTGTAGCAATATCACATTCTTTGTGAATTACTTTCCAAAATATAATCTAGCCATTATAATAAGTTTGTTTACTACATCGAAATCATTTTTTCTTTTGTCTAATGTCAGGAACACTACTATTTCATCTAAAGTATTGGTAAGGACTAAACTTTTCCTCCTAGATGATGTTTTAGATATTTTAGTACCTAGCATTGCTTGAAGGCCCTGATGTAATCTACAATCTCCTTGTTCGTGCTTTCTCCAATATACAATCCTTTTATATCCCATAGGCTGTATCTTTCCCAAAACATGAAAGGGAAGTTAAAGGGTAACCCTTCCTCATTTATGGATGTGATCCCATGCTAACTTGTATTACCATGCATAGTAATAACAGGATATTTGAGATGTGAGTTTACATTGAAGTAGATGACATTATACCCTTCTCAGAATATTTATAACTCTACTTTTCATATCATTGGTTAACCAATTCACCAAAGTTGTCAAATATAATTGAAAATAAAAGTTAAAAGCAGAATCTAGCAGGTCATCTGCTTTTAAAGTCAGTTGACCGGGTGCATCATTCTTGAGAAAGTCCTTAGCTTCACAAACACCAGAGATGGACTTTGAAATGAGGCCGGACACTGTTGTTCATAGCATGATACATAGAATTCATGAGATGGATAACAGGTTGCAGCCATTGCGAAGCAATTGCATGATACCATTTAAAGAAAATCTCAAGAAAGTGGAAACCATTATGTCAATTAATACTCAATTTCCTGGAGATAAAACATGAAACATTGACAACTGCTTGTGAAATAATTATTTGGAAGGAAATATTGAGAAGAAAATCTGTACGTATCAGTAGAAATTTTGAACACTAAGCCCTTTAATCAGCAACAGTAATATTGTTTTGCACAAACAAGTTCGATTTTATTAAGAAGCAGTGGGTTTTGAAGATCATTACAAGCACATACCTTGTTAAGAATGTGTCCCACTGATGGGCAGTCTTCATATCCTGTATATCTTGCTTCTCTAAGCTAACTGATAATGCATCAATAGCAGCTTTCTTAGCTGCCTGTAAATCATGTTGCAAGTCCCTGAAGTCAATGTGAGTTGCCTCCTTGACAAGATCATGCATAGTTTCCCTCCTCCAAGGCCTTTCAAGTGATATTTGTGTCCCCTGTAAACCAATATTATTGCATGGAAAATGGTCAAGGTGGCACCAAATCAGAAGGCCATGGTGGTAAACAAACTTAAATTATATACACTTACAGTGCAACTGCAAGCAACATTTACGACACACACTATTCTGAAAAGTGAGAAATAATGATGAAAAGTGAAAAGCTCCAATAATTTTCATGTCATCTAGATTGGAGACCAAGTTCGGCTAAATTTGTTTAAGGAAAGATTCAGAGGCCTAAACCAATAGTTGAAGCCTACTGGAGTGGTCCTTGCAAGATCCTAGAGAATATTGTAGAGAACATTTAAATTGGACTTGTCTCAGTATATGGGCATATGATTGACTGAAAATGTAGATCAGTTGATGTTGCTTAAGTAGTCAATGCCAAATGAGGATTCAGATTGATATTATCTTGGGTTGAGCTGATCCCATAAAACGAAGTGATCATATAAGAGTACAATATTCTCTACAAGAAATTAACAAGAAATTAAAAGCTTCCAAGCAAAAGGAGACCAAGCTCTCTATGTTTGCAAGCAAGGAGAATTTCCAAAGTCTATTAACTGGTTGACCTGCTGACAGTTAGAGAAAGAGTTTCTAAATTTTAAAGTTGCTAGCAGCTGCCAAATTCAAGGGGGAAGGTTTGGTCCATAATTTAGATTACAAGCACTTAATGATTAATATATCCATAAGTTCCATTTTTTAATGTGCTTTCCAATGGGTCTGTTACAGCAAAATCTAGCATCCATGTGTAAAGCCACACTAGGCACTCTAGGTCTAACAATGAGATCATCCACCACTGTTACCTCAATTGCCTCTCCCCTGTTGTTTTGTGGTTGGATACTATCCTCACAAGGGAGGCTTCCCCAACAAGACTTAGAGGCTAGATGACTAAGGAGTCCTAAGCCAAATGGCTCTCTAAGGAGCTTGTAAATTACACACCCTAGAAAGGTTTTCAATAATGAAAGGTTCAGGGTGTGAGAGAGAGATGATGGATTGAAGGAAACTACTAGCTAAGCCTAGGAGGCCAAGATAAGTTCTACAGATTTTCAAATTAGCTACGCCACTAGCAACCATCAATTTATGAATTGCTGTTATAGGGTGTTGAGAAATCTAGAGCATCATGAATTAAGAGATTTCTCTTAATTAGTAACTGCTTGTGAGTTCCTTTTACTTCATTAGATTAGGATCTTCTTGTTGCTTAAGTTATTAGTGTTCTTCTTCATCAAACAACTATCAATGCATGAACATAAATAGACAAGAGACACAGAATGTAGGCTATCAGCCAAGGCCAAAACCTCTCTCTTTGAGAGGAAAACCCGCACAAATTCTTCTTATAGAGATTCCAATTGACGAATACCAAGAGCAAGACTCTTGACCTATTAGCTACTCCAAGACCAAGATACTAATTCTGCTCTTTTGTTCTTCGTGACTCCTCTTCCGCTTCGACCTTCTTAGCTACCAAGACATAGTTACCATCTCGTCACTTGACATGTCACAGAGATCTTATTTCTTTGATGACATTGAGTCCTTGTCAATTCCTTCATACTGTGATAGTACCGAGCCTTTCTCACTGTGGAGGTACTGAAACAAAGTTACAGTGATAGCTCCAAAACAAACTGTGGATAGACTGAGATCATCTTCTATACTGAGATAGTCACCAAACTGTGATATCAACGAACTATGGTGGCACCGAGACACATCACTGCAATGTCACCGAAATACTTGTCACTGCAATCCGAGTTCCTATACCGAAATACTTGTCACTACAAGCTATCCGAACATGACTCTTTACTTGTCATTGTAATGTTCATGCGAATCTCAGAGGTAAACCCAAGCTCCTTGACTATGAGACAACACCCAATTTATCACTCCAATCCTGTACCCTTATCGACCTCCTTTACTGAACTTACTTCTGCAATCTATCCGAACTTGTCACTGTATCTATCCACCCGAATTCAGAGAGATCCAAACTATTTTCTATGGAGATGTGAAGACCCTGTGCTCATATATATAGTGGTCTGTCCCATAAATAAGCCGACCTATAAATCCGAATAGGTGTGTCTCCATTAGGTGAGCCGACATGTGTTCTTCTCTCTGTCTTGAGGCCGACTTGAAGAGGAGTAGCTAGTGCTTGTCTTGGAGGGCTATTTGACAATTCTATAGACTCATTTACATTTGTAATATGCCCAAGAAGGGTTCTTCATACATGACATTGACTCTTTGACTTTTATGACTAGATGACAAATCCTAAAGGCTCACAATGGGAGCCATCCAAAAATAAAGTACTTGTACATGAAACCCATGAGTCAAGCATACAAACATTTTATTTTTCTTCTTTACATCAATTACATAAAAATCACAATTACATGTCATTATGAAGACCGAAGCTAGTTACACTTTTCAACACTCCCTCTTAACTAGGGAGGTATTCATAATGCTACTTGGTCATTCTCAATCTTGAAGAATTTCTCATAAGGAGAATTGGATTGGTAACCCATTTGTATAGCATCATATCAACCAGCATTGTTACATAGCAAGGCCTTGACTAACAGCTCTATCTCTCCACAAGATCTGAGCTCAATGCTGGCGAGACCAATGATTTATAAACACTCTCATCATTGTCTCTCCCGGAACATACCCCACCCGAGTTCTCAGGGTTCCATTAGGACTATTCTTATCTTGGATTCCTAGTCCTCAAAGAATATCAGTCCTTTACGACTACTCTTATCTTGGATGCCCTATCTCATCCTCAAAGAGTATCAGATGCCAAATGATTACCCAATCCTCCATTCTGTCTTCCCAAGTGAAGACCAGAATGATGTGTCTATCTCTCCCTCTTAATTAGGGAGGACATATCTATTCCTATAAAGGAATGTACTCATTCCTACAGAAGGAATGTACCTAAGCTCCATCTTGGCCTAGGAATTTCCAAGTTTCTTCCAAGTAAGAAACTTGTTTCCAGGCTCCCTCTTAATTGGGGACCTACAGCAGCTCCTTAGGTGGAGATAATGGGACAACCAGCTACTTTGAAGAACGCCTTCCTTCGATGTCATGAATTTCTTCTTCGTTATGGAGTCTTCATCTTTTGGGACTTCTTTGTAGGGCACAGACCATCCAGCACTTTCATCCACGAGTCAGTCATGTCATCATTCCTTTCATCAGAAAGTGATCCATCAATCTCCATCTAGTCTTGCTTCATGTCATGCAGCCTTCTTCATGTTGTCTTATTCGAAAGGATCTTACATCCTTCTACATGGTCCTCTTGGAAGACATCCACAGTTCTTCCTTGGCAGTCCTGCATAAGCCATCTAAATACTTGTTCAAAATAAGAAATGAACACTTAAAACAGACTTACCTTTGTGATGGTCTTTCATCATGACATCTTCCTGTAGGTATCAGCATCCTACATTAATGTTGACACATCTCCCAAAGATATCCATTGTCAAGGGTCTCCATCATTTTCAAACTTCCATCAGAGTCTTTATATCTTTCCGGGAGATTTCCTAGTCAAATCTTCTAGTCCTCGGATGTTGAATACTTTATTCTATGGTTGCATAGTCCACGATCTCTTCCTTCCTTTCTTCACACATTTCATTCCCAAGAGCTTCCAATCAGAGTTTTCTCAATTGTAGTCAACCACCTCATACTTCATATGACGACATATTATGTTGATTTCATCTAGTGTGACCCATGCCTTCCGGCATCCTTCATGGAAGGAGATTCCTTTCCATTGATCATGCTTCACAAGATAGAGAAGTGATCCATGTTACTTACAACCATACAACATGACTTTATAATATTGAATACACACATACCTTTTAGGTCATCTAGGCTTCTTTCAGCAACTTCCTTGATTGAAAAGAGCTTTGTTAATTGTAGGCAACAATGGTATGTTCTATGCTTTTAGAGCAATTTTACTTCAATTTCTTTATTAGCCCAATATGGATATCCAGTTTAGCAATCACATCAACATGATAGTAAAATGCAGATAGAACATAAACATAAACAGTAGAAGACAAGCCAAGACAAGAGGACACAAGATGTGGCACCAGCGAGGGACAAATCCCAATGTGGGGAAACCCTTGATCAATTCTTCTTATAGTCTTCAATAGTTCAGCAGAGAGAGAATACAATTTACAAATCTGATAATTTATAACAGCAGCAAAGGAGCCCTAACCAGAAAAGTCAACGCTGGTCAACAGGGCATATTTGACCCTCAAAGTTTCGGTCCACTTCAGTGAACTTCGGCCTCCAAACAGCAAGATGAAACAACCCTCAAAATAGTCAAATTCAGCCCAATCAAAGTCTGGTCAAATAGTAAACCTATGGTCAGCCCTAACCACAATCAACACTGGTCAAATAGTCAACGGATTGCCTCGATTTCTGTTCCAAGAAATGCGGTCTGCAAGGACAGAATTCCTCCTCCCAAAATCGCAGCAAAACAGGTCAATGCAGCCCAAAAACAGCCTCTAAAAACTCGGTCAAACCTGGTCAACGCAGAAATAGAAAATGCCCTTCCTTTCCTTCACACGTGTGGAGAGAGAAACTGCCCAGAAATCCGTACCCAATCAGATGAGGGGAGAGGGATGTGTGAAGATGAAGTGTGTCCAAATGAGGATGAGGCATCATGTATTTATAGGCTAACGTTGAGGATGAATAGACGTGATTGTTGGGCTTCTGAGCCTACATGAGTTTGCTGGCCGACCTTGGCAATTTGTCCATAACATAAATAAATTCATAACTTCATTTGTACATGTCAGAAGCGGATGATCTTTAACTTGCACAACAAATTGTTGGCAACATTCTCACTCCAACCAAAATGGTTGGCCAAGGGGGAACTCTTGGTATCAAACTTGCAATGAGTTGCATTCCAGAGTGTCCTTATAATTAGGTGGAAGAAGAGGAAACTCTGGAGCATCTAAATGTTGTTGACTGCATAAAATCACCAAGACTAACCCCCAAGGAAAATTCCTTGTCAAGCTTATTGGAAAACTCATCCACGTCAATTGAAGCTGAAACACCTTTCATCTTCTTATTAGGACACATAACAACATAGTGTCCCATCTTTTGACAAGCAAAGAATCTCACATTGCTCATGTCCTTCTCCTTCTCCTTTTTCTTACCCTTCTGCTTGGTCCCACTCGTGGCACCCTTCTTGGACTTCTTCTTTCCCTTTGCTGCAAGAGCAACATTCTCCTCATCATCCCCACCATGTTGGCCTCCACTCTTGGCATTTCATCTTATCTCCTCCTGATGGAAATCATCCCACATTCTCCCCCAATCTGGAAAATTCTCACGGGCTACAATCCTATCAATGAAAGCATCCCACTTCTTGGAAAAACCACTCAAGGTTGATCTAACCAACTGCTCCTCCAGAATAGCCACTCCCACAGCGGCCAACTCATCTCTCACTTGAGTGATCTTGGTGAGGTATGAGGAAATTGTGTCGGTCTTGGTCATCTTGGTTTGCCTCAGTTTTTCCCGCAATACCATTTTCCTATTCTCATTGGTACTTTGGTAAAACTTTGTTAAGGCCTCCCACATCTCAAAGGCATACTTCTTCCTTGAAACATGGGGAATGAGGTGATCTTTGATGGCATCTAGCAGAAGTCTCTTTGCTTTGAAATTCTTGTTGTTGAACTCAGCCAACAAGCCTTGAGGAATGGGTGGTCTAACTGCCTTCTCAACAATTTTCCACAACTCAAACTCTTCTAGCAATAAGATCACCCTCTCCTTCCATGGGCTAAAGTTATCAACCTCATTCAACTTGTCCTCAACCCTCAAACCCGTAGTTGTTTGACCTCAACAACCCAACACAAGATCTCAGATATGTCCAAGGGTAAACTACTACTCCCTCTCAACCACAAATCCCTGTTTAGGCCTACTGTTTTGCTTGTTATATGGTCACTTTCTCAACAATTTTGGTGACCAAGCTCTGATACCATGTACAAAATTTTGGTTTAAACCCAACCCACTTTCAAGTTTAGTGAAGTCACATCATGTTTAATGCCCAACCCACATGTTTATTGCTACTGTCATAAACATGAATATTTTCAAACATTGAAACACATCAGCCTACTCTACTTTTAACTTTTACTGAGGAAACACAAGCAACCAACAAAAAATTACTCGAGAAATTTTTGGTCAATAGACCCTGGAAAAAACCCTGAACGGAAAACCAGAAAGAGAGAGAGAATTCTTGTTTCTGTCAGAGAAATTTTACAGCATTTATTACAACAATTAATGCAAACTTATCTCTTAGGAAATTGTGCCCAGATTTCCTAAATATTTGTGTTGTAGCTTCCTCTAATTCTGTGTATGACAATCTCAATTTCTATTCCCTCCTTGCTCAGAAATACGTGCCAATAAATGCTCTGTCCATTCCTTGAAAATCATGCTTGACACTACTAAGAATATCATGCCCAGCTCTTAAATTTCTACATTGCTTCTAACAGCTCTAACAACCTCGATTTCCATGCTATCAGTCCCCTTGAAATTCATGCCTAACAACCTCGAAAAATGTGCTACTTCTGACAGCAATTTAATGCCAATTAGTCCCTCGATTTTCAGCCCAAGCTGCCCTCAATTTTTGGCGAAACAACTGCAAATAATGCTGGAAGAGTGCCTCAATTCCAGTGCTCTGCTCAGCCTAGAAATATCCTCCCTCTCCTTGTTGTACTTCCTTTATCTCCTGCAGTACTTGCTCCCTCAACCTCCTTATCCTCTTCTCCAAAACTCATGAAGAATGCATGCAAATGGTGCCTTTTTCTCCCTTGAGTTTCCTTTTTGTTCTCTCATAATGAAGAGAGACCTAACCCTAAGATCCAATGGTTGAGATTAGATCTTAGCCATTGAGATCAAGGGTGGGGATTTAATCTCTCATTGACCCATAAGTCACTTTATCCCCTAAGTCCCATTTTCATTAATTAACTCAAAAAGTCACTTTATGACTTTATGTCTCATAAAGTCACTTTAACTTTATTTCTCATAAAGTTAAGTCAAGGGGGCTCATGTTAGGACACTTTTTCCTAGGCTAGACACCAAGCCTTAGGAACACTTGTCCTTGGTACATTTTTTCTAACAATTATATTATTTTCCATCCATCGTGATGCTTTCAAAGTGAAAAAAATAAAGCAATTAGCCCATAGGACTTGTTACTGCTCAAACTAGCAGTGGACCTAAAGGGCAAATGCTAGACCAAGAGCAACAAATGGAGACTTAACTTATTGTCACCTCAGCTAAGGCTCCCTTCTATTTATGGACTTTCACCGATGGGAGGAGACCCGGTATATTGTGGAGTCACGGATGAATGATAAATCAATGAATGGATATGAGTGACCCAGGTAATCCCTTTCCCAGAAGAGTTTGAAGGATGGAGCTCGCTTGCTTTCTAAGTAAGGTACAATGTATTCTAGGGAAAGGAAGTGAGGATTTGAGGGTTAGGTTTATGGGATATGACTTGTGAAGGAGTTTCCCAATCCCCAAAATCCTTGTTGAAATTGGTATCCCGGATGGTTCCTGAAGAGTTGTTATTCAAAGGAACGGGCTCACACGAGACCAAGTGGACCCAGTCTAGAGTAGGAGGAAAGAGTATGGCAACCAAAGATGTTCTTACCCTGGACAAGGTAAGGGAAAGGATCAAAGAAAAAATTTTCACTTGAAGGTGTTGATTTGATCCTATGACGCACTAGCCTTGGGGATGCTAGGGCAATGTTTGATCTTGGAGCTAGGGCTTAGTTTTTCTCCCAACTCCATCTTCGGAATGGCTTCAAAATTGGAGGAGGCCTTGAGGAGACACTAGTGCAGGAAACCCTAGGAGATCGAACTTTTTGGCGGGACAATTTGTAGGGAAAATGATGCCCTGGGTGAGCCAACTTGGCTAGACCTGGGAAATGTTGAAAAAGATGTGACTTTAGGTGACCACCTCTTGGTATATCAGTGCCTTAGTCTTGGGAGAATGGAGTCTATGATGAACATTAGTGAGGACCTTTGGTTCTTGGTCAAGCAAGCCTCAAGACTACTTCGCCAGCCTTTTAGGTCGAAGAGAAGCAATCTTGCAGTTTTTATACTTCGATGTGCAAAGGAGATGGCTTATCAAGGTCAATTATTTGTTAGAATTACCCCTAGGAGATTTCATTCACATAAAATGGCCCATACATTGAAAGATGCTATAATAGAGACAAAATTCCACAACTTAAAGCAGTAAATGCATGCAGCAATTAGCCCTGAAAACAGTGAAAATCCCAATCCAATGTATATGACAACGTAAAACAAGAATAACATTAAAAGCATGTACTTACATGTAACGCAATATATCCAACCATCCACAATTGACAAAAGAGAAGCTCCAAGATAAGATAGACCAATATCCACACATCAAAATTCATTCGTAACGCTCCAATTCATCCTCTAGAAAAAGTGTGACATTCTCAAGAGAGAAAAATTCCAATCCAAAGTGATGATGAGCAAATGAACTCATCTCACTTGTATTTATACACTAATGAGGAGTCCGAATTAGCCTCTTTGGCCTATATAAGCCCCAAAAATAAAATAATGTTCTAATAATCCAACTTTTGTTGAAAAGTCCACCAAACTAGCTCATAAATGAAAGAATAATCCTCTCAAGAGGTCAAATAATAATTTATGCATGTCATAGGGCCCTCTAAGAGGCCTAATGAGGTCCATGGGTGCCATAATGAAGAGTAGGATCCTCAAAAGTAGTGGACAAGGGGTTGGCCCCTTGTAATAACCTGTGGTGTTCCAAAAAACATGTGGGGGCACACAAGTGTCTTCATGGGTCTCCAAACAAATCGAAGATGCCTGTAGATCGCTTGCAAGGGCTAGGATGATGGTGTAGGTGATGCCACATCATCATGCAAGTCCTGGATCATCTGCCAAGTGTATGGTGCAAATCTGGGGCCAGCTGGGCATGATGGATCAGGTGCATCTTCCTCGTCCAATAAGTGAACCACGAGAAATATTTGAATGGTTGTGGGGATCCATGGAGTGTTGTCTGCTGCTGTGGAGGCCCATGGCTCTCAACGCACACCCTACATGTGCCAATGTATCCCTCTGGAGGATTAGGACCCCGTATAGGGAGACCAAACCCAAGATGGAGACCATCTGCAATCCTACATAAGATCCAATGCGTCCCCTAGCCTTTCAACACAACAAGTCATTAGGGAAATCAAGTAAATGAGATTACCAATCATGGAACACAAGTGGGGACTTCATAATGGCTTGCCCTTCCATAATGGGCTTCGGATGTGCCAATGTCTCCTAAAATCCAAATGGGGTTATCCAAGAATCTTATTAGGTGGTTTCTACTTTTAAAGGGGATAATATATTCAAAGTACATCCTTCAAAAGGTGGTGGCATGTGATAGATAGGTGAATGAAGTAGGGGATGAGAAGGGCAGCCCTGGCTCACATGCTAGGGTACAAGGGTAGCTAATAAGAGGGAAGCCCGCACTTGGGCTTATAATGTATAGGAGGGAGCAATCATGGTACATGAGGTGCCCCAACATTGATTTTTCCACTCTTCTTTATATGCATTTTTCCTTTTTATGATTTTCTTTGATTAACTGCTCGGGGCTCAAAGGGTAAGAGCATGATGTATAAGATATAGCAGTGAATACCCCCTTTTAAGGTAGGGCGGTTCATTTCCCACCAAGGGTTGGGACAATCATGGGTTCCTATATGATAAAGGAGGTTCATAGAACCTGTAGGAACCAGGGTGATGACCATGATGATGGGGTAGAGCTCATGTATTGGATTTTTCCCACATGCTAAATGTGTTTGTCACGGCAATCTTTTGCATTTTGTGGTACATTTTCCTGTTAAATGTGGCCAAATATGCTTTTATCTTTCTTTTTAGTTGCATCAACCTTTAGGCATCATTCTAGGCCATGACCCAAGGTGCGGGCAAGGGGAAGGGGCAAGCTAACCCTATGTGGACCCAGTGGAGGAATGCGAACCCAGGGGGGAGAAATGATGAATGGGGTTATAACTCTGTGGAAAAAGTCTGCAAAAAATCGCGATTTAATCCTAAAAATGTGATTTTTTGAACTAAACGATTTAATCCCCCGACTTTTTGGCGACTTTTTCACAAAGGAAAAAATCGTGATTTTTTCGTTATACTCCTGATTAAATCGGGAGTTGACCCAAAAAGTCGGCCTCCCTTCCTAGGTCGCGGATAAAGAGGCCACAAAGGTGGAAAAACTCTAAATTGAAGCTTCTATCCATGCATTTTCAAGTTATTACATTGCATTGTTTGTCATATTTCTTGCAAGCATAGCAGTCTCATTTGTAATCTGTTAGTTTTGAGGTTAAAATATGTTTTTGTTTTCCAAGGAAAAACAAATCTTTATACTTCATATTTCTAGTTAGAAAGCAAAGTATACATTGGCTAAGCCTCCAGGCTTTTAGTGATCCAGACTCTAACAGCCACTGCCCCTTCAAAAGATTACAAAAGTACCAAAAGGACAGGCATACAACAGTCTTCCGTAGAAGGAACCTCACACCATCAAAAACATTGTTACAGTTGTTGAATGCTTCCAAAAGAAACAACAAAGAGGAGGCCATGAAGATCAAACAGCAACAACCTGTCCAAAAAAAACAAAACCAGTGCCTCAAAAAAGAACCCATTTTTCAGACAGGAACATAGTACCTGTGAAATCTTGTGACAGCAAAGATACTTCCTGCAATGAGAGCACGTTTTGAAAGGGAATCTTCTTTAGTGGTGAACTCCCTATAAATGTGGGGAAAGGTTATGTATCAGAAGTGGATTTTACCTCCAAGAGTTTTTGAATAATAGATGCCAAGGCTAGGTTAGTAATCTAGCATCTATTGTTTTCTCAGAAAATAAGCAGCTTGGAGTCACCAAGCGTTAATTTTCACATCTACTGTGATACTCACTGTTAATTTTCATTGGACCTACCACCTGACACCTTATTACCCAAGCAGATTACAATCTACTGAATAAATGCATGACTTATTTCTCAATACAATTAGCGGAAACAAAAATTAAAAGGGGAAGAGGATCTCAGTGACTGATTACTTGATGACTTTTAGATGACTCATGATATACATTTATTATATTTTTTGTTGATATTTTGACTCTTGAGAGTTGAGACTCAGACAGGACTCAAAATTCAGGGGTTGATTCACTATTTTGATATGTGATGTAGCACTAGACTTCATATACATATTATATATTAGCTTTCTTTACATGTTTATGTGGAAATGCATTCATTTGATGTTGCGGATACTCTAGATGTTAAAAAAATAAAAATAAATGAATAATTTTGTGTTTTTTTTAATTTTCCGACTTTTTGCTGACTTTTTCAAAAAACTCTCGACTTTGACAAGTTTTTCAACTTTTGGACCCTTGCCGAATTAATCCCGACTTCGACTTTTTCCACATTGGGTTATAATGAGTGGAAAGAGGGTAATATAAGCATATAAGGGAGTGTGACCACGCAACCAAAATCAGGGTTTCTCATGAAATACCATCCCTAGAGCCAAATGGTCAATAAAAGAGATCCCACGGGACTAGAATGCAAGGTTAATATCCAAAAGGGGTCTAGGGGACAAGGGCACAAACCTAACCCATTCTTTCCGCCGAATCCCCTCCATTAATCCATGTCCAGAAGTGTCCATGATAAGCAAACTACAATACTCAATTACTAAATGACAAGGCATACCTTTAGGTTCGGGAGGCCCACCTTCAAACATACGATCATGGCAGATGGGCGAGGGACCACATGGCTGGCTCAGGGGGTGGAAAAATGGCACAATGAGCTAGCTAGTGGCTGCAAGGGATTGTTGCCTGCCAACTGAGGACCATCTTGGAGAAATAAAAACATTTCTCCTAGGGATATCACACCACAAAATGGTGGGTAACATCTGGCTCCAACTGGGATGTGATCTCTCGGAGAAGTGGGCAAAGCTACTCGAACTGGAGGTCATGAGAACTACAACAATCTCTTGGTTACGGTAGACCTGTCACCTGCATATATAATATATGGAAAAACACGGGGCAGCATGCTTTCGCAGTGTCTCATGATCGCACATGCTATATGTTAGGCCACAAAAATCAACAGAAAATAAAATATGCAATATGCATCTATCTACCATGAGAAAAATCATATGACGTTAGTTCTAATGCGGAAATCATCATGCAATGCATCCTACTCTACCATGCATATGATACAATGTCAAGTCTCAGGATAATACTCCTTTAGGAGTTGCCCATTCACAGGAAGGGGAACGGACTCTCCATCCGGAGTTTCTAAATGATATGAGTTCACCCCTGCCACATCACTTATCTTGAATGGACCTATCCAAAGGTTGTCCCACTTCTTGTGCATGTCGGGTTTTTCTCTTCTTTTATCCCACAAGAGCACTAGGTAACGAGTTTGAAGGCTTTGTGTTGGCTATATTTAAAGGCGGCTTTCATTTTATCATGACTACGACCAATTTGATCAAAAGCTTTCCTTCTATTTTCGTCACTTTCAATTATTTGATCGATTTGGGATTGTATGGCATTTTGTTGATCGGGGAAAGCTTTCAGGCATTCAAGGATGGGTAACTGCATTTGGATAGGCAACTTGGCCTCAGAACCATAAACCAATTGGAATGGGCTAAAACTAGTGGAAGCCTTTAAAGTTGTTCGGTCAACCCATAGGGCGTACTTGATCTTGCTATCCCAACCCTTTTTATTATCACCAATAGTTCTTTTGATAATTTTTATGAGGTTCTTGTTACTTGACTCAGCCTGCCCATTTCCTTGAGGGTAATAATTGGAGGAATGTGATAAGATTATGTTGTACTTGTTACACAGGGATGTCAGAGCCATGGAATCAAAAGCTTTGGTGTTATTCGTGACAATCTTGGCGGGAACAGCAACCCTGGTAATAATTTTATCCTCAAGGAAATCCATAACCACCTGGTCAGTTGCCTTCTTAGTTGGTATCGCTTCAACCCACTTGGTGAAGTAGTTAGTTGCTGTGAGGATCCATCTATGCCCATTACTAGAATTGTCCTTGAATTCACCAATAAAATCTAGGCCCACTGTTGGAAAGGTGTGTCGATAGCAACGGTTTTCAATGGCATAGCCGCAAGGTGTTGCTTCCTAGTGAATAGTTGGCAAGGTTGGCATCGTTTTACAAAGTTGAGGGTGTCAGCAAAAATGGTGGGCCAATAATAACCTGCTCTGAAAATCTTATGAGTAGTGGTTCGGGCATCATAATGTCCACTGCAGAAACCAGCATGGAATTCGTTCATCAATTTTTCAGACTCTTCCTTGCTAACGCATCAGAGGATTACCCCATCGGGACTCATCCATCCAAGGCCATCTTGGGTCAAGCAAAACTTAGATGCTTTTAGCCTCAAAGCCCTTCTCTTGTGATCAACAAGGTGGGGAGGGGCAGATAAATTGCGTAAATAATAAACGATGTCCGTGTACCAGTCATCATTTTCGAGCTCAGTGGATGTAGCGCATAATTGCTCCTCCTCTCCTTCTTTAATGGCTTGATTATTACTTTTGGTAAGCATTTCAGCCAATCCTTGTCCCTTGATGACCTTTTTAGGGCAGATATCAAGGTCGTATTCTTGGATTTTGGATACCCATTTGCCCCTAGATCCAAGACAATCAGATTGTGATAGCACATCCTTCACAGCAGGGTAAGGGACATATGCATATATCTTGTTGTACCCTACATAAGCTCTAAAGAACTTAAGGGATTTGACAAGAGCGTAAGCTTGTTTTTCAGTGATGGTGTATCTTGTCTCGGCATCCCTGAGGGGCTTGCTCATGAATGCCACCGGCCTTTCCCCTCCTTCCTCATCCTTTTGCATGAGAATACCAGCGATAGTGTCCTTGGATGCGAAGGAATATATTATAAAGTCCTTGGTGTAGTCGGGGTTGATAAGGACAAGAGCAGAGGCAATTCTTTCTTTAATTTCTTCAAAGGCCTCATTTGTTGTTTGGTTCCACAAGTAGGGAGTACCTTTCTTTAGGAGGTCATTCATAGGCTTAACAATTTCAGCAAAATTTGGCACAAATCTTCTCACAAAGTTTATTTTGCCAAAAAAGGATCTTAAGGCACTTTGATCTTTAGGAGGGGGAATGCTTTTGATGGCTTGAATTCTTTCAGGGTCAATGTTAATCCCATCCTTAGAGACCACGTGCCCTAACAATTTACCCTTGTCAACACCGAATATTGACTTCTTAGGATTCAGGGAGATGTTGTATTGCCTACATTTCTCAAATACCTTTCTCAAGTGTTTGCAATGATCATGTCTTTGTTTAGAGGCAACAGTCAAATCATCTTGGTAGATCTCCATGATCTTTCCAATGAGGTCTCTAAAGGAAAAATCCATGGCCCTTTGGAAAGTGGATCTAGCATTGAGGAGGCCAAATGGCATCCTAAGATACATGTATGTTCCCCATGGTGTGGTGAAGGCAGTTTTCAAGTGATCTTCTTCCTTTACAATGACTTGGTTATACCCTGAAAAACCATCAAGGAATGACATCATTTGGGAACCTATTATTCTTTGCAAGAGATTCTCCATATTGGGCAAGGGATAATTGTCCTTTAGAGACACATGATTGAGATCTCTGAAGTCAATACACATTATAATGTTACCAGTCTTTTTACGGGTGATCATAGGGTTAGAAATCCAAGACGAGTGTCATATAGGGGCTATTATCCCTGTGTTGACCATCCTTTAGAGCTCTTCCTTGACCAAAGGTGCAAGCTTGGGGTTTATTCTTCTTAAGTTTTTCTTAACAGGCTTGGCACCCTCCTTGAAAGGAATAGTATGTTGGATGACCTCAGGGCTTCAGGCTTTCAAATCATCATAAGACCAAGAAAACACATCCTTGAATTCCCTCAATAATTTTTCGAGCTCACCCCTTTCTTCTTTGGACAAGTTTTCCTGATTTTGACCATTTGAGGAGAGGTTTCAGATCCCAGGTTGAGATCCAACATATCAAGCGATTGTTGATCATCATTTTTAGTGGTAGTAATGTCATTCCTATCAAAGTGTTGTTCGTTTATTAAATATTTACCTTTCCTATCGGGATCTTCATGGTCTTGAAGGAAATTGGCTATATCTTGATCATCTTCAAAAACAAGCCAATGTTCCTCATAGTCGGGGATGAAGGGTTGGTGGATTGTGTCAACTATACACTTCCCTCTTTTAGCAATATCACTGCGAATGATCGAGGATGTGGATGCAGCTATGGCTAGGGCATTGGCCATGTCATTAAGACATCGATCCAGGGCCAAGAATTGTAGCTCTTTGAACCCCTTGATCATGCTAGTGATTCTTTCCCTATAGGGTTTCAATTTTTCATCCTTTGTTTTGAAAGTCCCCCTTATTTGTGAGATGACAAGGTCAGAATCTCCAATTATGATTAATTGTTGGATCTCCCTTGATCGGGCCACCTCAAGTCCTAGTAGGAGGGCCTCATACTCAGCTATGTTATTGGTGCAAGTAAATTGGAGTCTTAAAGAGAATAACAAGTACTCCTCAGAAGGGGATATGATGACAATGCCAGCCCCTGATCCAGTCTTAGAGTGAGCCCCATCAAAATACATAACCCATCGCCCAGGGAGAGGGGGAGTCTTGATATGCTCACTTTTGAAAATTCTCCATTCCCCAAGTTTATTATCTTCTTCTTCTAAGTCATTATCAGATTCTTGAGAGGTGGCAATCATTGGGGCAGAGAATTCCTTCCTAGGGATGGACACATAGGAGTTTTCTTTCCACGGGAGGTATATAGTGGAACTATCTTCACTGATGGATAGGTTAAGTTCTTCAACGAATTGTTTTGATAGAATCATACCCCATGTTGGATTTGTTTTGATAATGAGAATGTTTATGGAGAATTTTTCTCAGGGTATGTATGGAAAAAGATCTTTCTACCTTCTACCAGCCCACATACCCTGAATTCTTCATAGTTTAGAATCACCTTGCCCCGATATTTCTTTGAAAAGGTAACCCAAACTTTTTCATAATACTCAAAGGCATGATATGGATAGGGCTCCCCGAGTTTAGGATGCAATTTTTCAAAGTATACCCATTTATTCCCAGAGTCACATAGAAAGGGTCAATCAAGTTTAAAATCAGTCTTAGGGGAATTATGGATAGGGCTCCCCGAGTTTAGGATGCAATTTTTCAAAGTATACCCGTTTATTCCCAGAGTCACATAGAAAGGGTCAGTCAAGCTTAAAATCAGTCTTAGGGGAATTCTTGTAGTGGGGTCAGGAGGTTCCTTTGCCTTGTTGTTGATTTCTTGCGACATAATTTCTTCATGATGGGGAATACTTTCACTTGAGGGGGGAGGTTCATCTTCAATTTGTAGCATGTTGATGGAATTATGCCTCATGGCTTCGTCAAGGTCAATCATCATGTTTTGAGCTTGGAAGAGACTAGAGGGGTTTTTGTTTCGGACATCAAAGACCAACTTCCCTTTGAAGGCATTGAGGTAAGCGGCCATAGCTACATCCTTTGGGGGAGACATTTCTTGAGGGATAGAATGGATAACCATATTGAATCGTTGGTTGAACTCGGCAATGGTCTCATCCTCTCTTCTTTCACTAGACAAGAGCCCTTTGTATATTTGGACCATGTCCTTTTTGGGGAACCATCTTCTTCTAAAAGTTTGGACAAATCCTTCCCATGTAGAGATGGAAGATGATGGAAGGTTGAAATACCAATCTCAGGCGTTTCCTATCATGGTTGTAGCAAAGGCAATCATTTGGCTATACTCATTATATAGTTTATCGCATGTCTAGTATTCAAATTTTAGGAGATGTTCCTGGGGGTCTTCTTCCCTTGTGAACATAGGCCTTTTGGGGTCTTCAGGTACTGCACAAAAGAGAGCCTCGATCATGGAGGAAAGGTCTAAAGGTATAAAAATTGTGTGTTTCTTCCTTAATTGATTGACCTTTTTGTTAAAGTAAGGAATATGTGGTTCGTCATGTCTCCTTGATGATAAGTCAACCTCAAGATTTTCCATCTAGGAAAGAGAATGTGGAGTCGCCAAAGGAATGCTTTATAGATGTCGTTAATGAATCAATTCCTCAATGATTCACTAGGGAGGTAGACATGCTTCCTCCCCAGCAACGACTGCCAAAATGTAACCGCTCAAACTAGTAGGGGACCTAAAGGGGATGTGAAAATTCCTATATCTAACAATCTTAGGAATCCTACTGCAACCAACTAAATCTACTTCACCTAGATTGTAAATTACATTACAAACTTATTTCAAATTTCTTCTTGAAACATTGAAGTAAATTACTGAAGCAACCTACACCGATTAAATATGATTCTAAAACATAGAAACTGAGCAAGGAAAATAGAAACACATAAGATAGTTATTTTTGGACAAAAGTCCCCAGAAAAACCCAATGTGGGAAAATCGGTGCAGTAGCTCTGAGGGTTTATTATTATTAAGCAATAGCAAATTTTGAATACATCACTAAATACCTCACGAGGTTATTCAATTACAAAGAGAAATACTAGCAGAAGCTTTGTGAGTTTTACCTCACACAATCACTAAGAAAAAGTCCCGGTTGTTCCAGCTGCTGGATGAGGTGCCCCTGGCAGGCCTTGTGCTAGCTTTGCGCTGCCTCTACGCTATCCCAGTGTCAACCCTCTCAGGCGCAGTGTCACCCAACTAGGGAATCGATCAGTAGCCCAAAGTCACTACTCTCAACCTCCCGGTCTCACACCCCGGCTTCCGGCTACTGAAATTGACCCTCTACTCTGATTTCTGACTTTCTCTCTCTCCCTCTGCACTGCTTCTGCGTGGCCCTTCTAGCCCTGCGTCAACCTCCATGTCAAGGCTACTGGATCACTCTCTGCCTCTCTCTGCTGATGTATCTCCAACTAAGAATCTCTCTCTCTGGAAGCTGCTATCCCTGCCCCTCAACTACAAGAGATCTCTTCAATCACTTTTTCCTCCTGAGAACTTCTCACTTTAGCAAATCGATTTCCCCAATCTCTTTGTATGTCTTCCAAATGACCCTCAAGCCCCTTCTTATATCTTCCTGTTAGACAACCAACGGCCTAGATTAAATCATAATCGAAGGATTAGATCGTTTTGGCTTGATCTGTGTCTTTTTCTAGAAGTTTCACCCCTGATTAGATTAATACCCATTAATATTTTAATTTTCCTAAGTTTAGACTTAGGAATTCCATTAAAAATATTAATTATTTTAATAAAATCACTTATGGGTGGAATTTCCCAAAACGTTTTCTGGGTTCTTTGGAATGCATGTGTCAAAGCCTCCCTGAAAAATTTGAGGCCTAGAGCACATCTGATGCTACCCCAAATCAACAGGGGATCCCTAAAGGGCAAATGCTAGGTCAAGGGCAATAAATGGAGACTTAGCCCACTGTCACCTCAATTGAAGCTCCCTTCTATTTACGGACTTTCACTGATGGGAGGAGACCCAGTAGAATATGGAGTCATCGATGAAGGATAAATCAATGAACGGATATGAGTGACCCAGGTAATCCCTTTCCCATAAGAGTTTGAAGGATGCAGCTTGCTTGCTTTCTAAGCAAGGTACAATGTATTCTAGGGAAAGGAAGTGAGGATTTGAGGGTTAGGTTTATGGGATATGACTTGTGAAGGAGTTTCCCAATCCCTAAAATCCTTGTTGAAATTGGTATCCCGGATGGTTCTTGAAGAGTTGTCTTTCAAAGGAACGGGACCACATGGGACCAAGTGGACCCAGTATAGGGTAGGAGGAAAGAGTATAGCAACCAAAGATGTTTTTACCCTGGACCAAGTGGCGGAAAGGATCAAAGAAAGAATTTTCACTTGAAGGTGTTGACTTGATCCTATGAGGGACTAGCCTTGGGGATGCAAGGGAAAAGTTTGATCTTGGAGCTAGGGCTTGGCTTTTCTCCCAACTCCACCGTCGAAATAGCTTCAAAATTGGAGGAGGCCTTGAGGAGACACCAGCGCAGGAGACCCTAGGAGATCGAACTTTTTGGAGGGGCAGTCTGCCGGGAAAACGATGCCCTAGGTGATCCAACTTGGTTAACCCTGGGAAAGGTGAAAAAGATGTGATTTTAGGTGACCACCTCTTGGTATATCAGTGCCTTAGTCTTGGGAGAATGGATTCTATGATGAACTTGAGTGAGAACCTTTGGTTCTTGGTCAAGGAGGCCTCAAGACTACTTCGCTAGCCTTTTAGGTCGAAGAGAAGCAATCTTGCAGCTTTTATACTTCGATGTGCAGAGGAAATGGCTTATCAAGGTCAACTTACTATTTTAATTACCCCTAGTAGATTTCATTCACGTTACATGGCCCATATATTGAGAGATGTTATAATAGAGACAAAATTCCACAACTTAAAGCAATAAATTCATGTAGCAATTTGCCCTAAAAATAGCGAAAATCCCAGTCCAATGTATATAACAAAGTAAAACAAGAATAACATTAAAAGCATGTACTTACATGTAACAGAATATATCCAACCATCCACAATTGACAAAAGAGAAGCTCCAAGATAAAATAGACCAATATCCACACATCAATATTCATCCATAATGCTCCAATTCATCCTCCAGGAAAAATGCGAAATTCTCAAGAGAGAGAAAAGATCCAATCCAAAGTGATGATGAGTAAATGAACTCATATCACTTGTATTTATACACTAATGAGGAGTTCGAATTAGCCTCCTTGGCCTACATAAGCCCCAAAAGTAAAATAATGTTCTAATAATCCAACTTTTGGTGACAATTGTTGATTTGGGGTAGCATCGGATGTGCTCTAGCCACGAAATTTGGTGGAGAGGTTGGGGCACATGAGATCTCCAATACCCAGAAAGGGTTTGGGCAGATTCTAAACAGATCGAGAGATATTAAAATAATTAATAGTTTTAATGGAGTCCCTAAGTCTAAACTTGGAGAAAATAAAATATTAATGTGTATTAATATGAATCTGTGTTAGAATGGTCCAAAATACATGGATCAAGCTAGATCTGATCTTAGCCGTTGATTAGGGACTTAATCTCGGCCGTTGATATGTCAACAGGAAAAGTATAAGAGGAGGCTTGAGGGTCACTTGGAGTATACACCAAAGTGATCAGTCATTCTATTCTCTAGAGCGGGGTTTGCTAAGAGAGATAGAATCAGTGATCGGGAGAGCAGCTGAGGGGCATTGAGTACAAAGAGACAGAGAGGCAGAAATAGTGTCGAGAGAGCAGCAGAGCAACCAAAGAGAGAGACGCAGGCGCATCTAGTGCTCACGCAGGGCCATGCAGAGGCAGCTAAGTGTTGCGTAGAGCACCATAGGGGCCAGCGTAGCTATCACAGAGGCTCAGAGAGCTTACACAGGGCCTCCTAGGGATGACGCAGGCCAAGATAGGCTGATGCAGGGCCAATGCTAGGCTAGGAGAGGCTGACGCAGTCCAGATTGGGCAGACGCTAGGGTTTCTAGGGCAGATTGGTGCTGAGGAGCTGCCGGAAGGATTATCCAGGGTTTCAGCAGGAGATTTGTCAGAAACTGAGAGGTATTACTGCCAAGGAAATTCTCTGTTGGATAGGCCAGTTTCGGCACCCAGATTGTACTCTGATATTGCTTAATAAGAAAACCCTCAGATAGCTACACCGGTTTTCCTACATTGGGTATTTTCGGGGATATTGGTCCAAAAATAATGGTGTCATATGGTGTGATTGTTTCTGTTTCCTTTGGTTGTTGATCTATAATATGTTGAGGATGCACTACTGTTTATTTTCAGTATTTACATTGTAAATAACTTGTTAAGTAAAATAACAAGTAGGTAGGAATAAATCAGATAAAGTGCATGGAGGGTTTCTAACCAAGTAGAATTAGAAACTTCAACATGCTATCAGAGCGTGATTGCAGATCACAGGAGGACTAAAAGACATCAGCCGAGCAGAGCAATAGCAGCAAAAAACAGTTGTCCCGAGGTGACAAAAGTTGTTTCTAGTAGCGCAGAAGCCAAGGAGTGTGACGCAGAGCCAGCCAAAGCCACACAGAGGAAGTCGGGAGCTGCGCAGAGCCTCAGAGAGGCCAGCGTTGCTGACGCAGAGGGCCAGAAGGCTCACGCAGGGTATCCCAGGGCTGACGCAGACCCATCCGGGGTGACGCAGGGCCAGCGTGAGGCAGAGAGGGGCTGATGCAATTCACAGAGAGGCAGTCGTTGGGGTCTAGAAGGCTGCAGGAATATTGCAGAGTGGAGCTGGTGAGGTACTGTAGTCAGAACACTACCTGACAGAGCAAGGCTAGAGGAGTTGTTACCAAGGGTTTCTAGCCGAGGAACCCGGATCAGCAGTGTAGTTGCACAAGACAATCAGAGTAGGGGGCATCTTGACAAGCGGTAGAAGGATTTCCAGGAGGGAAATCAGGATTCAGAGCGAGTCCAAAAGAGAACTTCCAGACGGGAAGTAGAGACTCATAGGAGTCGAACAGAGAACTTCCGGGAGGGAAGTAGAGGAGCATCATGGCACTACACGGGATAAGAGACCAGGATAGACTGGACGGAGCATCGAACTTCACAGTCTGGAAGGCCAGAACCTTATCCGTGCTTGACAGGAATCGTGTCAAGAACTTCGCCTTGAAGGTAATAGCTGTCCCAGTTGACCCAGTGATAATGATAGGTACGAGGAGGCGATGGCAAGGGCCAAGAGCATTATCCTTGACAGGGTCAAGGATCATGTAGTACCACACATAGCCAAGAAGGAAACGGCATTTGAGATGTGGGAGGCTCTCAAGAAGCTATACCAGCATACTTTTGTGCAGAGAAGAATGCTGCTCGAGAATCAGATGAGGTCGTATTAGATGAAGAAGGGGCAATCGATTGACACCTTCCTCAGAGGACTGAATGAGATCTGAGATCAGTTGACTGCTATAGTGGCGACCCCAGCTCAGGAGCTTATGGTGAGGACAGCCCTGAATGTCGTCTCAGAAGATTGGAAAGTATTTGTCCAGAGTATCCTGGGCAGAGGGACTCTCCCACCGTAGGACGAGATGTGTGCAGCTCTTCGCCAGGAAGAGATCAGACGACAGTCGAAGATAGGTAGCAGCAGCAAGGGGATCAAGGTCAAGCAGGAGGAGGAAGATGTGGCCCTAGCATCTGAGGGAAAGCAGGAGAAGCAGAAGAAGAAAGATCTCTCCAAGATCAAGTGCTTCCACTGTGGGGAATTGGGTCATTATGCGACCTAGTGTCCAAGGAAGTAGAGTAAGGGAGAGTCTTCCGAGACTAAGGTAGCGCCAACACGGGTAGAGAAGGAAGTTTTGACAGACAATGATTGTGCCATGAGTGCACATGCGCCACTTGAGCGAAAGTGGGGAGACATCGAGCTGTAGTTAGGTGGACTACAGAGAATGAGGGGCAGGATCCTTGAGGTACCCAACCTCTTGGATTAGACCTTACTACGGGAGCCTCATCAAGGAGTAGCAGGACTGGCTGAGTCAGGTAGAGATGGATGCAGATGGAGCGGTAGAGAGAGCTACAGTGCAGGAGTCCCGAGACAGCGCAAGCTTAGAGGCTGCAGCAGTGCGAGAGGCACAGGAGTGTTGCACCAGTGCAAGATGGCACAGATAGGTGTGCAACGGTGCGAGATGCAGGGAGTTGTTGCAGCAGTGCAAATGTCAGAGAGGGAGCACTTGTCAGCGGCAGAGGGAGCTTCAGCATCAGTGGGTGTCTCTAGCCCAACAGGGAGGTCAGATTGGGAGATCAGTTACTTACTTCTCAGTAACTGAGTTGCAGTGCAGTAGTGGGCAACACGATGCAGCATGATGAGAGGAGGTGCAGTGCAGATGCAGTGCTGGGAGAAAGGACCAGCAGCAGCACGGATGCAGAGGGAGTTGTTGTATAGATGCAGCAGTGGCAGTGGCAGAACCATGGGCAGCAATACAGGATGCAGCAGTGCAGAGGATGTTGGGCAGGAAGGCCTAGCATCAGCACAGGTACTGATGTCGGATGATCAGAGTAATACTCAGTGAGGAGTATTGCTAGAGCACAATCCTCGCTAAGAGGGAGTGTTGATTTGGGGTAGCATCGGATGTGCTCTAGCCACAAAATTTGGTGGAGAAGTTGGGGCACATGAGATCTCCAATACCCAGAAACGGTTTGGGTAGATTCTAAATAGATCATGAGATATTAAAATAATTAATATTTTTAATGGAGTCCCTAAGTCTAAACTTAGGGAAAATAAAATATTAATGTGTATTAATATGAATCTGTGTTAGAATGGTCCAAAAGACATGGATCAAGTTAGATTTGATCTTAGCCATTGCTTAGGGACTTAATCTCGGCCGTTGATATGTCAACAGGAAAAGTATAAGAGGAGGCTTGAGGGTCACTTGGAGTATACACCAGAGTGATCAGTCTTTCTATTCTCTAGAGCGGGGTTTGCTAAGAGAGATAGAATCAGTGATCAGGAGAGCAGTTGAGGGGCATTGAGTACAGAGAGACAGAGAGGTAGAGATAGTGCCTGGAGAGCAGCAGAGCAGCCAGAGAGAGAGACGCAGGAGCAACCAATGCTCATGCAGGGCCACGCAGAGGCAGCTAAGTGTTGCGTAGAGCACCAAAGGGGCCAGCGTAGCTGACACAGAGGCTCAGAGAGCTAACACATGGCCTCCTGGGGCTGACACAGGCCAAGATAGGCTGACGCAGGGCCAGCGCTGGGCTAGGAGAGGCTGATGCAGTCCAGATTGGGCAGACGCTGGGGTTTCTGGGGCAGATTGGTGCTGAGTAGCTGCCAGAAGGATTATCCGGGGTTTCAGCCAGTAGATTTGTCAAAAACTAAGAGGTATTACTGCCAAGGAAATTCTATGTTGGGTAGGCCAGTTTCGGCACCCAGATTGTACTCTGATATTGCTTAATAAGAAAACCCTCAAATAGCTGCACTGGTTATCCGCATTGGGTTTTTCCAGGGACATTAATCCAAAAATAATGGTGTCATATGGTGTGTTTGTTCTTGTTTCTTTTAGTTGTTGATCTGTAATATGTTGAGCATGCACTAGTGTTTATTTTCAATATTTACATTGTAAATAACTTGTTAAGGAAAATAACAAGTAGGTAGGAATAAATCAGATAAAGTGCATGGAGGGTTTCTAACTAAGTAAACTTAGAAACTTCAACAACCCACCAAACTAGCTCATAAATGAAAGAATAATCCTCTCAAGAGGTTAAATAATAATTTATGCATGTCATAGGGCCCTCTAAGAGGCCTACTGAGGTCCATGGGTGTCATAAAGAGTAAGACCCTCAAAAGCAGTGGACAAGGGGTTGGCCACTTGTAGTAACCTGTGGTGTTCCAAATGACATGTGGGGGCACACAAGTGTCCTCATGGGTCTCCAAACAAATCGAAGATGCCTGTAGATCGCCTGCAAGGGCTAGGATGATCGTGTAGGTGATGCCACATCATCGTGCAAGTCCTGGATCATATGCCAAGTGTATGGTGCAAATCTGGGGCCAACTAGGCATGATGGATCAGGGGCATCTTCCTCGTCGAATAAGTGAACCACGAGCAATCTTTGAATGGTTGTGTGGATCCATGGAGTGTTGTATGTCGCTGTGGAGGCCCATGGCTCTCAAAGCACACCCTACATGTGCCAATGTATCCCTCCCCATATAGGGAGACCAAACCCAAGATGCAGACCATCTGCAATCCTACATAAGATCCAATGCGTCCCCTAGCCTTCCAGCACAACGAGTCATTAGGGAAATCGAGTAAATGAAATTATCAATCATGGACCACAAGTGGGGACTTCATAATGGCCTGCCCTTCCATAATGGTCTTTGGGATTGCCAATGTCTCCAAAACTTCAAATGGGGTTAACCAAGAATCCTATTAGGTGGTTTCTACTTCTAAAGGGAATAATATATTCAAGGTAAATCTTTCAAAAGGTGGTGGCATGTGATAGATAGGTGAATGAAGTAGGGGATGAGAAGGGGCAGCCCTGGGTCACATGTTGGGGTACAAGGGTAGCTAATAAGAGGGAAACGCACACTTAGGTTTATAATGTATAGGAGAGAGTAATCATGGTACATGAGGTGCCCCGGCCTTGATTTTCCCACCCTTCTTTATATGCCTTTTGCCTTTTTATGATTTTCTTTGATTAATTGCTCGAGGTTTAAAGGGTAAGAGCATGATGTATAAGATATAGCAGTGAATACCCTCTTTTAAGGTAGGGCGGTTCATTGCCCACCAGGGGTTGGGACAATCATGGGTTCTTATATGATGAATGAGGTTCATAGACCCTGTAGGAACCAGGGTGATGACCATGATGATGGGGTAGAGCTCATGTATTAGCTTTTGCCCACGTGGTAAATGTGTTTGTCCTGACCATCTTTTGCATTTTGTGGTACATTTTCTTGTTAAATGTGGCCAAATATGCTTTTATCTTGCTTTTTAGCTGCATCAACCTTCGAGCATCATTCTAGGCCATGACCCAAGCTAACCCTATGTGGACCCAGTGGAGGAATGCGGACCTAGGTGGAAGAAATGATGAATGGGGTTATAATGAGTGGAAAGAGGGTAATATAAGCAGATAAAGGAGCGAGAACACACAACCAAAATCAGGGTTTCTCATGAAATACCATCCTTAGAGCCAAATGGTCAATGAAAGAGATCCCACAAGACTAGAATGTAAGGTTAATATCCAAAAGGGGCCTAGGGGACAAGCGCACATACCTAACCCATTATTTATGTTGAATCCCCCCCATTAATCCATGCCCATAAGTGTCCATGATAAGCAAACTACAATACTCAATTACCAAAGGACAAGGCATACCTTTAGGTTCGAGAGATCCACCTCCAAACATACGATCATGACAGATGGGCGAGGGACCACATGGTTGGATTAGGTAGTAGAGAAATGGAAAAATGCGCTAGCTGCTAGCAGCCAGCTGAGGACCATCTTGGAGAAAAAAAAATTCTCTTAGGGTATCACCCACAAAATTGTGGGTAACTGGACCATTTTTATCGGTGTGTCCTAGTTTGGCAAATTGGAGTTTAAAACTTTCTAGAATTAGTTTGAGACATTAAATTGCACTTTTTTTTTGCGGAGTGAGGGGGTGTAAAACTTTGTTGCTAAAGCACTACACCCTCTAGCGTCATTCTACGCACAGATCCCTTTCCAACAATGCAAGAAAGACCTCAAGCACAGTCCATATGCAAAAGTTATGCAACCCAGAGGCAAACCTTCTTGTTTTCACCACCATGATTCAAGAGGGTGTCACGTTAGCCCCCATTATTTATGGAAAAGGGGATAGCCATGTGATCATGATGAAAAAAACTCTAGAAGAGCCAATACTGTAATTCTAGTTAAGAGTTCCAATCAAATTTAACCACTAGTAGGCTATTAAGCTATGTTATAACAGAGCCACTAGGAGGAAAAGGGGTTCCATTCTATTGGAGTGCATTTTGTTCCATAGACGTGTAGAGTAGTGAAGAGTGGATAGAAAGAGAACAAATAGACAGGGTCTATGCACTGTAGCTGCCCATGGACCACATATCTCATTTCTTTGTTTTTGCATCCATCTCCATTCAGAGAAAGAGAAAGTAGAGCAATATCACCTTCCATCTAGGTTTCTCTCATAAGGGTTTCCCAGATCATATCTTGTGTTCATTGTGGTTTGTGAGTTTTATTTTGTTGTTCTCTATTTTCAATATTTTTATCTATTGCATGCATAAGCATAACACAGTAATTAATGACTCCATAATCTAAGGAAAGATTAACCCTCATATTGTATATTTCGAATTTTCCAATATATTTTAGTACATCTGTTGTGATGAACTGTCCAGTGGAATATCCACAGCAATTTACAGATCAATAAGCTCCATGTCACTACATTAGAATAAGAATGCTAAAAATCGCAGTGACCCCTTTTAAAACAAAAACCCAAAAATGCTATGCTAAGCCTCCTAAAAAATAGGAACCCGAAGATGCAAAATGACACCCATGGCAACAATTATGAATAATAGCATCTATAAAAATAAGCACTGCTAAAAATAGCACCATCAAGCACGTAGATAAAAATAAGTTTATTCAACTTGTGTGACTCCAGAGTACCAGAAAATGTCTTCTAGCAAGTCCTATAGCCGCAATTGCCAAAAATAATAGTTTCACGACACACCTTGTATGTCATTGAAAATGGCTCCAATAGATTTGAATGCTAACATGGAACGTAGATACATCATCAAATCCAACATATGGACTCTAGAATGTCCACTGATAAAATATAAGTGTCGCAAAATAATATGCAATTCACTTGCCAATTGATCATAAACCCATCATGCCCTATGAAGCACCTAGAGAATCCTGCATGTATCCCAAATCATCTTTGAAGCATCAAATGTGACATGCAAAAGTATACACAGCTAACGCAAAGATAGTAAACTGAACAGAATCATGCATGCAAGTATATTAAATCTCCAAGTAGCACACTGAAAGATAGTAAACTGAACAGAATCGTGCATGTAAGTACATTAAATCTCCAAGTAGCACAGCTGAATGAACCAATGAACTCTCCATAGAACTGTCATTGCTACCAACTGATAGAGGTAAAAGTGAATCTCCGAGTTGGCACCAAGATTACACAGGATGTAATTTTGAGTGCTAACAAGAGGCAAATGTAGGATGCATAGGTCAATCAGTAGAGTCCAGAAAGACATGATCTTTTATACATATTTCTTATAATAAAATTGGAGTTATAATTTATTTTTCTTCTATATGTGATTGTATCCATTTGTTTTCATGTAGTAGTTAGGCATATACATGTATTTTACTTTCACTAAAATTATTTTCATGGCATCTTATACTCAGGAAGACTATTCATGATTAGTAAAGACTATAGAATATTATCGTGGATTGGAGCCTAACACTCCTCTTGTAACATGCCAGCCCAGAGATGTTGAAAACATGTCGAAGGTGGCATTGCATATGACTTCTAACATTTGAGACCTATCTTGCTTAATTGTGGCTGAATTTAACCTTCTAACATAACCAATAAAGTACATGATAAATCGCTTAGAGCTAGAAATGAACACATAAAATTCAATGCACTAACCTGATAATCAAGATTGAGCTTCCCATTCACTGCCAGTGCACAACTGATGACAATTTCCTCAGCCAAGTTAATCATGCTCTCATAATCTGTGTATGCTTCATAAACCTACAATTTTGGCAAGAACTCAAGTTGTTTGTCATTAGATCTTCATATAATATAAATTATAATTTACCTTATTGCTAAACTGCAAAATAAGCAACTTCGGAAATGAAGTACATCTTCAATAGAATTTAACTACATCGATACTAAGACATGCAGATACCAAAACGATTCACTCACCTCAATGCTAGTAAACTCAGGATTATGCCTTGTTGAGATTCCTTCATTTCGGAATATGCGGCCTATTTCATAAACTTTCTCAAAACCACCTACCTAGAATGGAGAAAATTGCATTCATAATTGATCATCAATCAAACAATACTCATCAAATATTATATTCCTTTCAACAAGACACTGGAATTGTAATGACCAATTTCAATCTATAAGCAAAAGATTATTAGCATGCATATATGATAGCTACATATGCACACATCGCATACCTTGCACTAGTATACTTATTAAATAATTAGGAAAAATGTTTAAATGAATGAAAGGGGACAAACACCTAAATTATCGAGACGAGAAATATTACTTAAAATTCGACATTCAAAATATACATATGAAATACTTCATACTTCTAAGGTTGTTAAATAAAATTTACAATTCCAATCATTCTAAATTCTAATATAAATATTGATCATTATAGAGTTTAAAGTTAGAAGCTAATTATTGTTAATATATATATGTATATAAATATATATTTATAAGTTAAAGTTTTTAAATTAATATCATAAACATTTGATAACTATTGACTTTGTTATTATAATTAAAATTTTATAAAAGATAAAATTATTAAAGTTTAAAACATGTCAAACACTTTAAGATATATATTCATATCCTCACCTCACTTTACACGTAAAGTTTAAATCTGCCAAATAAAATCTGATGAGGGCGGTGGAAGAAGGCGGTGACCGCCTAGGAAGGGTACTTATCCCAAGCACGCAGAGGCAGAAAGGGAGGTTTTTTTTGGGGAAAGAAGAATCAGAGTCGGAGATTGGATTGAGAGCTGAATATCCGAATCAAAATTTCAGAATTGAGCAATCATTCTTGAGGCTTTTGGGCACGGGGGACAAAAATACTCTAATTGGGAAGTATTTTGGAGCTGAGTACCCAGGGCTGTGCTCAAGCTTGGCTGGGAGGACTGGTCATTTGGTGACCAGAGCGAAATTGGAGCGAGGACAACCTGGAATCTGGGATCGACATCAAACTCAGAAGAAAACAGGTATTTACAGTGAATTGATCAATTATGTTCTTAAATTTCATTGTATGCAATGTTCGAAGTAAATTTCTAAGTTTCTGAATTAAGAACCCTTACAAGAATCCTATTGAAATTCTTAAAGAAATAGACAATAATGCATGATTTTCTTTTCCCAAAAGTTGTTAAATAGAGCTTTAACATCAAAACTTCCAATGAACATTATAGTTACATCAGAATTCTTAGGCATGCTCCTTCAACATGCCCTGCACTTTACACATATTACATTTCTTTCTCACTTGCGAAATGCAGATGCAAATTGTATTCATTCGTTGTAACCAAGTGACTTGTGATCATAACCATTAACATGGCACGAATTATTGTATTTCAAATGTTAGCTTTATAGACTACATAATCACTATCATCCTAAGTCACCTGACACGGGGATTCGGGACACGTAGGATTCGGGATTCGTGGTGTCGGATTCGGGACACGTTGACCCCCGGAACAGGACACGTTATATATTATTTTATTAAAAATATATATATATATATATATATATATATAATATATTTAAAAAAAAAAAAAAATATATATATATATATATATATATTAAAAAAAAAATATATATATATATATATATTACAAATTAGATATTAGCATATTTCTTACACAAATTTTAATTAATGATACAAATTTATTGATTTCAATTTAATAAATACATGCTTAATACATAAAGGAGGAATGCGTCAACAGTTCAAATCGTTGATGGGAAAGGTTGTGGCTAGCAACCCACAATTAATTCGACCCCCTGTGTAGTGAATATGCAACAGTTTTTGTTTCCATGAACCCACAGTCTATTCCAGCAAGATTTCGACTCTTCGAGCAACTTTTTGAAACAGTTTTTCGATCCCTTAGTTATTATGGAGAGTCGCTACGACCTCCTCAAACATCCCGTCAAGTTTGCACTTCAGACAACAAATGCGCAGGGGTGACTGTGGTTCCTTAGCTCCGATAGAGGCAACTCGGCTCCCAAATCGATAGCATTGTGTTGTCTTGATATTGGTCCACCTTTGTTCGCAACATATTCAACCATCAACTACACCATTAGCACATTTCGATTTGAATGAAATGTTTGCCCTTTACGACAATGAGACAATTTTGTTTTGGCCCTTCTCTTAATAATTAGCTTACGATCTGCCGTCAACTGAAATATTTGGTTTCGGCCTTCATTCAGACTCGGCGTTGATACAAAATGTAAGCGTTGGCCGCTAATGGATGCTCAACATAGCACTAATCGACGCTGATACCAGCGGAGCAAGCAGTTTGGCACGCACTTCTCCTTGGTTTGACACGATGTATGGCCCTCTTAGCAATGATATGTTGCTTATGAAGATTTGCGCTGATAGTGATTTAAACATTCGACCCTTTGCATTAATTAGTCATGCCCTGTACATGAATTTTGGCGGTGATTTGCAACATAAAGCTATAAGTATCATTGGATCTCACGGGCAACTTCTGAAGGTGTTCTTGTATAACCCAGGATTGAGAGAAATATGGCACGACAATAAACCAAACTTGGTTTCGGTGCTCAGTGCATAAAAAAAAATTACGCCACCAATAATAATCGACAACCCACTTTGAAGAAATTCGACTTTGATGAAATTCGAGTGCGTTCCGAGCCCTCGAAACGAATCCGCAAACCAGGACTCGTCATAAAATTCGAGACACGATTGGAAATTCGCGACCCGTTGCTGGACACGACATGCCCTGAAATCTTGACACGAATCCGCAGAGAATCGTGTCGGATTCGACCGATTCGCGATTCGTCAAGGGTTTTGGACGAATCCGGTTTCTTAGCTATCATCTTATAAAATTAATGAATTCAAAAGCACAAGGAAAAAAATTTCATAGAAAAGATTAGACAGAAAATTTTCCCAGCACTGATTACAAATCTGCCACATAACCTTGCACTGCTTTACTAATTGATCAAATTAACGCTGATGTTGAAAATTGAAATGATGGTATACTGGTGCCTGCATCTATATATTTGAATGAATGAGACATGTTGAATCATAGCAAGCTGCTTTCTAGAACTGGCCAAGATCTCTGCCACAATTTCTTTATATAGTGATGTCATCTAAGAGGTCAATAGGAAAGTGAACGAGAAAGTATGTTAAACATGTTCCAAACAATCCTTTGAAAGTAAGCTTTATGATATTGTCGGCAAAGACAGCAGTTGAATAGCATCTAAAAGTATTTAAGTCAGAAAATGTTATGACCCTTATCTGTTGAAATTCTGATGTTCTATGCTGCAACAATTACTTATTCCAAAACTTCTTTCTTCTGCTATATTAATTAAGCAATTATAGATAGAACATATACCATATAAACCATATGTAAAATAGAAGACATCCAAGAACACAAATAGATACAGAGAATTTAGATCCAATGACCAGGGAAAACCCCACAAGGAGAAAACCCCAACCAAATTCTTCTTCTATTAGAAATCAAATGTTCAGCAGAGATATAAAGTACAATGAGAGATCAAGAGAATGAGTAAGTTCACCCAAATTTGAACAAGTTGTAGCATGAAGATCACTAGTAGCAACAACAGATGCACACACTAAATCAACCTTCCCTTCAACTGAATCAACACGAAAACACTAAAGCACTGAATCAACCTTGGCTCACTAAGTTTTGCTCTTACTCTCTAAGTCTCTCTATCACAATCTTCTTCAACTCACTCCAACCCTCTCTCAAGTTCGAATTCTTCTTTCACAATACACAAGTAGTGAGGGGAGAAAGACTGAGGCACATATATATAGGAGCAAGGAATCGATGCCATAAAGGAGGAGTAACTCGCATGCCAAGAGGGAAAGTAACATATGCCCATTTAGAAAATGTAACTCATGTCATTAAGGCGGTGCACATGCCTTTGTAACTTATGTTTTTAAGAGAGTGTAACATATGCATTAAAGAGTGCGTAAGAGGAATCTTTTATGACATGCTTTAATGAGAGCCTAAGAAAGTGTAAGAGGAATATTTTCTGACAAGCATTTATTGAGTCTAAGAGAATGTAAGAGCATTAATGAGAGTGTAAGAGGAATATGTCATGCCAATAATGAGAGTGTAAGAGAACATTATTGAGAGACATGATTGAGTGACTTGAATTTCTTTTTAATAATAATATAATAGTATCATAAGAATAATAATATAATATTAATGATAATATTGATGATTAAGTCGAAATTGAACTATTAGGATTGATTGATGATCAAAAGGGATTTTCCATCAACAATACTTGATTACCAATTGATGCAAGGTGATTTACTATTTTTGGAAAGTCATACTTGAGACTTTCTATTTTTAGAAATTCATCCCTAAGCTGCCAAATTTTCAACACTCCCTCTCAGCTAGGGAGGAATTTCTTTCTGCAACAAAAGATCTATGTTTTCTTTGATCATCTATGTTCATCTCTGCTTTGTATCATTTGGAACAATGATGTCTCACTCTAATGCAGAAGAATCATCATAGGGGAGATTCATCCACCACATTATCTTCACTTGGGGGGATTACTACTTGCCAACATATGACAAGGATCTTGCACAACCAAGTCACATCTCTACTTGGGGGGATCCACTTGTCAACGCATGACAAGGATCTCGCACATCCAAGTCACATCTCTGCTTGGGGGGATCCACTTGTCAACACATGACAAGGATCTCGCACATCCAAGATTCATCTCTGCTTGGGGGAAACCACTTGTCAACACATGACAAGGATCTTGCACATCCAAGGCTCTTCACTGCTTGGGGGGATCCACTTGTCAACACACGACAAGGATCTCACTCATCCAAGGCTCATCACTGCTTGTGGGTATCCACTTGTCAACACATGACAAGGATCTCACTTATCCAAGGCTCATCATCCATGACCACCCTCTCTAGGAAGGGTCACATCCTCCAGTGCAAGTTGCTCTCTGAAAACCAAGAACTTCCCTTTCGGCAAAGACTTGGTAAGAATGTCGGCGATCTGATCACCAGTAACTATATGATAGAGTCTTACTACGCCTTTCTGCACCATATCTTGGATATAGTAATATTTGATCTCAATATGCTTGGACTTGTCATGGAACATGAGATTTTCTGCAAGTTGAATCCCACAATTATTGTCACAGTAAATTATTGTTATGTCCAAAACATGCTCAAGCATCTCTACCAAGAGATTCCTCAGCCATACTGCCTCACAGCTAGCCATGCTAGCAACAATCTACTCAGCATCAGTCATGCTAAGGGCTGCAGACCTCTGTTTTCTTCTCATTTGAGATATCATGGCAGATCCTAAGTTGAAGCAGCGCCCAAATGTGTTTTCTCTATCAGTAGAGTTACCAACACAATCAGCGTTTGAGTATCCATGTAGACTTATGTCACCGACAGTATATTTCAATCCCAGATTGATGGTCCCATGCAGGTATCTTAGCACATGCTTTACAACAATTAAGTGTGCATGAGATCATATATTGGCTCAGAGTATTGACCATAAACATATACCCAGTCTAGTGTTCACTAAGAACATTAGTACCCCAATCAGTTAACGATACTCAGAAGGATTTGCCAAATCAGGACCTGCAACTTCACCACATAGCTTCTTGAAGTTCATCTCCATTGGAGTATTCATGGATTTACATTCTGTCATACCAAATCTTTCAAGCAGCTTGACAACATATTTTCCTTGAGAAAGGAAAATCTCACTAGGTTTTTGCCATACTTCAAGACTCAGAAAGTAGTGCATTAAGTGAAGATCTTTCATTTCAAATTCAAAAGCTAACTCCTTCTTACACTAGAGGATAAGAGGTTCCCCACCAGTCCAAAATAAATCATCAACATATAATACCAAAATCAAAGACATACCTTGGGCCATCTTGAAGTAAAGATTTGGATCAGCATTACTTCTAGTAAAACCAAGCTTCATCAAGAAGCTATCAATGTGGGCATACCAAACTCTTAGAACTTGTTTCAAACCATACAGGGATTTCTTTAGTCTGCACACATGAATCTTACGGTCATGTATTTCAAAGCCTTGTGGTTGCTCCACAAATATTTCTTTCTTAAGGAAGCCATACAAGAAAGCAGCCTTCACATCAATTTGGTGAAGGAGCCATCCTTGGCTAGCAGCTAAAGCCACAATACATCAGATGGTTGTATAACAGGCAACAGGTGCATCGGATGGTTGTATAACAGGCAATAGGTGCAAAGATTTCATCAGTCTATTCCCTCTTTCAGAGAGAACCCTCTGGTCACAAATCTAGCTTTATATTTTTCAATACTACCATGAACACCATGTTTAATTTTATACATCCATTTAGAAGACGCAACAGATTTACCTTGTGGTTTTGGAACCACTTCCCATACATCATTATGAATGATGGACTCATATTCCTCGACCATTGCATCTTTCCACACTTGAGCCTTCACAGCTTCTTCAAAAGTGCACGGCTCAGCTTGAATAATGTTGTTCATGACTACAACATATCATTGGAACCGACATGGTTTCTTGCTTTCTCTGAAGGTTCCTTAGGGAGCAACACGTTTATTAGCATCTTGAAGGGTGCCACGAAGCCATAAAGGTCTTCTTCTAGCACATGGAAAAGGACCCAAGGAGTCCATGGGATCCATGGGTTCATCAACAAGATCAAGCTCAGGCTAGGGATCTTCTTGTGCATCCAAGGCATCCTCGTGTCTTTCAACATTAGCTGGAGGAGTGTCTATGGCTTTTCAAAGAGTTGCATCTTCATCAAATGTTATATCTCTGCTGAACTCTATAGTTCTTTTACCAGTCACATGTTCTGCAAGCTTTAGAATTTTCACAATAATCAACAATCATACCTTTCTTACCTAAAGCTTCCAGCTTGGTACTCTTTTCCTTTAGCACATGAAAGTAGACAAGGCAGTCAAAGATCCTTAAGTGCCCATTATGTTATGGGTTATATGGGTTATAGGGTATGGTGGTCTCTTTCTTGATTCCATCTTCCTTGCAAAAGTTTTGAGCTCTTGTCCACTTCATGTCCACTCCAGTCATGGGATGGCTCGACATCTTCCTCAATCTCGATATGAAGGACTTGGTTCGCACATTCATCAAATGTACATGTTGATCCTAAAATAAGAGCAAGAGAAATAGTAGCAAGGTAAATAAACATAATGAAAGTATACTTGGTGATGAGGCAGGCCTTTCTTTCTTTTCTAAATGTGAGAGTGGCTCCTTCATTATCCTTGCACCAGCTTCCTCTTGGAGTTTACTCCTTCTGCACTATTATGCGCCTTAATGATCTTCAAGATCTGCTTTTCTTGATTGAATCCTTATCAGGAAGTTAGTGAAAGAATCATTCAAATACTCATGCAGCAAGAATAACCAATGATCTTAAAGATAAATTTAAACAAGAGCAGTGACACAAAGAAACAACATAAGACTTGAAAATACTTAGGGATTGAAGGAAGTTGTTAGCTCCCCCTTGATCCGCCCTTTATAAGTTACCATTGTCCATAAGTCATATGTCATTGGCAGAAGAAATGCATCTTCTTGATCACCACTTGGCAAACTCCATCATGATCCCCTCTAATCTTAGGTATTTCGGGAACCATATTTCTCACATGAGGTAATGCTCTAAGTGAATATGAGTGAACTTTTGGTGCCACGGTTTATATTGATGATTACTTATCATGAATCAATGCATGGATAGGTCTTCCACTAATTTTATACAAATCTTCAAATCTTGATCTCAGAGTGAAGGCATGCAATAATAATTATACATATTGACTTCATTGCCTACAATGATATTAGTTATAATCCATCTTCAATCGCTGCAAAAGAGGTTAGTTTAGAAAACTATCATTCCATCTTTTGTAAAAGTCATTATTTTTAACTACAACCAATATTGTTATTAAACTCTAATATCAAAATTACCAAAACCCATAAGATTATGACCTTTCTCATATAATGTGAGAGAGTTAAAATCTCTCTATCGTTAGCATTCAATTTCTATCAGTTATTCTTTCATAACCTTCTATGCATCATATTTTTTTCAACACAACACTTTCTTGCACATGCATAAACATAAGTAAAACTACTATTTACTTTTGCATGCATCAACAAGTACCAAAACCACAACTATTAAACACATGAAACACCTTAATTACTATCTGCAAAATTACTATCATATCTTGGGTTCCTTGAAATCTTAGAAGAACGGTAACAGTGAAATTTTAGTAGCAAAATTTCAGCAGTAAAATATCAGCAGTAAAATTTAACAGTAAAATTTCAGCAATAGAATTTCAGTTGTAAATTCAGCAACAAAAGAGGAGATATTTCAGCAAAAAATGCGCAGCAAGTAGAAGGAACAACAAGAGATATTTCAACAGAAAAAGAGTTGCAAAGGAAGCGGACAACAAGAAATATTTCAGCAGAAAGAGAGTTGCAAATGGAATAGACAGCAAGAGATATTTCAGCAGAAAGAGAGTTTCCAATGGAGCGGACAGCAAGAGATATTTTAGCATAAAGAGAGGTGCAAATGGAGTAAACAGCAAGAGATATTTCAACAGAAAGAGAGCTGCAAATGGAACTTGTCTTCTTGATCTTGTCTTCACCAAAGCTCTAATACCATGTTGAAATTATGATGTTCTATGCTGCAACAATTACTTACTCCAAAACTTCTTTCTTCTACAATATTAATTAAGCAATTGTAGATAGAACATACACCATATAAACCATATGCAAAATAAAATACATCCAAGAACACAAGTAGACACAGAATTTAGGTCCAACGACCAAAGGCAAAACCCACAAGGGCAAAACCCAACCAAATTCTTCTTCTATTAGAAATCAAATGTTCAGCAGAGATACAAAGTACAATGAGAGATCGAGAGAATGAGTAAGTTCACCCAAATCTGAACAAGTTGTAGCATGAAGATCACTGGTAGAAACAACAGATGCAAACACTGAATCAACCTTCCCTTCAACTGAATCAACACTAAAACACTGAAGCACTGAATCAACCTTGGCTCACTAAGTTCTGCTCTTACTCTCCAAGTCTCTCTCTCACAATCTTCTTCAACACTCTCCAACCCTCTCTCAAGTTCGAATTCTTCTTTCACAATACATAAGTAGTGAGGGGAGAAAGAAGGAGGCACATATATATACGAGGAGCAAGGAATCCATGCCATAAAGGAGGTGTAACTCGCATGCCAAGAAGGAGAATAACATATGCCCATTTAGCAAATGTAACTCATGTCATTAAAGAGGTATGCATGTCTTTGTAACTTATGCTTTTAAGAGAGGGTAACATATGCATTAAAGAGTGCGTTAGAGGAATTTTTTATGACATGCTTTAATGAGAGTGTAAAAAAGTGTAAGAGAACATTATTGAGAGCCATGATTGAATGACTTGAATTTCTTTTTAATAATAATATAATAGTATCATAAGAATAATAATATAATATTAAAGATAATATTGATGAATAAGTTGAAATTGAACTATTAGGATTGATGGATGATTAGAAGGAATTTTCCATCAACAATACTTGATTACCAATTGATGCGAAGTGATTTACTATTTTTGGAAAGTCATATTTGAGACTTTCTATTTTTAGAAATGCATCCCTGAGCTGCCAAATTTTCAACATTATCCTTAGTCTCTTCACTCTTCTATTATTCTCTTATCCTATTTCTTTTTTGTATTACCTTATCTTGTTTCTCTGTTTTTTTACATGGCTCGCCTACCTACCAGCATAGATCCATCTTAACTCTAGATCTACAAAGTGCCAAAATGGATCAAATCTCTCAAGATGCAAACTTCTTTTTAAAAGCAAAATTTGAGCAAAGGTTTGCACCTCGAGAGATTAGATTCCTCTCGGTGCTTGGTAGGTCCAGAGTTAAGATGGATCTATGCTAGTTCTTAATAATATTATTTATATTTATATAAATTTCACATCTCTATACATAGAAATATTCTTATTTTTAATTTTATTAAAACTTTGATAATAAATATAGTTACATATATATGCAGCATTTTTCTTTCACATGTTTTATAATTTTTTTAATTTAATTTTTTAATATGATATGTATAGTATTGATTATATAGATAGACAAATAGATAACTTAGAAAAAAAGTTTGTTGTACATATTGAATTTTTATGTACTTACCAATAAAATTTAAATATGAAGTCCTGAAATATTATGGTTAATAATATGAATCATTATTTTAATTTATATGGCCTAATGGATATTAATTTATAACTATTATTTATATTTTATATATATTTCACATTTGTGTATTTAAATATATTTTTATTTTTAATTATACGTCTATTAGTTAAATTTATTAAGTCTTTATGTCTATTAATTATATTTCTGAAATATCAAGGCTATTATTATTATTTAAATTTATTTTAATGTTATATGCTTATTATGATTTTTTAGTGGAAAAATTATTTGTAATTTTATTAATAAAAATAAAATTACAAAATAACAAATTGAATTGAATTGATTTATTATTTTTATCATTTTTATCTTTTATTACTTTTTTAATTGAGCCAACATTATGTTTTATAATTATTATTTTTTGACACTACAACATCTCTTTCATATTGAGTCGACATTTAAATGTTTACACTCATTTACAGACACTACAATATCTCCCCCATATTCATTTGTAAAGCAACCCTTGACACAATTATTCTATTATCCTAAGTTGTATGGTGTTGTCGCCCGAATTGTATAGGCACCGCGACAACGCTCAGGATGTGGGTTGTCACTCTGATCCTCGCCCACTCTGTTCTAGCTATCTCCCAACAACAGCCTATGGGTGGTCAGTCCCTTTGGAATGAAGTGAAGGAAAGAAAGTTGAAAATCAACTTACTTGAGAGACACAAATGAGTGTCCTAGCCACTTGGTTGAAATTAAGCAACATTATCGATTAAATTAGATTTTTGATTACGAGACCAATGCCTTAAGTCACAAATTCTTGCTTCTTATGAATTGGAACCAAATGACCAGATCGACACCCATTGCTTGAATGATTGACTTACCTATATGATGTGCAAATCCTAGGACCTACGTGAGATGCAATGATCTTGGTAAATTTTAGTTAAATGCCTAGTCTAAGTGTAGCCTTCTTTTAACTATTTTGAAGTTGCGCTCCAAGGTAGGTTGTGGGAAGGAGACTAACAGGAAGCAAGCTAGGGCTTTCTTAACGATACCTTTTGTTAGGCTTCTATCACTTGATGCCTTCGGCGCTGCATAGACTGTGGCTTTGATGACTACAAAGTCACTGTGTTAACCACCGAAGAGTTGTCAAGGCCCCTCAAGCTAAATAAGAAGGCTTGTCCTATATCTCTATCAACCTAGTTTATGCTAGGAGGTGAATTATTAATGCAAATCTAGATTTAAGATGCTTATGCAAGAAATTATGAGTGAGATTTATCTTGAGTTAAGATTTTCTTAAGTTGTTTAAGTACTTTGATTAGAAACCTTTTAAGAGTACTTATCAATAGTGAATTGCAATCTTAAACAAGATAAATTGCTTATAGATACAAGTGCAAATTTCAACAATATTTCACAAGATACCAAGTAACCCAAGATGCCAAATGCTAACAATAGTCAATCAAGATGTTGATCACAGATTTATGACAGTTTATATCAACAATACTACTTCAGAAAATTCAGATTTATCAATGTTGTAGCAGCAGTGCATAAACTACTTCAAATGACGAAACTTGCCCAACACATTGAAACATAAAATTTCCAATTTAACCAGTAATGTGAATTGGCTTCTTTAGCACACTTTATGATGGTGTATTCAGCAATATTTCAGATCTGATTTTAAAAATACAGCAGTAAGTAAAGACAGATCAGCAAGATAAAACTGCCCAAAATAGATGGCCAATATGCCCAAAAATAGCAAAATGCACCAGAACTTGAAAATTTCAATTTTAGGGCTTTTAGTGAGTTTGACTTAGCAATTTTCAGATCTGATATGATTATTACAGCAGTGAGTTAACCACAGATCAGCAAATTAATCCAACCAAAAATAGATGCCCAATGTTTCTAAAAATAGAAAAATTTTGCCAAACTTGAAAAAATTAATTTTTTGAATCTTTTGAGAGAATGTGATTCAAAAATTTCACAACTGATAAACTAATTACAGCAATAAGTTAGTCACAGATCGGCAAGCTAAAAATACTGAATATGCTGCTCCAAATGTCTAAAAATAGTAGGTTTTTGCCGGAAAATGAAAATTCAAAATTTTTAGTCCTTATCTAGTTATGCCTCAGAAATATTTCAGACTTGAATTTCACAGTTATGCAGTAAATTCCAGCAAGCTAAAATGTTAGATCTAGGTCAAATTAGAGATACCCAAGTGGCCAAAACTTGTGAAAGTTTAGATTTTGCAATTCTAATCAGTTTTGACCAATTAAAGTGTGATTTTAGGGATTAGATATTAATGATTTAACTGTTGTAATAAAACTGAAGCAAAATAAGGGTTTGGAGGTCAAACCCTAGGCTCGAGGCTTTGAAGATCCCACAGTTGAAAATCGTTGAAACTTTGGGATTACCTTGCCGTCTGCGAGATATGAATTTTGAAACCTTAATCCTACAAAACTGTCAAGTATTTACCCTTAAAAATTCATATTAGGTTTCAAGTCAATTTTGAGCCAAAAGAGGCCAAAAATTGAAGAACAAGGTCAAGGGAAGCAAATTTGCGGGGAGAAATGGGCTAGGATGATAGATCGGGGCACATGGATGGAGAAATTGGCCAAGAAGGGCCAATGTTTTGCCCAATCAGACTAGCGTTTGGGAAATAAGAGTTTAGGGGTTAAGACCAAGCCCTAAGGCCTAGGGCTTAGGGCTTAAAGGCTCCACAATGGAGCCGCAAGCTCTTAGAGGGTTGCAGCCAATGAAGAGGAGGAGATGAGGGCCGAGAGGAAGAGGGGAGGCCGAAAAGGCCAGGAGAGGACGACGCAAGGGAAGGAGGCCGAGAGGAGGGAAGCCAAGAGGAGGAGGGGCTAGCGGCAAGCCTAGGAGGGTCGAGGAGAGGAGGAAGAGGGTGATCGAAGCCTCAAAACCCCACAACAAGGCCTAGAGAGGCCCTAAACCAAGACACAGAGGATAGAAGGAGAGATGTTGAGCTTAAGGAGGTCAAAACTGGGGCTAGAAGCTTTGAAAACTTTGAAACCCTTGCTCCAAAAAAAAATTATGCTTCAGCTCTTTGATTTTTTGAAAATTCATCCGTGAAAACCCTGCAAAAAATTCCAAGATACTAGATCTTACCCTCAATGGCCTAGATCTAGGTCTTCTTCCACTTAACTCCTTGACCTAACCTGCAAAAATGCGGTGTTCCACGGGGACGCGTCCCCCAGGGTCGGGTGCGCGCACCCCTCGCACCCAGGACAGGGGGGCGTCTGGGGAATCGTTTCTCCATGACCCCCTTTTGGGGAGACGCAGGGAGACACAGGGGGGACGTTTCCCCAGTGTGGGGGACACGACTCCCCAAAAGGGGGACGCCTGGGCGTCCCCCCTCAAAATGGGCTATGCGTCCCCCCTTAAATTTGCTTGTAAACAATGATTTATGACAAGGAAAACGTAGTATTTGACCATATTTCCCTACTAATGCTATGCTATTCATGGTAATGTTAAATTCTTAAAGTAAAAGTGACATTCTCCTTTATCTTTCATTTTCATCCTTTTACTTAAATTTTTAACATTACCATGAAATGACTCAGGATGTTTGAGAGTGGTTTTGACCTCATTGGATTTCATATGGAGAAAGTAGAATTTTAGATCTCACTCAAAATCCAGCAGACTTAACAGTTTTTCAGGAATTCAGGATTCGATGGAGTGCAATGTTTCCATTGCATTTTGTCATGTACAAGGGTATGGAATTGGTATTTAATCAAGAGCACCAAGCCCTCTGTGTACTTTAGAGTGACTTTTAGACTCATCACTCCATTGTTTTTGAGTTTTAATTATATCAATTTACTATTCCAGTCTTTAGATCAATTTTTCAGGAATTCAGGATTCGATGGAGTGCAATGTTTCCATTGCATTTTGTCATATACAAGGGTATGGAATTAGTATTTAATCAAGAGCACCAAGCCCTCTGTGTACTTTAGAGTGACTTTTAGTTATATCAATTTACTATTCCAGTCTTTAGATTTCAGTATCTATTATAGTCTATTTTGCTTAGTACTAATTAGATTCTAGAATGATAAATGATGAATTTTAATTTTAAATCAATTTAGAATCTAGAATGATGAATGATGAATTTAATTTTTAAATCAATGTAGATTCGAGAATGGTGAATAATGAATACTGAATATGGATCAGAGTATTTCATTATTGAATCTCATGGTTTATGGATGAATCATGTATGTATTAGTAAGGATGATGAGTATGGATCAATGTATTTCATTATTTAATTCAATTATGTATGTATCATTCTATTTATGCTTTCATTATTGAATATGAATTTGAAATATATATATATATATATATATATATTAAAAAGGAAAAAAAATTATATACCCCGACGTCCCCCCGTCCCCCCTAAATTTCCCTAAAATTTGAGGGTACTCCCACACGTCCCCCTTGTGCGTCTCCCCGCACCCGCGTCTCCCCGTCCCGGAGACTTGGTGGAACATTGCAAAAATGAAAATAGAGACACCCAAACCCCAAATATATACAAAATGAATCTATAAACCCCAACCCGAATTAGAAAAATAGTTTACAATTTAAATTTACAAATTTATCTTCAAAATAAACATGGGTTTTCAAATGAATTTTGAGAAAACAATTTTTATACTATTTTTTACATGAAAGAATGGCTAAAACGCTTCAGAAAAATTAATGATCACTATAGCCCAAGTGAAGATTAAATCCACCATATAAAAACTGGAGATCCAAGAAAAGTAACCCTTGCCCACACTCTGTAAAATTGGAGACCAAGGATCAAGTACCTACAAACACTATGTATTATCTCAAAATAATAATCATAAACGACCACATAGGAAGCCCGTAGTCAATACATACCACAGATCAACGAAACAAGAACACCTCGACTTGCACCCCAAAGTCTTTTATTATGGTAGAAAAAATAGTTCCCAACAAGACATTAGTTTACAAAAATGCTTCAACAACAATTCTTGCCAGAGATCAAGATGACTAGAGACTCAAATGACACTCTAATTTATAGATAAATCCTCCAAATGGAAAAATAACGGCTAGTTTATTTGATCCTTGTCAAAATCATCTTGGTCGTTGATAAATACTTCAACATCCTTTAATCTTGGCCCTTGATTTCTTATTTTTGAGGAAATTTCGAATTTATCATTTAATTCCATTTTAATTAGCTCAAAATTAATTATTTAGAGTTAATTTCTTCAAAAAATTGACTTTGACTTAACCACCAAAGTCCAAGGGTCCAAATTTTCTTGAAAAATACAATATTCTCTTGGTGAAGGACCTTTAAAAATTGATTCTTTCAAGACCCACGAATTTTTCCATTTGGAGAATTTATTTTCTTAGACAATTTAATTTTGACTCTAATTAATTACCTTTTGGGCTTAGGATTTAATTTTGTTTTGCCAGAAAAATTAATCAATTTACACATGAGGGGATTAATTATTTTTCCAACCCTCTAATACATATGATTTCTCATTTGCAAGACTCAAAGAGGGAATACACATTCGTCTTAGACCCTTAAGACACATAACCCATCTACGACTCAATATGATCTAGTAAACCAAGTGATTTGTAATAAAATAATTAAGTCAATTAGCTTTAATATTCCCAAACCATTTTTACATCAGACTCGACTTAAACACTAGGACTCACCTAATAATTCGACAAGAAATTTCACACTAGCTTTGGGGGTTTAAGCTGGAGGGAAAAAACTCTTCCGATTAGCCATGTCGAAAAACACAGGTAATCATTGAGGTTAAAAAACCTCCTAAGATGGAATTCGTCATCAAATTATAGGCTTACCTAGGTTGTTACATGGACTCACGGTTTTACTGAGATCATTTACAATATATAACTTGTAGAATGGGATGACTATGACACATAGACTACTAATATGTGATCCAATCCTTGTTGAAAAAGTTGGTACTTCTGCTTCCTTGGAACTTTGACAATTTGAGTGCAACATCTGGCTCCATATGGGGACACGTTGCTTCCAAGAAGTAACGTGAGAATCCCAGAATCCTGCATCCAAGGAAACAAAATTCCATCAAATAGATATCCATTCAGCATCGAAGTCATCATGAATATATAGAAAATATCGCCGAATAGAAAATCTATCCTAACAAACTGAAATATAAAAAACAATATAAATGCGTGAAATAAACTAGCTAATGACATAAATGAAAGGGAGTAGGGTTAGAGATACTATACAAAATGATGCCCATGGCATCAAATATCATCGATGAGGAACAATCTCAGGCATCTGTCCGCTGACTGGTTGATCACTTGGCTATTTTTCAGATGTCCCTTGCTGAAGTCTAACCCTCTTAGGTCAGTGTAACTGCTCATCATTGTGTTGCATCTCTGTTAATTTGAAACCTTCTTTTTTTGCTTGGCGGAGGGGATGGGTGGTGGAAAAAGTGACATATCTCTGATTCAAAGTGAGGCAAATGCTCTTGTGGTACAACCTGTTCACCATTTTCCAACTTCTTTGGAACTTCCACGTGGTATCTTCTTTCTACTTCTCTGTATAACCTGACCATGCCACCTGTTGTTGTTGGAATAGTGGCATAAGATAAATCCATCTGAATGCATCCACCTAAATCAGCCGCAAACTATCGGGAGAGAAGCATTCCCCATACATCTGGTGCATCAATGACCGCAATATCCATGGTTATGATCCTATATGGAAAATTTGCTAAGGCAACCTGTAAATCTTTGACCACACCACGGACTTCAACCTTTCGAGAGTCCATCGAACAAATGTTATGATATGGTCTAGAAATTCTTAAGTTTAATTGCTCCATGACCTTCTTGGTCATAAAATTCTTAGATGCACCAGAATCTAGCATGCAGTTGTGAAGTAATCTGTCATTGATGTCCAAAGTAAGAAAGAATGGTTCATGATTTTCATTAGTCATATAACAGTTCATATCATTTAATTTGATTTCTTTGTCCTAGTGATTAATTTCGTTATGGGGCCCTTTTCTTCATTGAAGGTATTTATTGCAAAGGTTGAAGAAATCATATTGGTGCATGGACTTTCACTTGATTCCCCTTGACTTGCATTATTACTTCGTTGATATCTACTTTCTTCCAAGATCCTTCTAGCCAAAGCACATGTACTTTCTTCATGAAAATTGTCACAAGGTCTGCAAAAAGGAACAGACTCATCAACTATATTGGCAAAATCAAGCAGTGTAGGAGGCCTTTGATCATTTGAGGAATTCCTTTTTATTTGTATTAATTGATTTTGCATGTCACTTATCAGTTTGGCATGTTTAAATTCCATATCTCTAACCAGTTTGGTTAATTCTTTGACTGTATTTGATTCTTCTTTGATTTTGATCAGAGTTATTTCGTAACCAGCGATCTCAGATTTATCTGAAACCTTTTTATCTTTTTCTAACTCTTCAGTTGTGTTTTGGGCAGCAGCTAAAGTTGCAGGGTGAGCCCACCTTATCTCATACTGAACTTCTACATGGTAAGCCTCAAGATATGTTTCCAAGACAGTTTTGTCAGGAGGCTTGTAATCCTGAGTCATGTCCCTTAGTAATTTGTTGAACCTCTAGTTAAATTCTACCACCATTTCATTTCATTTTTTCTTGATGGTACTGAATTATTTCACCAAGTACCTTAATTCCCTCTTATCCCCGTATTTGTCTCGAAAAGCATCAAGGAGGGTCCTTAGAGAATCGAAAGCATTATTAGCCTTGTCATGAAACCAATCAATAACATTATCTTCCAATGATAAGACAAACAACGCCATCTTGACATCTTCGTGATTATACTCTGTAGAATGAGCATATCTATGGAGGAATGAATTGAACTTCTTTATATCCTCTGCAACATTGTGTTGTAGTGGCTACAACCACCCTCCAAAATTTTGCCTTCGCTTTGTTTTGGAGCCTCCCTCCTCGAAATCATTGCAGCTATCCCGCATTGATCAGGTACTTGTGCTTATTTGATTTCATTTGTTGTTTAACAGCTTGTGTTCAACTCACTTGTCCCATCAGTCAACCACAAGCACACCCAACACTTGGTTCACATCCGATCAATCAGTTGTCAGGCAAAACTGCGGAAACCTAGAGGACAGCTTGTCTTCCCCTTAGGAATTGCACAGCGCAGCCCAGCAGCTACCCTGCACTCAGAAATTGCGCAGAGCAAGCCAGCCAGCCTTGCTCTAGAAATTCGGCAGAGCAGGTCAGCTGGCACTGCTCTCCAGAAATGCGCAGTTCCAGCCAGCTGCACTGCCATCCAGAAATGCGCAGAACTAGCCCAGCTGCACTACTCTCTAGAAATGCACAGAGCAGCCCAGGCCAGCTGCACTGTTCTCTGGAATTGTGCAGAACTGGGTAGCTGCACTGCTCCCCGGAAATGCACAGAGCAGCCCAACATCACTGCTCTAGAAAATTGCGCAGAGATGGCGAGTCATCCAAGGCCTCTTATTCCAGAAACAGCGCAAAAGTTTTCCCTCAGTTGTTGTTCGTTGCATGTGCCAACAGGTTGCCTGATTCCCTCCAGAATTGCGCAATCTTTCTTTGCATGTTGGGCAGCGTTTCCTGAAAAAAGAAAAAAGCAAAAAGCGAAAAAGCATCCCTAGATTTTAGGGATCTATTTTTAGCAGCAACAGTTACATGCAAAACTACTTTTAGAAACTCCCCGCCAAGTGTCGTTTTTCCTAGATTTGTGGCATGCGCATCATAAACCCTAATTTTGCCAAATCTATTTAAACGACACCTCAGAGCTCATTCTTCATGCTCGATCTTGGAGATCTAGCATTCCCGGGGCATCTAGGAACCTTTGACGCAACTTTTCCATGTAAGTTTTGTTTTTCATGCCTTTTGTCGCTTTTTGTCACTTTTTAGTTTTCGACTTGTATGAGTGTTGTTTCCTTGGTTTTATTGAATGACCATTGGCGTTTCAATGTATTTTAGCTTGTAGAAGTATTGTTTCAAGTTTTTCATTACCTTTCCTTAGTGCTGCACTCATAATATTGTTTCTGCACTCACATTTGTCGTTTCGGTGACTCGCTTCATAAGCTTCTTGGTTTTGTCGTTTGACTGATTTCTGCACTTGCTTGAATCGCATGCATGTTTATTTCACTCAAATCTGCACCAGCTTCGCACACACATTCACTCCTTCGTGTTTTCAGGTTGCCATTGGGCAGATCCAGGCTGACTTGGCCCAGATCTTGTCTCTCCCAGCATGCTCTGCGCATTCCTAGCAGTCAAGGCTCTACCTTGCCTCCAGGAATTGCGCGTAGGTTGCCCACACTATCTCCCAACTATGCTCTACGCAATCTTGGAAGGCAGTGCCCAGTCCTATCCACTGGAACTGCGCAATACGCAGTTCCAGCCAACAACCCAGCCTGACTATTCTGCGCATTGCGCAGTTTCAATCAGCGTCACTGGATTGCGCATTACGCAGATCCTGCCAGTAGTCAGCCTCACTAGCAGGTGGGATTGTGCAATGCGTAGTTCTAGCTGACAGTCTCCTAGCTTCCCGAAGTCAGTGTTGCGCAATCTGGCCCAGCACTCACCATTTTGTTGTCGGAATGTGTCTCGAGTTGTTTGATGTTTTTCGCTGACATTGTCTCGCCATGAGTATCTTCTTTGTCTCTAGCTACCACAGGTTTTTGAGCCGCTTCTCAGCTGTACAGGTATCATGGCCTCCAAGAGAGCTAGATCAAAAGACAATTGAAAGCAGTACCAGGGATGTGGTTGAACAAGGGTCTATGAGCTTGCCCATGTACACAGACACACACATGTTCATCAAGAAAGACATCAAGATCACATGGCAAGACATCAACACTATTTTCTCAAGCAGCTTTGAGGAGAATCTGGAGGATTGATAGGTCTATGTGAACATCCATAAGTCAAGATTATACAAGGTTGCATGCAGGTTTCCCGTGTTCCCTTGCACAGATGTGATCCATTGGATTGTCTCACACACTGATCCTGAGACAATGATACTGAGCAGTGTCAGTGGAGCAAGGCTTGCTTCCTTTAGGACGAAGGATTATCAGGAGATATATCATTTGCCATTGCCAGTGAGCAGGATGGATGCACCGTTCTACACTCCCAACAGCAGCACGAACACAAGAGACATCTTGAAGTGTTGGGTAAAGGAGCCAGCAAAGTTCAGGACGACACCCAACCAGATATACAGGACAAAGACACTCAGGAAGGCATACTAGTTCTTGGTCATCTTCGCATGCCGCTTGTATGGCCAAGGGAGTACAGAGACCTTCCCGCAGAGTTGGGTTGCTATGTTGGATCAGTTGGCAAGTGAAGGAAAATCGTTTAATTGGTTTGACATGTTGGCTCTCTAGTTGAAAGTGCATCTATCCAATGCTCGGAGTCCGCCCAAGGATCAGCAAGCAAGATTCTTCATGTCTGCCTACTTGCTCGATGCAATCTGTGCCCGTCAACAGTTTCCTGGCATGGGTTGGGCATGGACACCTTCAGAGAGTGTTGTGAACGTATATTGCAAGTTGCTCTCAGACTGTAGCTACCGAGGAGTCATGGCTAGAATATCTGACCATTTCATCGCCCCTCTGTACACAATGATCTTTGAACAAGATCCACCCTGCATGTCCCAGGCAGCAATGGAGGCATTGTTGAACATTGCAAATTGGTACGCCTCACCCAAGGGCACCTTCATCAAGATGTACAGCGCAGAGAAAGCTCCGCATGTGTTGTCAAGGTTTGCCACAGACAAGTTGGTCATGCAGGAGGTTGCATACCACATCTCAACAGGGTTATCAACTGGATTGCACAGGAAGAAGAAGGCACCATGGCCTACGCTTCCTGTGCGAATTGGGTTGTACGCGATCGGAAGATTGAAAGAAACAGATGTCGAGGTGGTAGACTTCAAGAAGTTTAAGTTCAGCACTAGGAGTTTCAACCCGTACGACCCACATGGTTTATGCAGGGACCACTGTGTGAGAGTGTACTATCCTTGGATCCACAGGGCGTGTCATTGGCCAGAGGAAGACCCATAGAGATATTGTTATAACTCCTCTAGGCTCAATGAACTGGTCAACATTGTGGTGGAGTGGCTAGCAGCACTCAAGACGGCAGCACCATAGAGAGCAACAACAACAGCAACAGCAAGCAGCAAATCTGTGCAAGACAAAGGCAAGAGGAAGATTGTTGAAAGCATAGAGATGAAGCAAAGCTACAAGTTTAAGGAAGACCCATTTGTGGAAAAGGTATCTTTGGAGATAGATGCGAAGAGGCGACAACGCGACAGGAGGATAGTGCAAAGAAAGAGAGAGAAGAAAAGACTGGAAGATGCAAAGAGGATGTTGCAAGAAGTCCAGCAGAAGCTCAAAGAAGAACAAGAGTTGCGCAGAAGAGAGAAGGAACCATAGCATGAACAGGAAAGGAACAAGAGGAAGTGCAAGGCGCGCAAACAACGCAAAATGCACCGATACAAGTTGAAGACTCTGAACCAGCAGCAGATGAGGAACAGGGTGAGTAGCCACAGGAACAAGAACTTGCTCTGCAAGAGGAACAGATAGTAGAACAGATGGACATGGAGATGGAGCAGCCGGAACAGGATCAGGATACCGACCTCATGCCAAAAGCAACTGAGGTCACTCCACAGGCTTCACCAGCTCCAACAACAGAGCAAGTCCCGAGTGAACAAGGGGATACCATTCTCCTTGAGGACCATCTGGGAACAGAGGTGTACAACATAGCCTTTGATGAGTCACAACATAGAGTTGTACAAGCACGTAGAGCGCACACCCCAGATGAGCATGCATCACCTACACACTTGGAAGAACGGGTGATTGTGTCAGATGTACAGAGACATCCAGCCACCTTGGCCGATGCTACAAAGGCTTATGTCGAAGCCATGAGCTCGAGTGTTAAGTTCTTGATAGCAAAAAACGAGCGCATGGCTAAGGAGTTGCAAGCAGTCAAGCAGAGAGAGGAACAATCAATAGGATCTGCCAGAGCATAGATGAAGATGGCCATACTTGCTGAAGTATCGGCTCTTAAAATAGTCACGCGGAGACTATATGATAGGTTCGTCATCGTTCACAAGGCAGTTGTCCATCTACATGTTCATCAACAGTGCTGCACCAAGACAGCGTAAACGCTCACAGATATACATACCGCAATTGATCATGTACAGACATGGACAATGAGGTACAAGGGATCCCCGCTTCACTTGCACACTATGTTGCGGGGGAGTGCCCCCCCCCCCCCCCCCGAACCCACTCCCGAATCGCGCTCCGGGCGGGAGCGGCTTGGGAGCGCGCTCCCATAATCGCTCTCAGACGAGAGCGATTTTCAGGAGCGCGCTCCCTCAAAAAAATTTACGCTCCCTGGTCTGTTAGGAATCGCCATAGGGAGTGATCGCTCTGGCGCTCCCGGAGCGATTTTTAACGCCCGGGAGCGATCGCTCCCTGGTCTGTTAGGAATCGCCATAGGGAGTGATCGCTCTGGCGCTCCCGGAGCGATTTTTAACGCCCGGGAGCGATCGCTCCCTGGTCTGTTAGGAATCGCCATAGGCAGTGATTGCTCTGGCGCTCCCGAAGCGATTTTTAACGCCCGGGAGCGATCGCTCCCCGATCACTCCCGGGCGTTAAAAATCGCTTCGGGAGCGATTCGCGCGGGGCCGGGAGCGGGTCGGCGGAAAAAAATTCTGCAGACTCGAAAAAAATAAATTTTTAAATTTTTTTTTTGGTTTTAAAAGGCCAATGGGCCAAAAAAATATTCATTGTTACTTCATTGAGCTTGAGTTTGGAGCTAGAGCAAGAGCAAAGGAGCGAGGAGCAAGTGCTGAGGAGCGAGGAGCAAGCCTGCAGAGGTAAGTAACTTAGTAATTGTATGGTCAATTTAGTGTGTCCTAAATTGCTATTTAAAATGTCAATCCAGGATTCGTAAACTGATGAAGTGAAGTGTATTGTATGTACAAGATAACAGTTTTCTTAGTCTTTTGTCGTTTTTGAGTTTTTTTAGTTGGTTTTTGGGTTTATCTTCTATGGATTCCCTAGTGTGTGATGGCGAAATTGAAAGTTAAGTATGGATGGCAATGGTGATTTCTACAATGATCTTCAAAAAGTTTTCAAAAAGAAAATTTCAAACTGACCAAACTGACTGTAATGAAATCAATTCTTAAAAGGAAGTAAATGTATCAAACAGTGAACTAATGACAATGGCCCAGTATCCTTACTGTTGTATGAAAAAGAAAGTAAAAACTGAACTTAAAGCAACTCAAAGACTGAAAACAAAGCAACTAATTCACACTACTTCAACTCTTCTGATCCTTTACCCTTCAACTCAATCTGCCTTATGGGAAGCAATCATGAACAAGTTAAGCAATATGATATCTAAATTGCAGGAAATTAAATTGCATAAAGGAAACTAATCACACTACTTCAACTCTTCTGATCCTTTACCCTTCAACTCAATCTGCCTTATGGGAAGCAATCATGAACAAGTTAAGCAATATGATATCTAAATTGCAAGAAAGCAAACTAAATCACACTACAATAAGTAATATTCTGATTCCTTAATAATAGAGTCACTTGACTATAGAAAGAAACCATAAACAAATGAGTAGTATGATGTCTAAGTAGCAGAAAAATAAATAAGCAAAACACAACTTGAAAAATGACAGTGCTGGAATTTAACTTCAGAAAATGAAAATTAGCAGGAAGGACAAGATGATCTCATATGTCAGTAGTTATCAAAAAGATGAAAATTTGCCCGGGCTGCCTAAGAAAACCTGTAGAAAAGCACTGATCAGCTGACAGCTATAAAAAAACATAAATGAAAATGTAAACAGCAGTGAATTAAAATCATCAAAACAGCATGTTATATACAAGCTAATAATTATGAAAGCAGAAACATAATAAAATCAAATGAGAACTATACAAAGCTTTAGTGCGCAGGGGCCCTCTGCCACCTCAGTCAGTCAACGAACAGTCACAAAAACGAGCTCAGGAAAGTAGTCTTCTCATGTATTAAAGCAACAGCAAAACACGTAAAACAGAGTACAGTGGGGTGATAACAACAATCAAAATTACATTTCAAAAGCCTCTTTTTTTCACAGCGTTTATCAACGCGTTATTTATAATGAAAAGTGTTGTAACTAACTCCTAAATCCTATGCTGTTAACTGCATTGCCAGAGACACGTAGATCTCCTCAGCCCGAGATCTAGCGTAATGGTCATCATGTCCATTAAATCCTCGGAGTGGTAGCTGCTGGATTCAGGTTACGGGGTTGATCTCCAGGTGTGCCGATATCTCCGTGAGCTGAACACTGTGCCACGTAAACCTTCACGTGCTCAAAACAGAGACATGGCACCGCTAAATTCCTTGGTTCGCTTTGCCTTTAACCCTTGTTGACCGTGACCATTTATGGATGATTTGGCTAATCTGAAAGGACACGTTCCATGTACACGTCACCTGTAGCTTGCCCATGTGGCTCGTTTCTTCATAGGACACCTGTAGCACAGTCTTTAACAAAATGACTGCGGAAACCTATGCTGGCTGTGGAAACCTGTGCTGGCTGCGGAAACTGACAAGTTTCCGCAGCTGCCTGAACAAAAATCTAAACCAAACAATAGTCATAAGCATAGTTAGAAAACCATGTCAGAAGCTCTTTTTAGACTATAATGCAATGATTTAACAGCTTGGTGGATGAAGTAAGTGGAAAAAGAAGGCTGAGAGGGTTTATAGAAAGGTGCAGGTTTGAGGCTCAACAGTAATTTAGTTAGTTTAGCTAGTTAGGTAGTAATTTAGTTAATTTAATTTAGCTTATTGAGTTTAAAATCATGTATTTAAATTAAATTAATAAATTAAATTAATTAATCCCAATAAATTAAATTAATTTGCAGATTCAAGAATCAAAATCCTACAAACATCAAACACCATGGACCTGGCTATATTTCTTGGCATTTTCCTCTTCCTGATCCCTTTTATGGTTATTATGGTGCTGGAGAGTAGGAAACGAAGGGGCCAGCCCCAAACTGAAGAGGGGGATGAAGAAGTTGGAGAAAGTCAAATGGATGAAAACCCCGATGAGGAGGAGCTGGAGGAGGGTGAACATGACCCTCAAAAAATTAAACAAGACCAAACTCCATTGTGGAAATATGTTAAAAGGGCTGAAACAGGGAGAGGGGGTGGAACCACTAAATTTCATTGCCCCCATTGCAACACTGATTACACAAGTTCATACACCCGTGCTAGAAGACACCTCTGCGGGAAAAGGCCATGGGATGGAGAGAAACAAATAGGAATCAAAACTTGTACAGCGGTGTCAACAGCGGAGAGAGCCAAATACATAAGGGAAGAGGAGGAAGCCCAATACAGAACAAAAAAATCAAGGGGTTTCTTTGAACCAAGCTCACAATCACAAAAAACTCCTTCAGCATCCTCCCAAGGCAATGGATATGGACATGGAGGCACAGGGTCATCATCTTTAAGGCGTAGAACCATATCAGATTTCCTTGATGAGGGGTGTAGGAATGATGTGGATTCAAAAGTTTACAGGTTTCTCTATGCATGTGGGATACCATTCAATGTTCTTCGCTCACCTTATTGGCACGAAATGGTTTCTGCCATAAATGATGCCCCTAAAGGATACAAGAGCCCTGGGTATGACAAGGCAAGAACCATTGGCCTTGATCATGAAAAAGCAAAAATATCACATTCTTTGAATAAAATAACAAGTTCTTGGACTGACCATGGGGTGTCCATTGTATCTGATGGATGGACAAATGTAAAAGGCAAGCCATTGATAAGTGTTCTTGCTGTGTCTGTTAGTGGTCCCATCTTTCTAGCTGCACATGATTACTCAGACAAGTTCAAGACCGCCATCAACATTGCAGAAGCATTACTTGAAACAATTGAGCATATTGGCCCATACAATGTCATCCAAGTCATCACTGATAATGCTCCTAATTGTAAGGCAGCGGGAGCAATTATTGAGGATAAATACCCCAACATATTTTGGTGTGGATGTTTGGTTCACACATTGAACCTTCTGTTGCATGATATTGTCAAAAACAAAAATGAACAATACCAATGGATTGGTAATTTGTACAAGAAAGGAAAACAAATGATAAAATTTATTACAAATCATAGCAATACCCATGGCCTTTTCCGCAGTCACTCGAGATTGGAGTTGCTGAAGATTGTGAAGACTAGATTTGGTAGCTATTACCTCACCTTCAGGCGCCTTTTGAAGGTAAGAGAGGCATTAGCTAGCATGGTATCAAGTCCACATTGGCAGGTATTAAAAGAAAGGGCTACAAATGCAGCTGACATGGGAGGTTTTGAAATGGTGGAGGAGGCCGCTCTTGATGGGCAGTTTTGGACAAGTGTGAGGCAGGTATTGGATTTCACCAAGCCAATTTATCACATGATTCTCTTTGCAGATACAAACAAACCAGTGATTGGCGAGGTGTATGAGCAAATGGATACCATGTTGGGGCAAATAAAAGATATTGTTCATAATAGAGATCCCAACTTGTACAAACTAATTCATGATTGTGTGTGTGAACGGTGGAATAAGTTTAATGTTCCACTACATTGCTTGGCGTATATCCTTACGCCAAAATACTACACTACATCTTGGTTGGGCCAACCTGCAGCAGGGGGTGGGGTTAGGACCAAACCACATTTAGATCCAGAGGTAACTAAAGGATATTTGGAAGCATTAGAAAAGTTGGTACCTGACAGGGAGGAATGTGCAGTTGTGCGCCTTGAAATAGGCAGATACTTCAGTGGCACTGGTTTGTATGGTAACTTCCATGCAATGGACGACAAAGATAAATTTGAATCTCTCACATGGTGGGAAACATATGGCGGCCACGGACTTTTGCCAAAATTGGCAAAAAAAGTTCTTTCACAGGTTGTAAATTCTTCTTCTGCAGAGAGGTGTTGGAGCACCTACAGCTATATACTTAATGTGAAAAGAAACAGACTCAATGAAAACCGAGCAGAAAGCTTGGTTTATGTGCACTACAACTTGAGGTTGTTGAGTCATTACTGTGATCGGGCTAATGAGGATCCCACATATAAAATTTGGGGCAATCACCCATAGGATGACAATTTGGAGGATGGCATTGTACATATTGAAGAACTAGAAGAGGAACTTGTAAGGGATGAAAATGAACCAGTTGCAGCAGCCATGCCACCTCCACCTCCACCTCCACCATCTAGTAGCAGTGCTCGAGGTCCGAGTCTTGTTCCTTTGCTGTCGCCACCTCCATCTACACCCTCACGTGGAGGTTCTAGTTCTGGTCGTCGGTCTGTGCGGGAGACTCCTAGAAGACCACCACGAACTGCTTATACTCCTGGAGACTCTCGTGGCAAGGGCCACATGTAGATTTACAATTTACTTGTCTTTTTTAGTTTTTATTAGACTTTAGTTTTCATAACTGTTGAGTTTTGAGTCCTTGACTCTTGACTCTTGACTCTTTCATATCATAATGATATTTTTTGTAAACATTATATCACTGTGACAATGAAAATTTGAAGTTTGAAGTTGGGCCTTGGCAATTATAACTCATTGGTAATGATTGTGAATTATGAATATGATGCTTTGTGAAAGACTAAAGTTGTTTCATTTCATCTCATTATTCATGTTTCATTTTATAAATTTTTAACATTTCATATCATGTTAACAGTTAGAAGTTAGGATTTAGAAATATCTTCGATATTACTTCTTGTAATGGTTAAACTTAGCTTACAAGTACAACTTTGGTGATCAATGATGATAAATGTTATTGAATTTTCAATTCTGAAAGCTTGAACTTGAAACTTTAAGATTGAATTTGATGAATCATGATTTATAAGACTCAATATGTTGCAGTTGTAATATGTATTTTACTAACTTGTGGACATGGTTGATGACGATTATAATTTCTAGATGATTGATGTGATATGGTTCAATGATCAATCTATGTATTTTTATGTTTTTTATGTCTAATTCATCATTCTACATGTTTTTGTTGACATATATGTATCAAAAATTAAAAAATATAAAAAATATATATATATTTTTAAAAAATCGCTCCCGGATTCGCTCCCAAACCGGGAGCTTCTGAAAATGGTCGCTCCCGCTCCCGTTTCCGCTCCCGCTCCCGTTTCCGCTCCCGCTCCCGCTCCCAAGTAACATTGCTTGCACAAGATGATGAAGTCACAGGTAGAGTTGGACAAAGCACGCATCCGGAGTCTGATCCGGAACTATGAGGAACTCCCGCCGCTCATCACCAGTGTGGAGGCTTTGTATGCACGGTTGTACAGGAGTTTGGATGTCATGGTGAGAAAGTACAGCACCCCGTCGATTAGTATGCTCACCGAGGCCAAAGAGAAGAACCAAGTCAAACTGGAGCTCGATGCGTACTTCGATCAATTGATGCTCACGGCCACCAACGCAGATTTGCAAGTCAGCGCAGATATACATCATCGGTCTGGCCTTGCTCAGGACTAAGCTGCGCATGTTACAGGATGAGTTGGACCGAGGTTCCAAATCAATATACCCGGAAGCAATGGAGGCAAGAGTTCGTTTCTAGAAGGACATCATCAAAGAGTACGCGGACACCATTGCGCACTACCAAGCATGGCATCAGTTCATCACCGAGGATCATGGAGAGGAGGTTGATGAGCTGGTCTTTCCACAGTCGTTCGAGTCTTAGTGTTGTCTTGTCTGGCTAACTCAAGCCAATTTTGTCCCACATGGGTATATGTGGAAAATGTATCATTTTTGTAAACATGATGTAAAGTGAAATTCCAAGTGTCATTAGTGGAATACAAACAATCATATGTAATGTAAAGAGTTATGTAATGAAGTTGAAGAGTCATGAGGGTAGTCCAAGAGTCACAAAGGGGAATGTCAAGGGTCACCCCACCCTTTGTTATAAATAAAACCTCATAACTCATAGAACAGGCTTTTGGGAGCCAAGCTTTTGCTAGGCATTGCTTAGAGAGGGCTTGGAGAGTAACGTGACGAGCCTTGGCTTTTCTACAGTGCCGAGCGAGCACATCTCTTTGGAGGAGCAGGCGGTGTTGACTGTAACGTTCCACTATTGGGGCTAGTGGTTGTCATGGTTGTATGTATGGATGGAAATTCCACTTTATATAATATAACAGAACCAACACGTTTCATGCATATGTCGTTACTGTAGTTCGACCATTCTGGTTACTTTAGCAATGTATGTAATTTTACTTACGCATTGATGTATGGACTATTGCGCATGTGATTGTATGAATCTTATTGAGGTGTGTTGTTGGTTTAACTCAAGACTTTGAATCGTCAATTATTCTGCTTTCCAGTCTATGGTGTCATTCAGCTCGTGTGTTCCTTTCAAGTTGCGTACTATTACAGGCTTCTAAGGGATACACTTCTTTTCCCTCTGTGTGTTAGAACCTCCCCATGCATCTCTCTTGACTCGTTGCAAGGTCACACACTTGCTTCCGACAAGGATATCTTGCTTACCTCTGTGTGTTATCGCAGTCAAGGCATAACTTTACTACCCACTGTTGGGACTCCTACTCCAAACGGTCTGAGGTCTAGTTGGGACTTCTTATCGGGGAGATCCCCTGACATGTTGGTGGGTCCAGCACCGTCAACACATTGATAGCATTATTCCCCTCAAAGATTGGCAATCCGTTCATAGTTGACTCATTTGGAAAATCGTGCGGATACCCCTGGATGTTGGTGAAATTGCAAGGACCATAGTAGTCACCCATGATGTTTTGATTTGAACGATTGATGAAAAGCAAATGGAGATCAAGGAGAGCTTCCTGTCTGAGAAAATTTAAACGATCTCTAAAGTGTAACTTGTTTAACCAATCTCTTAGAACCTTTTCAGAGTTAGGAGCAGGGTTAACAAAGCTACCAAAATTCCTTCTAGAGTGTGTTCTAGTGAATGGTGAATAAGTGGAGCCACCACGCAAACTGGAAACCAACCTAAATGTTCAGGTTCTAAATGTGAGAATGAACAAGATGAGAAGATTGATGAAAGGAAAAATGATAAGGTGATGAGAGGATGAAAAATGATGAGATAGGTGCCAACAAATGTTGTGGCAATGAGGAGATAATGAATGAAGAATGAAAGATCACAAGATGATATGATGAAAGAGGATGTCGTTGAAGCATCGAGAACATATTAAACTTATCCCCAGCAACGGCGCCAAAAAATATTGTCGCCTGGACTGTACAGGCACCACGACAACACTCAGGACGGGGGTTGTCACTCTGATCCCCGCCCACTCCATTCTAGTTGTCTCCCAACAGCAGGCTATCGAGGGTAATCCCTATGGAATCAAGTGAAGGAAAGCAAGTTTAGAATCAACTTACTTAGGAGACACGGATGAGTGGCCTAGCCACTTGGTTGAAATTAAGCAACATTATCGATTAAATTAGATTTTCTATTATGAGACCAACGCCTTAATGGGGTCACAAATTCTTGCTTCTTATGAATTGGAACCAAATGATAGGATGTACACTCGCTGCTTGAATGATTGACTTACCTATATGAGGTGCAAATCCTAGGACCTACGTGAGATGCAGTGACCTTGGTAAATTTTAGTTAAATGCCTAGTCTAAGTATAACCTTCTTTTAACTATTTTGAAATTGGGCTCCAAGGTAGGTTGTGGGAAGGAGGCTAACAGGAAGCAGGCTAAGGCCTAATTAACGATATATTTTGTTAGGTTTCTATCAACCGATGCCACCAGCGCAGATTTGCATCAATGAACCCATTCAACCTGATGTCATTGCCTCTGGTGTACAATAGTCCATGCTCGACTGTTCCTTGTATATACCTGAGAACATGTTTGGTTGCTGCCCAGTGCGCCCTCTTAGGTTCTACCATGAACTAACTGAGGGTGTTGACAGCGTAACAAATGTCTGGCTTGGTATTGACCAGATACATCAGGGACCCTATAAGTTGCCTGTACAAGGTGGGATCAACGTCTTTATCTTCTGATGCATCAATCTTCTTCCAGTTGGTGATCATTGGAGTAGCCATAGGTCTACAGTCCTACATCCTGAATCTCTTCAAGATTTTTGTAGCATATCTCCCTTGTCCCAGGAAGATTTCACCCTTCTGCTGCCAAACTTCCAACCCCAAGAAATAATGCATCTGTCCCAAATCCTTCATGTCGAATTCTGTGGCTAGGTTCTTCTTGCAGTCTTTGATGAGCTTGGATGATCCTGTCAAGAAGAGATCATCCACATATAACACTAGGATTAGAGGCTCATTCTCTACAACCAGATAGTAGAGATTAGGGTTTGTGTCACTCTTGACGAACCCCATCTTCTACAAGTAGCCATCAATTCGACCGTACCATGCTCTAGGTGCCTGTTTCAGCCCATATAAGGCTTTCTTTAATCTGCATACATGAGATTTCTTCTTATGTGTCTCAAAACCTTCTGGTTGTTCGATGTATACCTCCTCTTCTATTACCCCATTCAAGAATGTCATATTGACATCCATCTGATGAATCTCCCACCCCATCTGCGCTGCAAGAGATATCACGGTTCTAATAGAAGTATACCTGGCCACTGAGGTGAAGGTTTCTTCGTAGTCTATCCCTTCCTTCTGAGCATACCCCTTAGCCATGAACCTGGCTTTGTATTTCTCCACACTGTCGTCTGCAGCATATTTGACCTTGTAGATCCATCTCGAACCTACCACTGAACCTACCACTGATCTGTCTTGAGGCCTAAGTACCACTTCCCAGACATCAATGACCATTATAGAGTTGTATTCCTCCACCATAGCATCCACCCATACCTGATGCTGAACAGCCTCCTGAAAACTAAAAGGTTCTCCACCTTGAGTTACTAAGGCCTGGTATTTGTCCGGTTGTCTTCACTCCCTTTTACTATTCCTGGGTGCACCAATGAAATCTTTTGCATCCCATAGAATCTATTGGAGTTCCCAGCTCGTTCTTCTATTGGTAGTAGGCACATCTATCAACTTTTCTTCTTCCTGAGATTCCTCCTGTTCTAAAGCTTTATCTTTAGGAGAATTCCTGGTACTAGATTTTGCTGGTTGAAGTGGCCTGACCAACGGCTCATCTTTCGACTGCTCCTCGGAAGACATTTCTCGACATTTCCTGAAAGCTCTATCCTCCATGAACTTTACATCCCGCCCAACTACTACCTTCCTACTCCATAGAAGATAGACTATGTATGCCTTAGCATTCTTGCTATATCCCACAAGATATCATTTCTCAGCAGTTTGATCTAATTTCTTTCTCTTCTCTTCAGATATACGACAATATGCTAAACTCCCAAATATCCTGAAATTACTGACTTCAAGTGTCTTCACAGTGAAGACTTTCTTTGGAGTGATTTTGCCCAATCCCCTGTGAGGAGTCCTATTCTGGACATAGATTGTCGTGTTGCATGCTTTTGCCCATAGGAATTTAGGCATATCCTAATCATATAGCATTGCCCTAGTTGCTTCCGGAAAACGCAGCTTTGGCATACTTTCCCAGAGCGCACCCTCTTCATACATCATCCCGTTCAGTACTTAGTTCTAGAACTCCTGATACTGTTTTCTTGACAATTCTCAGAGCCCCATGGTGTAAGTGTCCCATCCTTCTGTGCCATAGCTCATTCAAATCTTTGTCTCCATTACTGCCTATCAGTGCCATTGGTGATTCTAGTTCTAACCTATACAACCTGTTACTTATGATTCCAATCTGAGCCTTCATTTTCCAACTTGGGTGTTTGACATATACTTTCTCCTTAATGAAGAAAATTCCATAGCCCTTGTTTTGAAGTTGAGACACGGAAAGTAAGTTCATCCCCAATCCCGGCACATGCAACACATTGGTTGCCCGAAGTCGCTCTCCTGCTTTGGTTTGAAAAACTATAGTACCTACTGGAGTACACTTTGCCTTATTCCCCATCGTGATCTGAAAATTCATTCTTTCTTCCTGATAATTTGAAAAACATTCTCAGATTCCTGTCATATGCCAGGAAGCTCCATTGTCTATATACCAAACCTCCGAGGAGGCAGAGATTGCATGGCAAGCGACTTCTTCTTCCAATCTGGAAGCTAACATAGAATAATCATCCCTTGTGCATTCTTCTGGAAATCTGTGTGAGTCCCCTTGAGTGGATGCCTTTGCATCATGCTCTTGACCCATAATCGATTTTCCTTTACTATTTTCGGATCTCTGCTCTGATACCATGTGAAAATTTCTAAACTGAAATTCTATCACTGCAGCAACTAATTTATTTCACCTACTTATTATTCACAATAAGTTATTTACGAAATTCCTTCAGCAAATATTAAAATAAATTCTACTACAGTTATCACACAACTACCAGGAGAAAAATACATGTACAAGAATCAATCACATCAACATAGTGATTTTTGGACAATCGTCCGCGGAAAAACCCAATGTGGGAAAACCGGTGCTGCAGATGAAGGCTTTATTAATCTTCAGCAGCAATTACTTTTACAAGGAATGATTTTACAGAGAAACTGAAAGAAAACACCTGAGACTTTCCCTCTTGTTGGCATTATGGTACATGTGTTGTCCTTGATGGCAACCCACACACAGGTCAATTCAGAATTGATAAAGGGAAACTCACATTGTAACAGGTCAATTTAGAGGCAGCAGAGAAATGGCACAGAAGAACAGGATGATGGAACAAAGGATTACAGATCAGAATCAAGAAATTGAAGAAAAGGAATGATTTAAGTTGTATTAAGTTGTATACGATGTTTCACCTAGTCCAAGTAGCGTATACAAGCGGGTTCACAGAACAAAAGGAGCACATATCAATGCACGCACTTTCACAGAAGGAAAAGCGCGTATGGGATGGAAAATTAAAGTTAAAGAATACCAAGGGTCCATACCATGGTATTAGCCCACAATATTGAGCAGACTAACGATTACTTGATCCCGTCTAAGGATATCACAGGTTCTAAGTGTTGTTTTGGTCCGAGGTATTGAAAAAGGCTCTAAGTATATAAGGAGGAGAAGATCAAATGGCTAAGAGTGCAGGTGGAAGGGTTTTTGTTGTTTTGGTCCGAGGTATTGAAAAAGGCTCTAAGTATATAAGGAGGAGAAGATCAAATGGCTAAGAGTGCAGGTGGAAGGGTTTTTCATGAATACTTCTAACTAAAGTATATTTTGGGTTGTAAAGGCTATGGTTATGATATAGATCTGAAATATCTTGTGCACCCTAAGAAACAATGTTGGATCAGGATCATGAATCCTGAAATGACTTATCATTGTATGATCTGATAATGGATAGTCTAGATCTGATTGCTAACACATGTTTTATCCTTTATATGCTATGATCTGGGTATATCTGAAGTCTGAAATAGCTGCGAAATTATAAGTTATTATTTGCAGATCTATACACTGGTTTGCCTTGGTGAAGGCGCGTATACACGTTGGTTCGGCACTTCCAAGTAGCGTATGCAGAAGAAAAGCTTGTTGTTCAGAGATGACTAATCTATCTGATTAGTGTTGTTGTTTTACTGTTGTTTGTCAATGATGTCTTCATTAGATCTGAAAGTAAAACTGATTGTATAAGGAGATTGAGTCTGGTTGATTGATTGATTGAGTAAGAAGGGTGATCTTTGCTGCTATCTATTTAGAACTCTGTAATATGACAGTAGATCTTCAGAATGTCATTGGTTGGTACAGTTTTTGATTCAGAGGTTTTATGATTTAGTATCTTTAGAGGTATACAAAAGTTAGGTTACAGAAAATAGCGTATACATGCAGGTTGGCTTCATTAAAGTAACGTATACATTCTGACATATGATTTTTGCGGTTGTAGTTGGTTCTGGTTATTGATAAGTATTCTAGTTCAGCTCTGTGTTCTAGTGACAAGTAATATGATTGTTCAGATTGACTGATTGTTAATAGATGTAGTTGTATTTGATGGTTGTATTGCAGTGGTGATTGATTTTGAGATTCAATGTCACTAATGGGTCCAGTATGAAAATTTGATGAAACGTGGCCTACATATTGTGTTGTTGTGTACCAGGAGTATCCAGTCTGAAAATTTATGAAATGTGGTCCCTGGAGGAAGAGTGAAGGTAGTAGCCTTCTGTAGGTCGGCGCCTACGTACTGGTAAACATATCAGCCAGTACAAGAGCTAGGGGGTTGGAGCTCCCTTCCAGTAGAAGCTAGAAAACGAGTGAAGGTTGTAGCCTTCAGCAGGTAGATGCCTGCATACTAAAGTTTGCACTAGTACAAAACTTGTAAACACTTTTTATTATAAGAAGATTGAAGACTAAGACAACAGCAGCGGTGGTTTTTTCCCACATTGGGTTTCCACCTGAAAAATTTTGGTGTTCATGTGTGCTGCTTATGTGTGTCAACTTATTCTGTTTTTACTACATCTGTTTACTGCTTAGTAAATAAATCACACTCTGATTTAAGACAATGAATTAACTGTTTATCAAACTTTAGTATCTATACGCTGGTTTCATTCTTTATAGGCACAGACATATGCTGGTTGGTTTCAATAAAATAGCGTATACAGTTTGAAAAAGAAAATCATTATTGTGAAAGTTTAAATACTGATTCACCCCACCCCCCCGGCCCCCCCTCTCAATATTTTTCCCAACAATTGGTATCAGAGCAGGTCCTTCAGAAGAAGCTTGATCGCTTGAAGGAAGATCTCTCAAGATGAGCAATCACAAAGGAATGGGATCTATCAGACCACCAATCTTCAACAGAGATAACTTAACATTTTGGAAGACAAGAACCAGAGCCTATCTTCAGTCACTTGGAGTTGATGTTTGGGCAATTGTGGAAGGAGGATATCAATATCTAGCAGCAGTCCCCACAGATCCAGCAAAAAAGAAAGCATATGAAAACAATGCCAAAGTCGTTAATGCATTATTGGGAAGTCTATCAGAATCAGAATTCGTCAAAGTCATGCAGCTCAACACAGCCAAAGCAATATGGGACAAAATCATTCAAAGCTACGAAGGAGACTCCCAGGTAAAACGTGCTAAGCTCCAAACTCTCAGAATTCAATATGAAACTCTCAAGATGCATAGTGATGAAAGTATTGCTAGTTACTTTTTACAAGTAGATGAGATTGTAAATCGTATGAATAATCTGGGTGAAGAAATAAAGGAGGCTACTATAGTAGAGAAAATTTTAAGATCTATATCTTCTAAATTTGAGTCAAAAGTATCTGCCATTGAAGAGAAGCAGGATCTACAATCTGTTACTATTGTTCAACTTCATGGAATTTTAACTGCCTTTGAAATGAGGAAAGGAGGTCCATCAGAAATTAGAGAAGCCACTTTCAAAGCCTCTGCAAAGGGAAAAGAAAAGGAAGATCTCAAGGAATCAGGATATATATCAGAAGAAGATGAGGTAAACTTTGTGAAGAAACTTCAACTGGGTACCGAAAGATTCAAAGGTAAGCTTCCCTTCAAATGTTTTGCTTGTGGTAGAGTTGGTCATTATGCTGCCAAATGTCCTCATAAAGATAACCATGACAAAGGAAAGGATTATGCAAAAGGTAATAGGAAACAGTTTGTTAATAGAAGAAGTTATTATACTCATGAAGATAGTGATGGCTTGTCTAATAGTGATGAAGGTGAATCTGAACAAGATATTAAGCTACTCATGGCTTATGAAAATGATGAGTTTATGGATGCCTTAGAAGAAGAAGATTTTCTTGAAGAAATCACTCATCTTAAAATCTGTTTGGAAGAAAAGAATATGGTCATAGACACTTTGACACATCAACTCACTGAAAGGGAAAAGCACAATGAGAAATTAGAATGTGAAGTAGTGGGTCTAAGAAAAGAACTTGAGAAGACAAAATCTTTGAATCTTAGATTTGCTAAAGGATCAAAAACCTTAGATGAAATCATCAAGGTTCGTTCTCCTCTTATAAAGACTGGTCTTGGATACACTGGAGAAACATCCCAACCAGAAAAGCCTTCAGCCATCACCAGAAGCTATCTTGATGTAGCAAAAACCAGTGAACAATTCATCAATCCTCAGCAAAAGCCTAAAAGTACTCCCCAGGTAAATCATGCTCATTTTACTCCAAAGGTGAACATCAATAGAAGCACCAACCAAAAGGTGAACAATACCAAAAGATTTTATGATCACAGAAACTTCTTCTTTAATGGACAATGTTTTTCATGCCATAACTTTGGTCATAAGGTTGCTCAATGTGTTGCTTACAAAACTATCATGACTAGAGAAGCAAGAAAACAAAGGAGTGTGACCGGAATCAAGAAGAGCTCTTATAATAACTTTTCTCCTCTTGAAGATGAAATTGAATGTTCATTTTGCAATAACTTTGGTCATGAAGAATCTAAATGCAGGAGCAAATTTCGGCCAACATATCAAAAGGAGCAAACATTATCCGGTATGGAAAAAGAAGGAAATACAGTCAGAAAGATGTGGCACAGCTCTGTTTGCAGAAGGACAAGAAAATCAGTGGTACATTGATAGCGGATGCTCAAAACACATGACAGGTGATAAAGATAAACTCATTTCATACAATGCTTTAGAAAAGGAAAATAATGTCTCTTTTGGAAATGACACACCAGCTGTCATTAAGGGTAAAGGTTTTGTTTATCTAAAAGAAAAGGTTAAAGCTAGAAATGTTATGTATGTTGATGGTTTAAAGCATAACTTGTTAAGTGTTAGTCAAATGTGTGATCAAGGAAATGAAGTTGTGTTTCGATCAAAAGAATGTGTGGTTCGTGAGCTTGACACAGGAAAGACCATAATCAAAGGTACAAGAACTCCAAGCAATCTATATATACTAAAAGGAGGTCAAGAATAATGCTATCTAAGCAAAACAGAAGAGAACTAGTTATGGCACAGAAGATTGGGGCATCTAAGCTTTTCTCAAATAAGAAAATCATGCAGGCTCAAGGCGGTTCGTGATCTTCCAGATATCATCATCCCAGAAAATACCATTTGCAAACCATGTCAATTCGGTAAGCAAACTAGAGTTCAATTCAATGCCAAAGAAGGATCAGCAAGTAAGCCTCTTGAACTCATTCATACTGATTTGTGCGGGCCAACAAAGAAAAAGTCACCTCGTGGAGAAGAATACTACATTTTATTCATTGATGATTTTTCTAGAATGTGTTGGATTGGTTTACTAAAGCATAAAGATGAAGCATTTGAAAAGTTTAAGGTCTTCAAAGCTTTAGTTGAAAATGAATTAGATCTAAAAATCAAATGTCTCAGATCTGATCGAGGAGGAGAATTCATATCAGATGAATTTTTTTAATTTTGTGAACAACATGGAATAAAGAGACAATTCTTTGTTGCCAGAACTCCTCAACAAAATGGTGTGGTGGAAAGAATGAATAGAACAGTTCAACAAATGGCTCGAGCTATGCTTGATGAGTCTGGAACTCCTAACACCTTCTGGGGTGAAGCTGCACATACTGCAGTAAATATTCTCAACAAAGCTCATGTTCATGTAAATAGTGATCAAACTCCATATGAACTTTGGTATGGTAAGCCTCCTACTGTAAAACACTTCATAGTTTTTGGAAGCAAATGTTTCATCAAAAAGACTAATGAAAAACTTGGTAAGTTTGAACCCAGAGCAGACGAAGGAATATTTCTTGGTTATTCATCTAGAATTAAAGGATACAAATGTTATAATAAGAGACTTCAAAAAATTGTTGAATGCATTGATGTTGTAATCAATGAAGCATGCAGAAATCCGAAACAGGTGACATCAGCAAAGGAAGATGATAATAATGAAGACGATGAATGCTTTCCCATATCAAATCGAAATGATATAGAGGAAGAAACCAATGAAGCATCAGAAGAAGATACATCTGACAGGGAAAAGGCTCCATCCAGGTATGTTCAAAAGAATCATCCAGAATCTCAAATTCTAGGAGAAAAAGGGTCTGGAGTACAGACAAGAAGAACTCTTGTAGGATCTTCCAGTTATCTAGCATTATTATCCTCCATAGAACCACAAAATGTAAATGAAGCTAGCAGAGATGAATGTTGGGTTAAGGCCATGGATGAAGAACTTGACCAAATTGAAAAGAATGATACTTGGGAATTAGTTCCTAAACCTCATGATAAAAATGTTATAGGAACAAAATGGATATTCAAGAATAAGTTGAATGAAAATGGAGAGGTTATTAGGAATAAAGCAAGGCTTGTTTGTAAAGGGTATGCTCAACAAGAAGGTATAGACTTTGAAGAAACTTTTGCACCTGTTGCTAGACTTGAAGCCATAAGAATGTTTCTTGCTCTTTCAAGTTTTCGAAAATTCAAAGTTTATCAAATGGATGTAAAATTTGCATTTCTTAATGGAGATTTAGAAGAAGAAGTATACGTTGAACAACCAGAAGGATTCATTCTAGGAAATGATGCAAAGCTTGTATGCAAACTCAAAAAGGCTTTATATGGACTAAAACAAGCTCCAAGGGCATGGTATTATCGTCTTGACAAATATCTTCAACAACAAGGTTTCACAAAAGGATCTGCAAACAGCAACTTATATACAAAAATTGAGAATGATAAACTGCTAATTATTGTTGTTTATGTTGATGATAGCATCTTTGGCAGCAATGAAGAATCTGAGTCAAAACTTTGCTTCAGTTATGCAGCAAGAATTTGAAATGTCTTTACTTGGAGAACTAACTTATTTTCTTGGTCTACAAGTGCAACAAACAAAAGATGGCATCTTTCTTTCACAAACTAAATATCTCAAGAAGATTCTGAAGAAGTACGGAATGGAAGATTCCAAACCAGTATGTACTCCAATGGTAACAGGATGTAGTCTCAGTTCTAATGATGAATCTCCTACAGTGAATCAACTAGAGTACAGATCTATGATTGGAAGTCTACTTTATCTAACAGGTACCAGACCAGATATCATGCATGCAGTAGGAATTGTTGGAAGATTCCAAGCCAATCCAAAGGAATCACATCTTTAGGCTGTAAAAAGAATATTCAAATATCTCCAAGGAACTCAAGACTTTGGTCTATGGTATCCTAAAGATACAGATCTCACTCTTCATGCATATACAGATGCGGATTGGGCTGGAAATGTTGATGACCGAAAAAGCACTAGTGGAGGTGCATTCTATATGGGATCACGATTAGTATCTTGGTTCAACAAGAAACAAAGTTCGATTTCCTTATCTACAGCTGAAGCAGAATATGTGGTTGTTGCATCTTGCTGCACACAACTACTCTGGATGATGAAAACATTACAAGATATTCAAATCACATGTTCTCCACCCATCTCCATTCTATGTGATAATACAAGTGCTATTAGTATTTCGAAAAATCCAGTCATGCACTCCAAGACCAAGCACATACCCATTAAGTACCACTTTCTACGAGAACAAGTGCTTGAACAAAAGGTTAAATTGGAGTATGTTCCCTCCAAAGAACAGGTTGTTGATATATTTACCAAACCTCTTCCCAGAGAAGCATTTGAATATCTCAGACAAAAGTTGGGAGTTGTTTCTGCCTCATCCTGTTGTTAAAACCAGTTTTCAGAGGAATGTTTCCTATACGCGGATTTCATGAAGCAGAGTCGTTATACATGAGTTTCTGTGCCTGCAAGAGCGTATGTGTTTTTCTGATAGAAAAACAGTGGGTCAGACTCAAAATCAGTTTTTGACATGGGTGTTCAATCTGATATTGATGGTTACAGTCTGCTGATATGATTTTCTCATTGATGTTTATTTGATTGATGAAGATGCCTTGATGAATGAATTGTTGACAATGCACAGGTAGCACAGGTTCAGGGGGAGCATTGGCCTTCAAAATATTGTTGGCATCATGGTTGCTGAATTCAGCTAGGGTCTTTGTTATTAATGTCATTTGATGAAAAGGTCATGTAAAGACCTATGGTGTAATAATATGTCCCTTTCTGTCATAGTATATTATGAATTTGTACTTTTGGACATATGATGTAATTTGTACCCCCACTATGCATGGGAAGGATCATGTAATAATTGCAATTTTCAGTCATGTATGAACATTTCGTATATCCCCACTTGGTTGGGTGATTGATGTACGTATGAGTCATTGGTGATACGAAGGTCATACTCACATAGTTGAAGAGTCATGTTATTCTTTTAAAAAATATTTCTGCAGACTCTGCATGTGCTCAGGGGGAGCATGGACAGTATAGTGCATCTCAACATGTACTAAGGGGGAGAATATCTTGGTCCGCCCTTTGCCCTTGATGTCAAAGGGGGAGAGTATCTTGGTGTTGCTTGATATATCTAACAGGTTCTACAACTTGAAGTGATCAACACCAACATGGTTGCCATCAAGTCCAAAGGGGGAGATTGTTGGCATTATGGTACATGTGTTGTCCTTGATGGCAACCCACACACAGGTCAGTTCAGAATTGATAAAGGGCAACTCACATTGTAACAGGTCAATAACAAGTCAATTCAGAGGTAACAGAGAAATGGCACAGAAGAACAAGATGATGGAACAAAGGATTACAGATCAAAATCAAGCAATTGAAGAAAAAGAATGATTTAAGTTGTATTAAGTTGTATACGTTGTTTCACCTAGTCCAAGTAGCGTATACAAGCGGGTTCACAGAACAAAAGGAGCGTATACGTATGCACGCACTTTCACAGAAGGAAAAGCGCGTATGGGATGGAAAATTAAGGTTAAAGAATACCAAGGATCAATACCATGGTATTAGCCCACAATATTGAGCGGAGTAACGGTTACTTGATCCCGTCTAAGAATACCACAGGTTCTAAGTGTTGTTTTGGTTCAAGGTATTGAAAAAGGCTCTAAGTATATAAGGAGGAGAAGATCAAAGGGCTAAGTGTTAAAATTGGCAACTAGGGCCAAACTCCATGTGGGTCATCTTATTTATGGCAGCTGATATTTTTATTGGATCCCCCTCAATGAGAGGTGTAGGATTGATCTAAAGATCATCCGATTCCGATAAGTATTCATGGAATTATGAATTTATTTGCGTTATAAGACAATTCGTCAAGGTCGGCGAGCGACCAAATAAACCCCACATGTGCTCAATGTTTTAGTATAAATAGAGGTGGCCTTCAAGTCATTTCAACACACTTAGGATCTCTTCCTCTCTCTACTTGTATTTGGGTTTTAGTAGGAGGAGAGGTCCTAAGAAATAACGTTGCCCTGATCCAAATGGAAGAAAGCTGGAACTGTCGAAAAAGCCGAGAAAGTCGGAAAAGCTGAGAAAGCCAAAACTGCTGGAAAAGCCAGAACTGCTGCAAAAGTCAGAAATGTCGGAAAAGCCGAAACTGCCAGAACAGCCGGAAAAGCCGAAACTGTCGGAAAAGCCGGAACTGCCGGAACTGCCGGAAACGCGGGAACTGCCGGAAAAGCCGAAACTATCGGAAAGGACGGAACTGCCAGAAAAGTCGGAAAAGCCGAAAAAGTCGGAACTGCCGGAAACGCCGGAATTGCCAGAAAAGTCGGAAAAGCCGGAACTGCCGGAATTGCCAGAAAAGTCAAAATTGCCGGAAAAGCCGAAACTGTCGGGACTGCCGGAACTGCCGGGAACAACCGGAACTGTTGGAACTATCGGGAACAGTCGGAACTGCCAGAACTATCGGGAACAACCGAAACTGCGAGAACTGCCGGGAACTGCCGAAACATTGGGAGCATCTGTCTCCGAAGGAGAGCAGCATGCAAGGGACAGCTAACTAACATTGGGATAGTTGTATGGTACTTAGCAGCAAATACACCAAGCATGCAATGTTACAGCTAGCATGCAAGGGACAACTAGCATGCAACAACAAGCATGCTAAGGACAACAAGCATGCTAGGGACAACAAGCAAGCAAGGGACAACAAGCAAGCAAGGTGCAGCCAACACATAGGTCAGGATGGCAATATGTTGCAGCAATGGCACATAATGCAGTACAGTGATGGGTACAGTCATGATTAATGAAGCGTGATGAGATGCAGCATAGTGATGATGGGTGCAACATGGTGCAACGCGGTGAGGTGCAGCATGATGATGAAATGCAGCACAACGATAGGTGAAGGAATCACCTTGGAGAATTAGTTGAAGTAGCATGTCTTCAACTGATCTCATGTATCATCTTCTTAGAGATGATCTATGCTCTTATCTAGATAAGTCAAAGTGTTGACTTCTGTTGTAAACGTACTATCTCTCTCTCTCTCTCTGTTGAACTATTGAAGAACATATAAGAAGAATTGATCAAGGGTTTCCCCACATTGGGGTTTGTCCCTGGCTAGCGCCACATCTTGTGTCCTCTTGTCTTCGCTTGTCTTCTATGATTTATGTTTATGTTCTATCTGCAGTTTACTTTAATGCTGATGTGATTGCTAATCTGGAAAAGATATGGAGCTAACTGTGAAAATTGAAATAAATTGCTCTAAGCATAGAACATACCTAAAATTAACATGGTATCAGAGCTGAGGTGAAGACAATGCCCAAGCAAGAGTGAAAGAGCAATCACCGAAGACAGTTGGGAAAGGACAAAAGGATCAGTGGATTCCTCATCCCTCTTCAAATTCACCAAGGGTGAAGTCGAAGCAGAGAATATTATCAGAATGGTGCAGCGGAATATGGCCTACCTAAAGATCACTTCATTGGAAGACCGGATCTCAGGGTGGAAGGAAAGGCAGATAACTAGTTCGGCCATTATGCGAAGGAGTGTCCGAATGGCAGGGACACATCACTTGATGATGATAACAATCATTCCAGGGACATCTTCAATGATCAAAGGAATGACAGGTAATGCAGGTCATCAAGGAAATGGCCGACTCTTCATAGAAAGCAAGGAACCCCAGGTATGAAGAATCAAATGTTGTTTCTGATAAGATAAAGAAGCGTTATCTTGTATTGGCCCTCTCCTTCAGATTCTTTGGGAATCTGGCTTATAGATTATAGTGCTTCAAGGCACTTCATCGGATAGATGGGTGCACTCTCTAATTTGGTAGAGATGGAAACAATCATGGGATTATACTTGGAGCCGATGCCACCTATCCCGGAAAGGGTGTAGGGAATGTTAACTCTCAATTGAATAAGGGTAACTCGATTCATTTACAGAATCTCTTTTATGTACCTGATCGCAAGAAGAACTTGGTGTCCATCTTGGAAATGGAAGTCAAAGGTTTCAGGGTGGCATTCATCGATGGAAAGGTACGTGTTAAAAAATATAATTTTCAAAGATGCTTTTTCTCATGGGTTCAGGGTTGGCAATTTGTATCAAGTTGTAGGATGGTCCATTGGGGATCATGTCAATTGACATATCACATCTATAACACCGGAGGTCTACCTATGGGGCCCTACCTGATGTGAGTCAAATGGTGATAGGGATGTCTGAATTCAAGCAGAGCATGAAGGTACATGTCTGAGATGTACCGAAGGAAAATCTTATAAGGGGACCATTCCCCTTATGCAGCAAGTCCACAGGTTTGGAACAACCCGAGGAGTTTGAGATTCATGATCGGGAATCTCATGTATACAGGTGGAAGAAAGCCCTCTATGGCTTGAAGTAAAACACCTCGGGCGTAGTATGAGAGGATTGATAGTTGTTTGATGAAGCTGAGATTCACTAGGAGTGAAACCGATCCAAACCATTACCCGAAGGTTGTGGATGATAGACCTCTCATACCAGCACCTTATGAGGACGACCTATTTCTGACAGGTGCAGACCCTCTCACTTGCAGAAGTAAGAGGGAGTTGGATTCTGGATGTGGAATGATAAACTGCAAGCCTGTGACTACCTCGAGGATCTTAACTTTCAGAAGTTATATGGTAGTGATGTCGGACCAGATTTGGGAAATGCCTTTGAGTTTCATAAACTCATTCGCGTTGATGTTCTTGGTGAACTTCCGTCCAGACATATGTTTTGCAGTTAGCATGGTGAGCTCATATTTGGTTGAGCCTCACTGGATTGGTGCCAAGAATCTTCTGAGATATCTTCGGGGCACAATCTCTCATGGATTGAGATACACTACCGGAAATATGAAACTGCATGATTATTCGAATGTTGACTGGGCAAGCAGTGTGGAGGATCACTAGAGCACTTCTCAGTGCTGGTTCTCTTTGGATTCTGCTTCGATATCATGGATGAGCAGGAAGCAGAAGTCAGTTGCTATAAGCACCGTCGAGACCGAATACATAGCTACGAGTATGATCTCGTGTGAAGCTGCATGGTTGCAGAAGCTCTTAAGTGAGTTGTTTGTACACATGATGAATACCACTGTGATTCTCTGTGACAACCAGAGGGGGGATTCGATTATTGAGGAATCTGTATTCGATGATTGCTCCAGCAGATAGACATCAGATACTGCCTTATCTGCGATATGGTAAGTCGATGAGCGAGGAGGCTCCATCGCATTGAGACTGATGTACAGGTCACAGGCGTTTTGTCAAAGCCCCGAGGAAAGGTCAAATCTGTGACTTTCCCGAACAACTTGGAGTCGTTGAGAGACCTTCTTATAAGGGTCCTGCATGTTGCATGCATTGAGCTCTGGGAGCTCTGGGGGGCTTGGGGTACTTACTGGAGCAACATACGACCACAGGGCGACTCACCCTCCCCTGGTGGTGCGCTATGAACAGGATGATTAGTTCTTCTATGGGTTGGGATGATTAGTTCTCCTGTGGCAACTGTGGAACAGGATGATTAGTTCTCCTGTGGGCCGGGATGATTAGTTCTCCCATGGCAACTGTGGAACAGGATGATTAGTTCTCCTGTGGGCCAGGATGATTTGTTCTCCGTGGCGACTATGGAACAGGATGATTAGTTCTCCTGTGGGCCAAGATGATTTGTTCTCCATGGCGACTGTGGAACAGGATGATTAGTTCTCCTATGGGCTAGGATGATTAGTTCTCTGTGGCATCCACTGACAGGATGATTCGTTCTCCTGTGGACAAGATGATTAGTTCTCCTGTCGAGGCATCCTACCCATGCAGTCTGGGACTCATGGGAAGTACCTCTCATCTGATCAATGAGCAGGGAAATGAGGATAGGGACCATAGTAGTACTATCAATGGACGCATCACTGTATCTACCGTACTCCCTATGCTAGGATGACCTCCATTGATCTGGGATCAATGAAACTGATCTGGGATCAGTATGAGTGGTTTGAGACACTCTCTTGTGATATTGATCTGGGATCAATAAAACTGACTTCGGGTCAGTAAGAGTGATGTGACACACTCTCTTTAGATGAAACTGACTTCAGGTCAGTAGAGAATGGTATGAGACATTCTCGATCAATTCTTCTTCTTCATGGTTCAGCAGAGCAGAGCAGAGCTCAGCAGATCAAAGCAGAGCAGAGCTCAGCAGATCAGAGCAGTGCAGGGCACTGATGGCAGAGATAGTACAGTTGGACATATGGATCAACGGATGGAGTTCTCCCTAGTTGAGAGGGAGTGTTAAAATTGGCAACTAGGGCCAAACTCCATGTGGGTCATCTTATTTATGGCAGCTGATATTTTTATTAGATCCCTCTCATCGAGAGGTGTAGGATTGATCTAAAGATCATCTGATTCCGATAAGTATTCATGGAGTTATGAATTTATTTGCATTATAAGACAATTCGTCAAGGTCGGCCAGCAACCAAATAAACCCCACATGTGCTCAATGTTTTAGTATAAGTAGAGGTGGCCTTCAAGTCATTTCAACACACTTGGGATCTCTTCCTCTCTCTATTTGTCTTTAGGTTTTAGTAGGAGGAGAGGTCCTAAGGAATAACGTTGCCCTGATCCAGAGGGCAGAACACCGGAACTATCGAAAAAGCCGGAAAAGCCAGGAACGCCGGAACTGCTGGGAAAGCCGGAACTGCTGGAAAAGCTGGAACTACTGGAAAAGCCGGAAATGCCAGAAAAGCCGAAACTGCCAGAAAAGCCGAAAAAGTCGGAACTGCTGGAAAAGCCAGAAAAGCCAGAACTACCGGAAAAGCCAGAACTGTCGGAAAAGACGGCACTGCTGGAAAAGCCGAAAAAGCTGCAAAAGTCGGAACTACTGGAAAAGCCGAAAAAGCCGGAACTGCCAGAAAAGCCGAAAAAGCCGGAAAAGCCGGCAATGCCAGAACTGCCGGAATTGCCAGAAAAGCCGAAACTGCCGGAAAAGCCGGAACTGTCGGGACGGTCGGAACTGTCGGGAACAACCGAAACTGCTGAAACTGTCGGGAACTGCCGGAACTGTCGAGAACTGCCGAAACAGCCGGAACATCTGTCTCCGAAGGAGAGCAGCATGCAAGGGACAACTAACTAACATTGGGACAGTTGTATGGTACTTAGCAACAAATACACCAAGCATGCAATGTTACAGCTAGCATGCAAGGGACAACTAGCATGCAACAACAAGCAAGCAAGGTGCAGCCAACACATAGGTCAGGATGGCAACATGGTGCAGCAATGGCACATAATGCAGTACAGTGATGGGTACAGTCATGATTAATGAAGCGTGATGAGATGCAGCATAGTGATGATGGGTGTAGCATGGTGCAACGCGGTGAGGTGCAGCATGATGACGAAATGCAGCACAACGATAGGTGAAAGAGTCACCTTGGAGAATTAGTTGAAGCAGCATGTCTTCAACTGATCTCATGTATCATCTTCTTAGAGATGATCTATGCTCTTATCTAGATAAGTCAAAGTGTTGACTTCTATTGTAAACGTACTATCTCTCTCTCTCTCTCTCTCTCTCTCTCTCTCTGTTGAACTATTGAAGAACATATAAGAAGAATTGATCAAGGGTTTCCCCACATTGGGGTTTGTCCCTGGCTAGCGCCACATCTTGTGTCCTCTTGTCTTGGCTTGTCTTCTACAATTTATGTTTATGTTTTATCTGCAGTTTACTTTAATGCTAATGTGATTGCTAATCTGGAAATGATATGGAGCTAACTGTGAACATTGAAATAAATTGCTCTAAGCATAGAACATACCTAAAATTAACACTAAGAGTGCAGGTGGAAGGGTTTTTCATGAATACTTCTAACTAAAGTATATTTTGGGTTGTAAGGGCTATGGTTATGATATAGATCTGAAATATCTTGCGCACCCTAGGATACAATCTTAGATCAAGATCCTGAGACCTGAAATGACTTCATTGTATGATCTGATAATGGATATTCTAGATCTAATTGCTAACACATGTTTTATCCTTTATATGCTATGATCTGGGTATATCTGAAGTATGGAATAGCTGTGAAACTATAAGATATTATCTGTAGATCTATACGTTGGTTCGCCTTGGTGAAGGCGCATATACACGCTGGTTCAGCACTTCCAAGTAGCGTATGGAGAAGAAAAGCTTGTTGTTCAGAGATGACTGATCTATCTGATCAATGTTGTTGTTTTAATGTTGTTTGTCAATGATGTCTTCATAGGTCTGAAAGTAAAACTGATTGTATAAGGAGATTGAGTCTGGTTGATTGATTGATTGAGTAAGAAGGGTGATCTTTGCTGCTATCTGTTTAGAACTCTATAATATGACAATAGATATTCAGAATGTCATTGGTTGGTACAATTTTTGGTTCATAGGTTTTATGATTCAGTATCTTTAGAGGTATACGCAGGTTGGGTTACAGAAAGTAGCGTATACATGCAGGTTGGCTTCATTGAAGTAGCGTATACATTCTGACATATGATTTTTGAGGTTGCAGTTGGTTCTGGTTATTGATACAGTATTCTGGGTTCAGCTCTATGTTTTGGTGACAAGTGATCTAATTGTTCAGATTGACTGATTGTTGATAGATGCAGTTGTATTTGATGGTTGTATTGCAGTGGTGATTGATTTTGAGCTTCAATGTTACTGATGGGTCCAGTATGAAAATTTGATGAAACGTGGCCTACATATTGTGTTGTTGTGTACCAGGAGTATCCAGTCTGAAAATTTATGAAACGTGGTCCCTAGAGGAAGAGTGAAGGTAGTATCCTTTTGTAGGCCGGCGCCTACGTACTGGTAAACATATCAGCCAGTACAAGAGCTAGGGGGTGGAGCTCCCTTCCAGTAGAAGCTGGAAAACGAGTGAAGGTTGTAGCCTTCAGCAGGTAGATGCCTGCGTACTAGAAAAAGTCTGCACCAGTACAAAACTTGTAAACACTTTTTATTATAAGAAGATTGAAGACTGAGATGACAGCAGCGGTGGTTTTTTCCCACATTAGGTTTCCACTTGAAAAATCCTGGTGTTCATGTGTGTTGCTTATGTGTGTTGATATATTCTGTTCTTAATGCATCTGTTTACTGCTTAGTAAATAAATCACTATGATTTAAAACAATAAATTAACTGTTTATCAAAGTTTAGTATCTATACGATGGTTTCATTCTTTATAGGCGCGGACATACACTGGTTGGTTTCAGTAAAATAGCGTATACAGTTTGAGAAAGAAAATCATTACTGTGAAAATTTAAATACTAATTCACCCCCCCTCTCAGTATGTTTCCCAACACCTTTGAGACCATCTGACACTTTGGAGATCCTACTCCCACTTCTGCTTAACCCAGCGTGGCTCTGCGTCAGCCTGCGTAGGCTCTGCGTCTCTCCTCTGGACTGCGTCTCTCTTTTTGCATTGTCTTCCACTATCCCTATGTCTCCTCCTCCTCGGTCTCTGCCTGCTACTAAAGCCATCCACTTCCTCCACCCTGCAACTCCCTCAGAAATCGATCTCCTCTTCCTTGAGAATCGAATTTCCTTGAAATATTGAGTATCTGTCGGTGTGTCTCCAAATGATCCTAAAGTCTTTTCTTATACTTTTCCTGTTGATGAACCAACGGCCAAGATTAAGTCTCTAATCAACAACAGCTAATATTAAAACAGACTTGATCCTCGTCTCTTAGAAGCTTCTCACCCTTATCTTTATTCATACCCATTAATATTTTTATTTTCCTAAGTTTAGACTTAGGAACCCATTGAAAATATTAGTTATTTTAATAACTCCTCATCCGGGTGGAATTTCTCAAAACAATTTCTGGGTCTTGGAGATCTCATGTGCCTTAGCCTCTCCTCCAAATTTCAAGGCTAGAGCACATTCGATGCTACCAAAAATCAACATTTTCAAGAACACGAAAAAGACTAGAATCAAAGGAAGACCAAAGTTTTGCACTTTGCCTTTCACACACGCAAGTTTCCTATAATTTTGTGATAGGGTCGAGGAAATCTGAAGCATCCTGCAGTTTTGTCAAGGCCAAAAATCTGAGTTGAAGTATCAATGTCGACACTCTTGTAGTTGAAGTAAAGTTTGAGGAAGGTTGAATATATCTTGAGCAGATAGAAGGAAGTTGACCATATTTGTGTTGGAAATATTGAGAGTGGGGTGAATCAGTATTTCCTATTATTTTTCGCAATTGATTAAATCTTAATTTAAGGCAATTCAGAGCATCATTATAAAAGCATAAAACATATCACATGAAGAGCAGTACAAAAGAGATTTGGCTTTAACAAGCGATGTATTACGTAGCGTACAATGTACATACAATAATTTACCAGGAAGACCTAGAAGGAAGTGTGAGACTCCCAAGAGTTTCCAGCAATCTGGAAAGAAGCAAAATGCTTCCTGAAAGTTGGGCTCCCGTACCAGGGATAGTGGCCCAAGTACAATCACTACTTGTTGTTGTCTTTTGCAACTACTTCTATACACCACTACTGTTGTTGGTACTATCATTCACCCTTGCTTCTGCTACCATCACTATTGCCATCATCCACTGTCACTGTTGCACCAGTATCACTAGCTGCCTCTGCTCTCACTGTTGTACTACCTTCTGCAACTGCCATTCACTGCCACTGTCCATGCTGCTACTATTGCTCTGCTTATGTCACTCACTACACCACACTACTGCTACCTTTCCACTTCACTGTTTCACAACTACCAGCTGCCACTGCTACCGCTATCACTGTCCATGTTGTCGTCTATCACTGCTATCCTCTACCATTGCTGCCAATGTTGTCACTCACTGTTGTACTACAATTCCTTGTCACTCCTGCTCCAACTACTACTATTGCTGCTACTGTGCATTGCCCCTTCAATTGCCTGTGCTTCTGCTACACATGCTCTCACTGCTGATGTTCTACCTCACAACACACTGCTGCACCTTAGCTCAGTCACTTTGCCTCTTAACACTGATCAATATCAAGCTTGGGCTTCTATTTCAATGATAATCCAAGAAACAATCCACCTTAAGGACAACAATGCTTATGTCCAAATTCAACTGCTGAGAGATACACAAACTGCTTACAATATGCCTTCTCCTTGACTTGATGATATACTGTTGAAGATGATATTGATGATATTATCCTCTTGACTGCAGACCACTGTGATGCCAAAATTCAGGACTCCTTCAATACTCTGTCTGATATATATTTCACCAAGGCAGCCTTCAGTACAATGAGTAAATTTAGAGGCAATTTCAGCGGTGTATTCCAGGTGGAAGTCTCTCATTGTTTGATGCCAACTATTCATCCTTCAGCCACGCCCAGAATGCACGCACAACAACAATGAAAACTGGTGGATACTCTATGTTGATAGGTAGAGACCCTTGGCACTCACATCCGATGCAACTTCGACCCACAAGAAGGAAACCGTTCACACAGCAGCCACATCCTACAGCGAATGGTACGCTGCCCCCGAAAACCAATGAACTTGAACTTCAGTGAAGAGATAACACGCCCAGCCAAAAGTAAAAAGCCCACAAACTAATACACTTCAACTGTGTGTAGTGCTCAGGCCAGCGAACAAACAATGAAGAATGCGGTTTTCCCAAGGCTGCAAAACTCTTCCAAAACTGACAGTATGGAATTTCGTCCTTCAAACTGGAATGTTCAGCCTCTCTTCACTGTTGGCCTTTGATCTCCCTCAGAGATGGCGGCTACCTGCAATAATCGGCCTTGGCACTAGGTACAATTTGGCTCGTTGAGACCTAAACATAACTCGGTCTGGGGAATTGATGAATGCGACCTACCAAAACAAAATATAAATACGCATGTCCAGAAAAGGGTGGTCTTCCCTGCGTCCAGAATCGCGCTTTTGAAAATCGCAAACTCCAAGTCGATCTGAGCTGTGCACACAGAACCCTTTACAAAATTTCACCATTCAGAAATTGCGAGTTTCTCTGAGATTTTCAGAACTGTGGCACACAAGCTGGATTGGCGTAGTAACTTCCTGAATCTACTGCAGATATACACAAGCGAAAACTCCAACGTAGCCCCCCCCAAAAAAAGCGTAAGTTATAAACCCATACAGTCAGAGAAACTTCGCACACTTTCTTCAGCACGTCTGGTTGTAGAGAAACTTCGCACCTTTTTTCAGTACGTCTGGCTGCAGAGAGAAACTTCGCACATTTTTCTTCCTTACTTTTGAAGAGCCAAATAATGTGTTTATATAATCTTAGGATCCTTCTAGAATGGGCTGACACAATGGCTTTGGAGGTAAAATTAATTTGTTTTTAAATTTTAAATACCATCCTGAAGTCAACGTAGGGTTTTGTAGAAATGAAATTCAATTTATTTTTGTTTTAATTTTGAACCCAACTTTTAAGGTTCCACCAACATATGATGATAGATTATTTGATTTGGGGCCCACTTGATTTCATTTATCTTTTTATTTTTTTTATCTTAAACTTGGAGCTAGTCCTTGATGTATCTTTTAAATAAAAAAATCCCTTTCACTTTTGACTTTTGCCAACTCATCATTTACTCCAATGGGATGCCATGCCATAACTAAGCTGCCACCTCATCACCTTTGTTGCAACATTGGCAAACGTTGCCATATAACCTTATGATGCCACCTTAGCTACCCTTGGGGTTTTGGACCCTAAATTGGACCTTCAATTTTGACTGGGTGTTTCTCTTAAACCGTGAGGGCCCACAAAATGCTCAGCATACCACCGGAAACAGCTCGACGAGAAGAATTTGATGGTGAGGGTCTTCGAGGCAAGCACATTGATTTGTTTCTCCAAAAACTTCAGCAAAGACAAGGTGTCTCCAACATCTAAGGAACTCAAATCCTAGGGCTAGGGTTTCGTTCTTGCAACCTCTCATCTATCTGATACATGCACCTGCTCTTGCTTTGACATCAATGACCTGTTGCACACCTGCTTAATCATCTTACAACCACTCCCGCTTTGACATCAATGACAACCTGTTCAACAATTTGACTTTGACTTGAGAGGAGGGTTGACGTGGAACTTTTGAGGGAGTCTTTGGTCTTGGGTTGGATATCTCATTTTGACTTGATTCAATAAGAAGAGGATTGTTGGGTTTTCCCCATTTTTGGGGTTTTTCCTTGGCATGGAGCCTATATCTTGTGTTTATTTCCGCTTGTGATCTTCATGTTTATATTTTCGTAATTGCTTGATGAAGAAAAAGAACACAAAGAATTTAATAAGAAGCCAACAAAGTTCACAAGTAATTATCAAGGTAAAGAGAATCAACATTAATCTACAAACTCAGTGCTTTTCCAACAGATCAGGGGTTGTATCTTGGTGCAGCAAGAAGAAAAAGTCCATGGCAGTGAGCTCTGCAGAAGTAGAGTAAATAGCAACTAGCATGGCCACAGGCAAAGCTATATGGCTTCAGAAGCTGCTAGTAAGTATGTTCAATCAGAAGATGGAGGCAACCAGTATCTACTGTCATAATCAAATTTGCATCAAGCTCTCTGAGAATCCAGTGTTTCATGATAGGTCGAAACATATAGACATACGATACCACTTCATCAGAGATCGTGTGCAACATGGAGCGGTCCAGCTACAGCAGGTTCCCACAGAGCACTGGGTTGTAGATATACTCATGAAAGCTCTTGCGAGAACTAAGGTTGTCTATTTCAAAGAATATATGGGTATAGTGGAGTGTTGGAAAACGTAACTAGGATCAATCTTCATAATTATACTTGAAGTCAAAATGTAATATATTTGTCAAAGGAAAAGAAAAAAGAATTTTATTATTATTGAAATTGACTTATTAAAGCATGGGTTTCATGCTTGGGTCATTTGTATTACGTCAAGCCTCCATTGTAGGCTTTACGGTATTGTCAAAGTCAATTTGTTTATTGGTTAAGGACTCCTCCATCATCAAGTCAACCTCCTCGACGAATCCTTCAAGTGGACCTCAAAGAAACTGTCATAAAATGAACTCATGTCAGCCTACAACAAAGATGAAACTCTTCATGATCACATGTCGGCTTATTTACATTGGACAAAAACTATATATATGTGTGTAGGGACTTCACTCAAAAGGACAGAACAAAGCTCGCATTTTCAGAGAGTCTTTTACAGTGATCACAAAATTCGGGTAAGCATTTTAGAGCACAAGTTTCAGTGATATGACATAGATTACTAGCTCGGATCTCAGAGAAGATTACGTTGAAGTTTGGGTATGTATCATAGTGAATGCGGATTGCAGTGGAGACAGTTCAGTTATGTATCACAGTGACTCGATGTTATTTCTATCACAGTTTTGGTGCTACCTTGGTTTCAGTGCTACTACAGTGATCACACTTCGGTGATATTACAATGATGTACTTTGGTTCTATCTTATTGCTACCACAATGAATATCTTGGTGATGTAAACTCGGTGCTATCTTATTGTTATTACAATGATAAGTTCAGTGTCATTGCAAGGATCAAAGTATGAAGAAGAATGACAAGGTTGACTTGATGGATGGAGGTAGTCTCGAGTCTAAGTTGTAAGGGTCTTGGTCATCTCATCTTGAATCTACTAAAGGAAGAATTTGTGACTGGGTTTTCCCCTCGAGGGGGGTTTTGCCCTGGCAATGTGCCTATATCTTGTGTTCTCTTCTATTTGTTGCTTGGCATTAATCTTGATGATAAGAAAAGATAATTAAGAAATCTAATACTAATAATGAAAACATCACAAGTTAATGTCATTAAGAGGAAAATCATTTAACTGCCATTCCTTTGGATTTTCCAACATGGAGAACTCCTTCCTCGCTAAGAGGGAATGTTAGTTTATGGATTTGTGGTAGCATTAGACAGGTGTTCTAGTCTCTAAGGTGTCTGAGAGGCTAAGGAACACGAGATCTCCAAATCCCAGAAAAAAATTCAAGATAAAACACTTAGAAACCTCTCAATTAAATTAATTGATCAATAATTAAAAAGTTCCTAAGTCTAACTTAAGAAAAATGATAAATTAATGGCTATTAATTGAGGAAATCGCCTTTTGCTCTAGAGACTTCCAAAAAAGTGTATTGATGAAGTCAAATTGATCTTAGCCATCGATCACGATTAGATCTTGGACGTTGATGAGCCAGTGATAGATTATAAGAGCAAATTGATGGGATGGAGATAGATACAATTGTGAGAGAAAGCAAGGCAGATCAAGCTACCCAGTTCATAACTTCAGCAAAGGTGTAGTTCGAGCCAGAGGGAGAGCATGGGAGAGAGGGGGCAGTAGAAAATTTGGGAGTAGGATTCTGAAGAGTTCTTTAGGGTTCCTTCGGTGCTAGAGTGGCAAGAGAGGAGGCTGAATTATCTACAGAGGGTCGCAGAAGCTAGCGCGAATAGCTATAAACCCTTTGGCGAGTTGCCGGAAGAGAGTGGATTCATTTGTCAGAAGTCGATTTGCTTCCTGGAGGCAAAACGAGTTACTTCTAGAGACAGAGCGCAGCAGGACATCTCGGTTGGAGCCAATTTCCAGATAGTGCAAGTTATCCAGAGTTAGCAGTGCGAGTTCCAAGTTATAGTGCAAGTAGCCAATGTGGGGTTCAAGCATGCTAGAGGAGGCCGAGTTGATTAGCAGAGGAGATCTAGGATCTCTAGATTATTTTGCCAGTGTATTTGCCGAAGGATTACCTATTGGGCATCCAGATTATTGTACTCTCAAATTTGTTGCTTAATCATAAAATAAACCCTCATCTGTTGCACCAGTTTTCCATTTGGGGTTTTTCCGAGGATGTTAGTCCAAAATACTAGTGTCAATTTTTTATATGCGTGCATTTGTTTCTCAATTCCTTATTTTACTTCCACAGCGTATTTTTACAATGTTCCACCAAGACTTCGGGACAGGGAGATGTGGGTGTAGGGAGATGTACAAGGGGGACATGTGGGAGTACCCTCAAATTTTAGGGAAATTTAGGGGGGACATCAGGGTATATAATTTTTTTTCTTTTTTAATATATATATATATATATTTCAAATTCATATTCAATAATGAAAGCATAAATACAATGATACATACATAATTGAATTAAATAATAAAATACATTGATCCATACTCATCATCCTTACTAATACATACATGATTCATCCATAGACCACGAGATTCAATAATGAAATACTCTGATCCATATTCATCATTCATTGCGTTGAGAGGCGCTCTACAGCCCAGTATAGAGTGGATGTGTAGATGTAATGTAAGTATGTAAACAATTTTAAATGTTGGCTTAATTAAAAAATAGAAAAAAATAAAAGTGAAAAGTGAAAATAGAAAAAAATTAAAAGTTAAAAGTTAAAAGTGATATCAGTGATGAGTGCAAACATTTAAATGTTGGTTCAATTAATAATAAAAAGTTAAAGTAATAAAAATAATAAAAATCAATTTGTTATATTTTGATTTTGTGAATAGGTTTTGTTACAATACCATGGGCCAATACCATGGATTATCAATACCACATGCCCAAAAACCATAACTTATTTCACAACCAAAATATTTTATAACAATATGACAATATTCTTAACCATGGATATTTACCCCCATTTTACCGTGGATATTATTAACTTGTAATTTAATTAGGCTTTGTTACAATACCATGGGCCAATACCATGGCTTACCAATGCCACATGCCCAAAAAAACATAACTTATTTCACAATCAAAATATTTTAGAACAATATGAAAATATTATTAACCATGGATATTCACCCCCACCTTACCATGGATATTATTAACTTGTAAATAGACTTTGTTACAATACCATGGGCCAATACCATGGCTTATCAATACCACATGCCCAAAAACCATAATTTATTTCACAATAAAAATATTTTATTTTAATTTAATTTTATAACTTTTTTTAATTGAAGCTAAAAGGAAAAATGTTATAATTACTTTTGAGATATATCTAAATCCTCTATCCTCACGACTACTAAAAATATTCCCATAGAAATTAAATTAAGTTTTTAATAGAATTGAAAATGAGAATACTTTCATATTTAAAGATGTGGAGTTTATATAATACAAATAATATTAGTAAGCACCAACATTCTTAACTAAGGATCCAATTGATGACAACAAGCAAAGCGAAGGGGAGAAGGGGGCTGAGAGGGAGAGAGATAGTGACAAAGCTGGAGGGCGGAGAGAGAGAGAGAGTTGTAGAGGGGGAGAGAATGAGGAAAGAACAAAGGAGAGATAGAGAGAGAGTGAGGGAATATAGAGAGATGGAGACACAACGAAGGAGGGGAGACGGAGGGAGATAGTGATAGAGTTGGAGGGAAGAGAGAGAGAGAGTGATGGGGGGAGAGACTGAGGGAGTTGGGAGAGAAAGGGAGAGAGAGGACTCAAGAGAGCGAACGTGATAGAGATGGAGTTGTAGGGGGGAGAGAGAGGGAAGGAAGAAGAAAGACAGAGAGGGAGAAAGGTGGAGAGAGAGAATGTGTGACAAGGGAGAAATGGAGAGAGAGTGAGGGAGAGAAGAGAGTGGGAGGGAAGAGAGAGAGAGAGAAGGAGAGAAGGGGAAGAGAGAGAGGCGGAGAGGAAGACGGAGAGAGAGAGAGATATTGAAAGAGACTGTGTATGTTTGGTGGCGAGATAGAGAGAGCAAATAAGAAAGAGACCCATAGATACAAATATAAATATTATATAGTTTTATATAACCGGCATAGATCCATCTTAACCCTGGATCTATCAAGCGCCGAGAGGGATCAAATCCCTTTAGGTGCAAACCTTTCCTCAAGTTTTACACTCAAAAAAGAGGTTTGCACCTCGAGAGATTGGATCCCTCTCGGCGCTTGATAGATCCAGGATTGAGAAGGATCTATGTTGGTTATTCACCATTCTAGAATCTACATTGATTTAAAAATTAAATTCATCATCCATAATTCTAGATTCTAAATTGATTTAAAATAAAAATTCATCATTCATCATTCTAGAATCTAATTAGTACTAAGCAAAACAAACTATAATAGATACTGAAATTTGAAGACTGGAATAGTAAATTGATATAATTAAAACTCAAAAACAGTGGAGTGATGAGTCTAAAAGTCACTCTAAAGTACACAGAGGGCTTGGTGCTCTTAATTAAATACTAATTCCATACCCTTGTACATGACAAAATGCAATGGAAACATTGCAATCCATCGAATCCTAAATTCCTGAAAAACAGTTAAGTCTGCTAGATTTTGAGTGAGATCTAAAATTCTACTTTCTCCATATGAAATCCAATGAGGTTGGAACCACTCTCAGACATCCTGAGTCATTTCACGGTAATGTTAAAAATTTAAGTAAAAGGAGAATGTCACTTTTACTTTAACAATTTAACATTACCATGAATTGCATAGCATTAGTAGGGCAATATGGTCAAATATTAGGTTTCCTCTGTCATAAATCATTGTTTACAAGCAAATTTAAAGGGGGACGCATAACCCATTTTGGGGGGCGCCCAGGCGTCCCCCTTTTGGGGAGTCGCGTCCCCCACATTGGGGAAACGTCCCCCCTGCATCTCCCCACGTCTCCCCAAAAGGGGTACGTGAGGAAACGTTTCCCCAGACGTCCCCCAGTCCCGGGTGCGTGGGGTGCGAGGGGTGCGTGCACCCGACCTTGGGGGACGCGTCCCCGTGGAACACTGTGTTTTTATTGTTAAGAATGCATCAGTGATTTATTCATTATTTGTTGTAAACAAATAAACTGCTAATCAATTAAAAGGATAAACCCCAGTTTGGTGCATTCAAGGAAATTTCACAACTAGTCACGACTCTATCAATAGTCCAATTCCTCAATGTCATAATCACCATCACTACCATTGCCATCTGACTCTACTACATCCTCCTTCTCTATGCCCAATCCAAGATATCTTACTACATTTGTTGGCATGGAGGATGATCCCTCAAGAGGCTCATCATCAAAAGTGACTGGCTCTAGCACTGGGTCATTAAGATCCATGTTGGCTAACGCCTCATGAACAGACACGAAATTGATAGAAAAAATGAAAAAAAATCAAGACGTGACACTTTTTACTTTTGGATTTCAGTGGGACATGTGTCCTAAAATTAGGACATGTTAGGGCACGTGTCCGACATGGCCCAAACACGTCCCCTGATTTTAGGATACATTGAATGTTAGTTTTTGTAGCATCGGATGTTGTTCTAGTCTCAAAACTTTGTGGAGAGGCTAAAACACCGGTGTTCTCCAAAACCCCAAAATCGTTTTTGGAAATTCCACCTAGAGATGGCTCAATTAAACTAATTGACCATCATTTAAATTTTTCCTAAATCTGACTTAGGAAAACTAGTTAATTAATAGTTATTAATTGAGAAAGGTGAGAATTCTCTAGAAACTCACACGAATCGACTTGGAGATGATCTCAGCCATTGATTAAGTTTTAATCTTGGTTGTTGGAGTGCCAACTAGAGATTATAAGAAGAGGTCGATGAGTAGATGGAGAAACATACAATAGAGAGTCAGAAGTGCGAGTTCCTTGGGTAATTCGAGCTAGCCAGCAGTAGAGTTCGAGCCAGAGAGAGGATGTAGGGCTAGAGAGGGGCAGAGACAGTGATCCGGAGGAAGTTTTCTAGTTCTGGAGTGGCATAGAGAGGAGGCTGAATTATTTCTCCAAGAAGCAGAGAAGGGCCTGTGTAGAGCCTCAACGAGGCAGTTCGATTTAGCTAGAGTGGAGATCGTTTCAGGTTCCAGAGGCAGGGAATATTTTGCAGTATGCAAGAGAGACACTTCCTCAATCAGCAGCAGGTAGGACGGCTTGAGTAGCATCTATTCTGTGCTGAGCATTTGACAAGTTGCGCAGAGGTGACGCAGACCTTGCGCAGAGGGTATGGACGGCTTGCTTAGGTTTGTCAGTTTGGGTCGGGATTGCTTGGAGAAGAGGGTAAATTCCCTCAATTGATTTTGTCAGTATTTCTCTTAGTTTGGATGTTGATTGGAGTAGCATCGGATGTGCTCTAGCCATGAAAATTGGAGGAGAGGCTAAAGCACATGAGATCTCCAATACCCATAAATGGTTTGGGAAGAATCTAACAAGTTTGGGAGATATTAAAATAATTAATATTTTTAATGGAGTCCCTAAGTCTAAACTTAGGGAAAATAAAATATTAATGTGAATTAATATAAAACTGAGTTAGAATGGTCCAAAAGTCATGGATCAAGCCAGATCTAATCTTAGCCGTTGATTAGGGACTTAATCTCAGTCGTTGAATTGTCAACGAGAAAAGTATAAGAGGAGGCTTGAGGGTCACTTGGAGAACACACCGAGTTGATCAAGAATTCGATTTTCTAGGGCAGGGCTTGCTGAGGAAATCGAAGGAGTGATCAGAGTTGCAGTTGAGGGGCAGTGAATGCAATAGCAGAGAGGCAGAGATAGCACTGGGAGCATCAGCACAGAAGCCGAGAGAGGGTTGACGTAGAAGCAACCAGAGGCCACACAGAAGCAGCCAGAGGCCACGCAAAGGCAGCCAGGAGTATGCAGAGCCTGAGGAGGGCCAACATGGGAGACACAGAGGCTCCAGAGGCTGACACAGAGCCCAGAGAGGCTGACACTGGGCCATAGAGGTTGACGTTGGGTAGACATTGGGCCAGAGAGGTTGACGCAGACCCTAGAGGTTGACATTGGGAGATTGGGGCTGATATCTGTCTCTAACTGAGAGGTACTACTGCCAAGGGCATTCTCTATTGGGTGAGCCATTTCTGGCACCCAAATTGTATTCTGAAACTACTTAATAATAAAACCCTCAGATAGCTGCACCGGTTTTCCTGCATTGGGTTTTTCCGGGGACATTAGTCCAAAAATAACGGTGTCACTTGTGTGCTTGTTTTTCCTTCAGTTGATGATCTGTATGTGTTGAGACTGTACTTGTATTTATTTTCAGTATTTACATGGTAAATAACTTGTTAATTAACAGAACAAGTAGGAAGAAATAAATCAGAAAGTACAGGAAGGATTTCTAACAATTAGACTTAGAAATTCCAACATGGTATCAGAGGGTGGTTGCAGATCACAAGATAATTGAGGGTATCAGCCAAGCAGAGCAGCAACAACAGAAACAACAGTCCCAAGTGACAAAAGTTGTTCCTAGCGGAAAATCAGCAAGGGGTGACGCGGTGCCTGCGTCATCAATTCGAGCCGGGAAGAGGATCAGCGCATGGCAGAGAGGAGCAGACCTGACCTACGCAGTGCCCAATCATCTTTCGTAGTCAAGAAAGATTGACGCCCGTGTTCAGAAGGTGCGGATTTTGCTAGTGTCGGGATCGCGCAGAGCCTAGAGGCTCTAACCTTCAATTTGCTAGGGCATAGGAGGTTGTGGGTAAGTTGCGGAGTGAAGCTAGTGGAGTACTATGGTCAGAACAATACCTAACAAGGCAAGACCAAGAAGGAGGGAGTTGCTGCCGAGGATTTCTAGCCAAGAAATCCGGATCAGTGGTGCAGTTGCACTAACGATCGAAGTGGGAGCATCTCGACATTGGCAGAAGGGTTTCCAGGAGGGAAATCGAGGCTCAGAGGGAGTCACACCGAGAACTTCTAGGAGGGAAGTAGAGAGACTCGGAAGACTCGAAAGACGAGTAGCAAAATAGCAGTGAATGGGGTAAGAGATCAGGACAGACTGGACGGAGCCTCAAACTTCGTAGTCTGGAAGGCCAGGATCTTGTCCGTGCTAGACAGGAATCGTCTCAAGCACTTCGCCTTGAACATGATAGTGGTCCCAGTTGACCCAGATGAGAACGAAAAGTACGAGGAGGCAATGGCGAGGGCCAAGAGCATCATCCTTGACAGGGTCAAGGACCATGAAGTACCACATATTGCCGAAAAGGACACGGTAAATGCGACGTGGGAGGCCCTGACGAAATTGTATCAGCATACTTCCATGCAGAGGAATATGCTACTAGAAAATCAGCTGCGGCCATACCAGATGAAGAAGGGAGAACAGATAGACACCTTCCTCGGTCGATTGAAGGAGATCCGGGATCAGTTGACTTCCATAGGGGCCACGCCGAATGGGGAGATGTTGGTGAGGACTGCATTGAACGCAGTCTCAGAGGATTGGGAGGTATTTGTCCAGAGCATACTGGGTAGGTCGACCCTTCCAGATTGGGAGGAACTGTGGGCGGCTCTTCGTCAAGAAGAGATCAGAAGGCTAACCAAGGCGGGAAGCAGTGGCAAGGGGGTCAGAATCAAGGAGGAAGAGGAGGATGTTGCCCTAGCATCTGAGGGAAAGCAGGAGAAACGGAAGAAGAAGGACCTCTCCAAGGTCAAATGCTTCCACTATGGGGAATTGGGTCACTATGCGAGCCAGTGTCCGAGGAAGAAGAGCAAGGGAGAGGCTTCTGAGACCAAGGTTGCGCCAGCAAGGGCGGAGAAGGAAGTGGAGACAGATGATGACTGTGCCATGAGTGCTCATGCGCCACTTGAGAGGAAGTGGGGAGACATCGAGCTGTAGTCAAACGGACTACAGGCGATGAGGGGTAGGATCCTCGAGGTACCCAACCTCTTGGATTATACCTTGCTACGGGAGCCCCGAAGAGGAGTAGCAGGACTGGCAGATGTCAGTAGAGACAGATGCGGATGGAGCAACAGAGGGAGTTACAGTGCAGGAGTCTCAGAACAGCATGAGGCAGCAGTGCAAGATGCACAGAGTTGTTGCAGCAGCGCAAAGAGAGAGCACTTTTCAGTGACAAAGGAAGCTTCAACATCGGGAGTGTTTCTAGCCTGACGGAGATGTCAGAATTGGGAGATCAGTTACTTACTTCTCAGTACCTGAGTTGCAGTGCAGCAATTAGCAATGGCAGTGCTATGGCAGCACAATATAGTGTGATGAGAGGGGTTGCAGTGCAGATGCAACAGTCGCAGTCGCAGGGCCATGGCAAATAAATTGTTAATTAACTGAACAAGTAGGATGAAATAAATCAGAAAGTACAGGAAGGATTTCTAACAGTTAGACTTAGAAATTCCAACATTGGATAGCCAGTTGGGCATCCAAATTTATTGTACTCAGAATTCACTGTTGCATAATAATAAAACCCTCAGTTGTTGCATCGGTTTTCCCACATTAGGTTTTTCCGGGGACATTTGTCCAAAAATAATTGTGTCAATTTATTTGTGTGTGCGCTAGTATTTCTCAGTTCCTATTTTTGCTTCCACGGTATTTTTTATGGTGAAGAAATTGCAGTGTGAATAATTCGTTATTTTGTCGTAAACAAAATAAACCGCATAATTAATTTATCAATTAGAAGAATTATTTCCAGTTGCTACATTTCAAACGAATTTTCACATTGAAAAACGTGTCGGACACGTTTTATGGGTCGTGTCGTGTCCGGCATGCGAAATACGGGACACGGGACCCCTAAGGACATGTCATATGACTTAGGTTTTGTTGCAATGACAAAGACACTACTCAACAAAAATAGACTATAAGACAAAATATGACAAAATTTGGGCCGCATCAAGGAACTGAAGGTGAGCTGCCATGTTACTCCCCTTCTGGTACTGGCTTCTCATCACACTACATGGCAACCTCCTTGGAATGCCTCTTTGATCCTATCAACTAACAGCTGCTTCAAAGCAACTGGAAGCTACCTTAAATTCCGCTGAGAATAACCATGCCAGACCAACAGCCATACCCATGGCTCCAACGATAAATCGGTTTTCAGTACATTGAAGATCGACCTTGAGAAGAACAATTTTCTACCGTCATGAATTACTGTCCTCAACTCTGTATGTAGGAATCTGGACATGGAATTTACATATAAAATTTGCATTCCTTATACATTTTGACCTAGTTAGATTATGAGAATGGCTCTGGAACTCTAAAAGCATTTCACTTTAAGATGAAATTTTCATAAGACAAATGAGACACTAAATCATATAAATACAATATTTTTCTGAAGAAATGAGAATTCACCCTGTTTTATGCAATCTCAAATAGAACTGTAAATGCTAAAACAAGTGAAACATAAGATAAACATTGTAGATGATGAAACAATGTGAAATATAAGCTTCACATTTACAATTGCTGGGCATATGCAGACAAAAACATGTCTGTTGTTGAATCAAATAATTTGGTTACTAGCCGACAAAGGTTCTTATAAGTCTTAATCAGCCATATCCAAGGGCCACTCATCCATCGTTTTCAATAAACTTGTGCTTGTGCTGTCATATACATTTATAATATGTGTATAGAATCCTTCATTTGTCTAGCATGAACACGTTACTCAAAATTCTTCAATCATACGCATATATGCATTAATTTTTAAAAATGAGAAAGGCATGAAACTTACCAACATACGCTTTAAGTGGAGCTCTGTAGCAATTCTTAAATACAGATTCCTCCCAAGTGAATTATGGTAAGTTATAAATGGTCTTGCTTCAGCACCACCTGCTGCTCCCTGCTTTTAATAAATGCCAATATTACTAAAATAAACTGTGTTTTGCTCAGCTTTGCACTAAACATACAGCATTAACTTCAAGAGATCAGCAGAGAGAAAAGCACTGTAACCAAACAAGAAGACTTCTACCAAAAACTGGTTGCCATCGTCCTAGTACCAGTGCTGATATGGCTGTGCAAAAATGAAACTTTAAAGTTGCAAAGTTATATGAATGTAACTGTGGATATGCCGTGAAAATAGTTTATTAAAATTAATTTCTTTATTTTACATTCTCACATATATCCAAAATTAGTGATCTTGTTTGCTTCTTAGGCCTTCTAAAGTCTGTTTCTATCATATGCTCTCATTCCTGTGATGACGGAAGCAGAGGCATATTTAATAAGTAAACAACAAATCAATTGTCCCTTGAAAGAAAATGGAAAGAATAAAGTGTAAAGTCAAGTACTAGAACCATAAAAAATGATGAAGGTAAATCACCCCAGAACAGCTAGAGCACACCCCTAAATTTTTCAGGGGGCAGCAGGTTGGGGACAGCAATTATATATATATATATATATATATATATATATATATTCAGAATTCAATATTAACATTTGTAGTTGTTTCAAACTTGTAAGCATAACAAGCTATACTTCATAATATTATGCAAAACATTTACACTCGCCAATTAAAATATCAAACAATTTAAAAAAGTGTTGAGTGACATTCCATTATCAGCCATTAGTTTAGCTTTAGGAAACTTAACCGTAACTACTTTCAATTTGTAATAAGGTCCATGAACAATCTATCATGGAGAACTGTCTTTATAGCAGTTTCTTTCCTCGTATTTCTTGTTAATGATGACTATAATAAACATAAAAGGCATTCCCTTTTCAATAGGTTCTGCAAACTTTTACAGCTATGTCGAAAACCACTATAAAATACTTTGGCTTTTTAAAAATATTAAATTCATATTTCAAATTAAGAAGGGGATTGAATAGGAATTTATTCAAACATTTAGTACCCAATCCAAGTCACTACTATCTGATTGTTTTCACAATGCTTTGGGCTGGGATGGTGGAAGCACTGAACTTGAATGACTCCTCAAAACCAACATACAATATGTAAAAGCCGAGATGATCCAAAAAATGAGAAAGAACAAGAAAAATAACCACAAGTATTAGCCTTTTAAAACGTTGTATTTTCTATTTTCTTGACATGGAAGCTGCTTCTTCTAATTTTACCATTGAAAGTACAATATTTAAATCACCAGAAATTCAAATTGAAACCCATCATACAAAAACCATGTTTTGAGCGGCAACCTGTACAAAAAAAATAGTTTCAATGCATTCCAAAAATAATAAATGGGAAAAATGATCATATTGTTCAATCATCAATGCCTATGATGGTCAAAACTGAAGCTATATGCATGGATTATCTATGAAACCTTCCCAAAACATCCCTAAAATCTGCTCGGAAAACACTTTAAATCTGCCAAAAGCATCCCTGAAATCTATCCGAAACGTCCCTGAAATCTGTCTGGAACGTCCCTGAAATTTGTCCAGAACGTCTTGGGGACGGCCAGCAAATCGCTGAGTCCCCGACGAAGACCCCAACAATTTGGGGGCATCTCCTAAGGGTCCAAAAGTCCCCAGAACGTGGGGATGCAGAGTACGTGGGTTTTTTTGAGGGGGACATGTCCCCGTGCAATATATATATATATATATATATATATATATATATATATATATATATATATAAGCGGGGATGCAGAGTACGTGGGTTTTTTTGAGGGGGACATGTCCCCGTGCAATATATATATATATATATATATATATATATATATATATATCAGTGTTGCGAATATCTCGATAACATCCTGGTTTTATCTCGAAATCACGATTTTTTGGCCTGGCCGATGTTTGCGGTTTATATATATATATATATCAGTGTTGCGAATATCTCGATAACATCCCGGTTTTATCTCGAAATCACGATTTTTTGGCCTGGCCGATGTTTGCGGTTTTTACCGATATTTTGATGGTATCTTGATTTTGCCAATGTTTGTTGATTTTTACCAATATTTTCCCGATTTTTTTGTTTTCGAGACCCTTTCCGATTTTATCCCGATGCCGATGTTCCCAACATTGATATATATATTCATTCCAAATCATTAGACACAAAATATGCAAAGTCTTCTCATGTATATAGCATCTAATTGTGAATATATCAAAAGGCACCAGGTATAATGCATATCCGAAACAAGGCTCTAAATGGCCTCTAAAGTCACAAAAAAAGCATGCTATAAGCTACTAGCTACATGCCCCTTATCAACATGATTTATCATCACAATCATCACCACTACTAGAAATGAGATCTTCAACATGAGAAGTAGGACCATCCTCTGGGTCGGACATGTCAAACTCATCAAGACATTTACAACTACAGTAGTAGTACCATTAGAAGCATTGTTGTTGCTTGTAATGCCTGAAGCTACTCCAAAGGGTGGATCAATATTCAAACCAATCCGCATTGTTACCACATAATCTCACACCTAAAGATGCAAAGTCCAACACCTCGATGAAGACATGTGAAACTAGGAGGTTGGCCACTGTCACCTTACCAACACTCCTCTAGACTTTAGACAAATGGTGGACCTAAGTCAATGGGTACTTCCTTAGGGTTGCTAGCCTCACATATTTTCGTATGGGGTGGGAGTAAAGGTAGGTTAGCGACAAAGACAACAAAAGGAAAATGGGAAATTTTGGAAATGTTACCACACAATCTCACACTCAAAGATCTAAAGTCCAACACTTAGGTGAAGACATATGAAACTAGGAGGTTGGTCATTGTCACCTTATCAACACTATTCTACACTTTAGACAAAGGGTGGACCTAGGTCAAGGGGGCCTTCCCTAGCATTGTTAGGCTCACTTCATATGGAGTAAGAGTAAAGGGAACTTAGCAACAAAGACAACAAAAGGAAAACAGAAAAATTTTAAGAGTTAACGATGATAGATGAAAGGGATCAAATGCCATTTTGCTTAGGCTATGGCGATATGGAAGCAATCTAAGAGGGCATTCTAAAAGAAAAGGGTAGGTGCTACAAATAGACAAGATGGCATTCTTTATAGCATGACTAACTTTGTAAACAAGAGATTACAAGGAACGACGGGAGAGGGCTCACAACAGGAGCCCCTCAACCAAATGACACATAGGAGAGGTTAAGCATTCACTCACCACAAGAGGTCTAGGGCTTAAAACATCTTATCTTAAAGTCAAGGCGCAAGATTTTGCCCGTAATGGATACATATGCCTTTAACTCCTCTTCTTCAAGATAAAGTACTCCTAGATTTAGCTTTGTCACTCTCAACCTACAATCACAAGTACAATAAAGGTGTGCCTAGAACATTGCCACCTATAATAGATTGTACAAGATAAAACTACAACATCAAACAAATAACTTTACCTTACTCGATAAGGTTGGAGCAACTTGCTCACAAGTTCCTTCATTCCAAAATTTCCCAAGGACAAAATGGTGAGAGAGAACCTTTCTATAGATTTTAGCTACACTCTCTTTTATAATAAAATATTACTTTCCTCTAGAAAATAGTAAAATACTTAGATCAACAACCTAAGTCGGCGAATTAGGTCCAAGGGCCCATAAAAACACTTAGATCCAATGTTCTAGATGAGTATAGTGCCACACGTCACTTGCCTCCATCTTCTTCTTCATGAAAAGGAAAAATCTAAGTGACATTTGTAATCCTCATGTGTAAGGCACTCTCCAAGATATAACAACCTCAATAAAACAATATAATTACTTGGTCAATGAGATAGTACGCTCTCCCAGATGTATGCATGTCTAAGTTACCAGGATTCAAATCCAAATGTGGATTCAGATTCGAATCTAGATCTAGATCCACCATTTTTTTTGTAAAGCGAAGACTTGGATACAATGGAGAAACAATAGGTACAAATAATATAAATATATTTTTATAATTTCAAAACTAAAATTTATATAAAAATTTAGAAGTATGGAAAAAAATTTATTATATAACTTTATATAAGATGATTAATATACAATACAATAAATTATTTAACAATATAATTAGTACTTATATTTAATAATATAACTACATTATACCTTAACTGAGTTATATTTAATTTAAATGTACAAAACTTATATCTTAGACATTATAATTTATTTATTTTTAATTTAAATAGTATGAGACTTCTTTCCTCTTGATCACCTCATGGTGACTAAAACTCATGACATCAATAGGTAATCAAATTTATTAATATTGACTATATGTAGTAATATATTAGTGTCAAAGGCGCCCTCGAGCTCCACCGGATCGAACAACCATTATGTGACTTGAACCTTGAACTCAACAATCCACATCTCCATTTTGTCACGTTGGCCATCCACATCACTAAAATACCTCCACCGTACGTCAACTCCAACATCCATTGTCCATTGCAAGAAACTCTGTCATTTGTTGAAACCTCAAATTTCATCATCCATCACTCCAAACTCAGTCGCCCATTGTCTCGAAGTGAACCTCTACAAACCCTAGGAAGATCTAGATCTAAATCCACGTCTAATCCGAGGATCCATGAACCCCATCCCCAAGGCTGACAAATCTAGTAACAGGGATGCATCTATGCCAAATGTACAAGCTCCATGATGAGGGTATAGTTGTAGAAATAATCGCCTCCAGATGATAAATCCTTGGCCAAATGAGTAGGGATAGTTCCAATTAGATGATTAATTTTCCAAGTGTATAGCTTCATTTAAGAGGATACCCTTCTAGAAATGTATGCCAATGCCAAGTGTAACACTTTGTGCTTCTTCTAAAAGCCTTTAAACTAAATAATAATATAAAATATCTCATCAACTAGTGTTCCCTTTGTCTTTGAGTTTTCTGGACCCTTTTACTAGGATACAACAATAAAATAATCCCTCAAGCAAGTGCACCCTAAGGAAGAGTACCTTGTGTCCACTTAATAACCTCTATTATAATAGAATACTTTCCCATGCATGTGCCCTTGAAGAGAGAGAATGAGTGCACCCTTGAAAAATGTGCATCCCCAATTGCACAGGCAAAGTCAACCATGAAAAGTCCTCCATAGAGAGTATTCCCTTGGTATTTGTACAAATGGGTCTTCTTAAAATCCATGAGACATCCTCAAAATTAATAAAACCATCACTAATCACTTCACATGTGTGCCTTGTGAACAAGAATATGCAAGTGTAATTGGGTTTTCATAGTGGAGTGTGCCATCTAAGGATGTGTGAATGTGTGGATGAGGTAGATGAGGTGGATGGACAAAGTGGAAGGTCAAAACCCTAGGGGGCATGGGTAATTAGCCTCCCTAGTCAACTCAAAGCTCAATTAACTCCTCAAATCTCATGACAAAGGATAAGGATGAAGCATGAATAACTTAGCACGAGTGAACAAGGCTAGGTTGAGATGAAGGAAAACTATCATTTTTTAATGGATAAGGTAGATGAGGTGGGTGGACAAACTAGAAGATCAAAACCCTAGGGGGCATGGGTAATTAGCCTCGCTAGTCAACTCAAAGCTCAATTAACTCCTCAAATCTCATGACAAAGGATACAGATGAAGCATGTATAACTTAGCACAAGTGAACAAGGCTAGGTTGAGATGAAGGAAAACTATCCTTTTTGAGTGGATAAGGTAGATGAGGAAGATGGACAAAGTGGAAGGTCAAAACCCTAGGGGGCATGGGTAATTAGCCTCGCTAGTCAACTCAAATCTCAATTAACTCCTCAAATCTCATGACAAAGGATAAGGATGAAGCATGAATAACTTAGCATGAGTGAACAAGGCTAGGTTGACATGAAGGAAAACTATCCTTTTTGAGTGGATAAGGTAGGTGAGGTGGATGGACAAAGTGGAAGGTCAAAACCCTAGGGGGCATGGGTAATTAGCCTCCCTAGTCAACTCAAAACTCAATTAACTCCTCAAATATCATGACAAAGGATAAGGATGAAGCATGAATAACTTAGCACGAGTGAACAAGGCTAGGTTGAGATGAAGGCAAACTATCCTTTTTTGGTGTCCACCTCAACACACGTGCAAAATGGGGAGCACCTACTCTCATCTTTATCACATGGACTTTAAGTTACAACTTCTAGAAACAAATTAGCAAGTGAAACTTAAGGAAAAGGTTTGAATAAAGAATTAGAACAATAAAGTACTAATACTCAACCTAAAATTTAAGACACAATTAAAATATCTTGAACCAGTTAGGTGTGTTCATAGAGGAAAAATTGGCAATATAAGAATTAAGGGGTTAATATGATTTAGAAATTAGAGAATTATATGAAAAAAATAACATGTAACTTTAAGGATGGGGTGAAGTGAAAAGTAGGTGTGAAATGACTTTTACCTAGGCAAAAGATAAGAATGAAATGTGATACACAATCTACCTAGGCAAAATGGTGAAGTGTGGTGCAAATGTATGTATGTAGTAGATTTCATCTAGGAAAAAGTGATAATATGCTTGCAACAAATAAATTGCTTAGGTGAAATTATGGAAACGGCATGAACATGAATGAAACTAGGTATCTACATCACCACATTAGAGGATATTAATGATCTAACCATGCAGCATAAAGAGAAAGTGACTAGGATGTGACTTGGTGATCTATGATGAAGAAAAAAATAAACGACTGAAGAAACCTCCACCAATATCACATCCTTTGGAAGGCTAGAATGATCACACCAACTTGCACAAGCCCAAGTTCACCTCCCATGTCAATATGAGGCATCACATATGAAGTCATCAATCTCATAATCAAACTATGTCGAGTGAGTCTCCTTTACCCATTCTAAGGTTGGATCAATATCATCCAATACAATGGGATTTGTATCAGGATTTCTATTTAGTAACTAAAGAAATTATTTCATGTTCTGGAACTCCTAATATTTAGGATTTGGAACTACTATTTTTGGCATGTTTATTTTTAGTAGTATATATTTCACAAGTGGCAGGTAGTAGAAGAGCAGGGTGGCATTTGGTGTCTTTTGATGGTTCAATGGACTTGTATTTGGTTTGATGCAATTCAGCTTCTTGGAATCCTAAAAAATGCTAAGTCTATAAAGGTTTGGATGCGATGTGAAATTCTATTTTCATCGTATGAGGTCCAATGAGGTTGGAACCCCTCTTAAACATCCTAAAACAATTAACAATAATATATAAAAAAAAATTAGTAAAAGGGTTGATATTTAAAAAATTTATATCATCAATCTAGGTCGGATCATGTCACTATGTATCAAGCAAATTGTTGCAACTTGTTGAAAACTCAGTAGGTACAAACTTGGCCAAGTCAATAGCCTCAAACATCAAACCAGTCCACCCAGCTAAGTCTGAGTCCATATTGATTGATTTTTTAAATTAATTAAAGAAGTCCATTAACATACATATTGCATAATCTATAGCATTTAATGCATCATATTTGCACTTTGCTTCTATCCTTGCTCTTCATCATTGCAATCAACCACCCCAAAATCCTCTAAAAGGAGAAATAAGAGAGAAAATTTTCCAACACCCAAGATAATGGAGAACGTTTCAAAGGCCTGATCTTGCTATATATGGTTTGTTGATGTTTGTAACTTAGGCAAGTACTTTTGCATAGGCCTAATCATCTAGGTGTGCAGAAATCACCCAAAATCTCCTTATGAGACTTGCTCAAGTGTGAGTAAGTTGCTAATGTAACCTAGCCTAAGTCTTGTTACCCACCACTTGTGGGTGACACCCATAGGAGAAAATTTCTCCCTGCTCACCCGTTTGCTGGCTCCCGCAACCTGTTTCTTTCCATTAAGCCTCACGCAGCCTTTCTACAGCCGCGGACCTCCGGTTCTATAGTCCCGTTAACAGCCCGCAACCTGTCCACTGTCCCAGTGTTTGACAAATTTTGGCGATTTCGATTTTGTACTGAATGCAGCGGAGTGTCATTGTAAAGTACACGCTGCCACCATGACAAAACAACAACACAAAAAGGACCCCGGGGAAGTTGAAACGCCAAATTTCAACAACAGAGGTCCGCTGAAGTATTTACAGCAGTGCCACAATAAAGATGAGAACATATACGGCCCCACCGATATTGCATTAGAAACAGATTTTACTTTCTGGACATCCCAAATTAAACTCCTAATGAGGAAAATGGAACACCTAGAGACAGAAAATCGCGAACTGCGCGCTGAAATCGGCACCTTATCAAACAGAGTTCTGTCGGTAGAGGAAGACAATGCATTTATCAGAAAAACACTGCAGGAATACCGAGAACAATGTGCAGGAAAGAGCTCCGACGAGGCCTTACAGGCAGAGATCAGAGATCTTAAAAGTAAACAGGAGGAAATCAAGTCCCAACAAATGTCCCTTAAAAGGGAAACGGATTCGCATATCAACACATGGGCACAGGTGGTCAAAGGAAAGGATAAGGCCCCTCCGCTCATAGCAGTGGAAGAAGTAGTACAGGCAAAACTAATGGAGGAAAGAACTCGAAGAGCAAAAGAATTAAATCTTAAAGTAAGGGGACTCCCTACACCTCCCCCCTCTGCAGACCCCATGGAACTGGGGAACAGATTTCTATGCGACACTCTTGACATACCAGACATAAATTTGGACAAAGCCTGGATCGGGCAGGACTCTACCCTCTTCCTCAGATTCCGTAACTCCTCGGATAGACTTCGGGTACTCTGTGCCAAGCGAAAGCTATTTTCTCTCCCGAATAAAGTGTTCTTGGATGAAGACCTCACAAGAACTCAAGTAGTTGAACTGAAACAAGCTAGGATGCAGGTTGCAACAACAAGATAGGCAGGGAAATGGGCAGTGATTAGAAATCTTCGAGCAGTTATTCGGGACACCTTCCCACCTAGATGGGTATCCCGCTCAGGTAACTCCAAATGACGGGCCCGAGCGGAGAGGAGACGGGGCACGGATCTCTTGGTTAACTGCTGGAATGGCAATGGCTCCTTCTGGTCCTCACCAGGCCTACTTTATGAAGCCCTTAGCTCAGCAGACATCCTCCTAGTTACCGAGACTCATGCGAGCCCAGTCCGTCCTCTCCCTGACATTACAGGATACCAGTGGACCGCAGTTAGCAGACAGGAGACACGGAGTTCAGGAGGTGTCAGAGGATCAGGGGGTGTTGCTTGCCTTGTCCATGATAGCCTCAGGAGCAGAGTTTCAGTCGCTGCGACAGATGAGCATGCCAGATTCCTGTGGATCCAGATCAGAGCCAGAACATCACCACCGAGAGACATTTATGTCGCAGTCTGTTACTTCCCACCTATCTCATCCTCCTACGCTATTCACAATAGCTCAAATGGAGACCCTTTTACAGACCTATACTCTGACATCACCAGGTTTTCGACAGTAGGGGACATCATTCTCATGGGAGACTTCAACGCCCAGACCAAAGATCTCCAGACCCCTATACACGACAGGACAGAAGATATATTCTACACTCGGGGGATTGACCCGACCACGATTGGCATGCACCGGACCTATGAGGATCACTTGGGACCCACCACAACCTACGAGAGATATCTGTTACAGTTGGGAGAATCTCATGAGCTGATAATTTTGAATGGCCTACCTTGTTTCCCTTCCTCGCACTTCTTTACCTGCAGACCTTTTGGAGGCGGGGCAAGTGTGGTCGACTACGCTATTGCAAATCCAAATCTCCTCCCTTACATCAAAAATTTCTCGATCACCCCCATCCCTCTCGCGGACCACGCACTCCTCTCACTCTCACTGCAGTTTGATTTCCCGAATCCACCCCCTACTCTTCCCCAAAGCCCCCCAGAACCACCTTCCGATTTGAAGAGGGTGACCCTGATCTCTTCTCCTCTATCCTTAGACAGACACTCCCATCGATGTCCCAATTCACCTCTCTCAGCTCCGCCAAGGACAAATATCAGTGTCTCTCTTATGCTATCTGGAAAGCTGCGCCCCAATCCTTCCCCTTCTCCACTCGCTCAGCCACCACCTCCCGCAAGCCGGGAAAATGCCCTATGAACAACTGGTATGACCAAGATTGCAAGTCTTTGCATCAAGACCTCCGTCACGCCTTCCGGAACTCTTTGCCTACATACCCAGACCTTTGTTCTGCTTATCGTCGCCTCCTTCGCCGCAAGAAGCGCCTTTTCATTGCCCATAGGAGACAAGTTCTTTCTACTCTCCTCCTTCACTCACCTAAAGATTTATGGGGAACCATCCTTTCCAGGCGCTCACCTACCCCTATTGACCTTGATGCTGCCTCAATGTTTTCTCACACCTCCCAGCTGTATGACATCCCTGGGCAGCCTCTGATTCAGGTTACTTCCCCCCCCACCTCCTGCCATCTTTTCTCCGACAAAGATATCAGAGAAGCAATATGGACAATGAATAGCAGCAGGGCAGCAGACGAAGAAGGTTTCCAGGCAGAGTTCTTCAAGCATGGACTTCGCCCCCTAGTAGGATATCTGGTGGACCTTTTCAACCAGGTGGTTCGAGATGGATTTCCAGACAGCTGGTCACACCACATTATCTACCCGATCCACAAGTCAGGGCCCACTTCCGACCCCAACAACTACAGGACAATCATGGTTGGGCACACATTCTCCAAGTTGTATGCCACTGCACTCCACAGGAAACTCTCCCACTTCCTTGAGCAAAGACAACTCAGGGCCAAGGGCCAAGCAGGATTCCACCCAAGTCACCAGACAATCGACCACATCCTTACTCTCTGTGCGGTAATCGAGGAGGCCAGGCATCGGTCTTCTAAAGCGTACTGCTGTTTTGTAGACTTCCGGAAAGCTTTTAACTCAGTCCCGAGGGAAGATCTTTTTCAAAGGCTAAGCGAGATTGGGATTTCCTCTACTCTCCTAAATGCTATCATGCGCCTATATGAGGTCGTCCTTGGTCATCTCCGCACAGTCAGAGGAATGTCGGATTTTATCCGAAGCACCATTGGAGTCAAGCAAGGATGCCCCCTTTCTCCTACTCTGTTCAGGATCTATATCGATGAACTTCAGTCCTTTCTCCAGGAACATACTCAAGATACGGATGGATGTCTTCTTAACCAGGTCCTAATTTCCATCCTTCTCTTCGCAGACAATATTCTCCTCATTGCCTCCTCCCATGAAGGCCTTCAGAGACAGCTGGATGCGTTCGCAGCCTTTTGTGACCGGAGCCATCTCACTGTAAACTTGGGCAAAACCAAAGTGATTATCTTCAATGGAGTCAAGAAAACCTCTGATTTACATTTCCTATTCAAAGGCAAAGAGATCGAGATTGTCAGCGCCTATACCTATTTGGGAGTTCAGTTTTCAGGACCTTGATTTAGCCTGCGGCCAGCCCTTCAGCCTCGGATCAACAAAGGGTATAGCTCCCTAGCCCTTCTAGAGAGACAGTGTTTCCGACACCATTTCCAGGACATCTCGTCCAAAATGTGCATCATGGATACTTTGGTTCGGCCCACAGTGGTTTATGGCTCAGAAATTTGAGGCCCCTCTCTCCTAGAATCAGATTGGGCTTCAGTGGAACGTGTCCAGACTCTCCTTCTACGCCGTTTTATTAGGTGCAAGCAGACAGTTCCCCAGCACATCCTTCTAGCCGAGTTCGGGGCTCAACCTTTCCGCTTAGAGGTGATATTCAGGCTAGTGTCACTCCTGCACAGACTCCGTGGCCTGGCAAAAGTGAGGAGGGTCGTGACAGATACCCATATTTAGCATATTGCTCCTCGGAGAACATCGCCCTTTTACAGACAGGCCAATCCAAATGTTGGTACACCGGTGTGACAGAGATTCTGGAGGCTTCAGGAATCCAGATTGAGCGTCTCCCTCCTTTTCAATACTCTCTGAATGCTCCAGGCCACCTCCTTCCCAATCAGCAAGAGCTGAATAAAATCATTAAGGAAGATATTTACAAACGTTACATTCAGATTACATGGACCAACCCTCCCAATGGGTTGCGCCCTAAAATGGCCTTTTACGCGGAACATTGCTTGGAGATCAAGGATGGGCTCATCATCAAACCCCAATACACGTTCCAGCATTGGATGCATGCCCTTAGAATCCCCCTCGGGCAGCTCAGAGTCGGATCTCACAGACTCCGGGTGGAAACAGACCACCACATTGATAGAGCAGATAGGATCTGCCAGCTTTGTCACTTATAGGAGATAGAGACAGAGACACATTTCATCTTCGGATGCCCTGCATACTACGAGATCCGGGGCCGTTTCCATTGTCTCTTCAGGTCTTCTCAGACCTTGTCCAGCTTCCTCAGATATGCTGACCAGAGATGCCTGGCACTTTATCTCCAGGAGGCCTTCAGATTCCGGGCCCGCTTTCTTCAGCCACCAGCCAGACCGGACACCACACAAAAGATCACGGACTTCTTTAGAGCACTACCCTCAGCGCGAGGCACCAAAAGAATCATAGACCGACCCACAGACACTAAAACCAGATCAGTACGGTCCCAGGGGGGCCGATCCACCAAACTGCGCCAGCGCTCCAAGATCAGTTCCTCCCCTGTGAGGCGTTTCAGAACTTCTAGGAGACATCAACGACAGCCCAGTACGCCCACAAGACAACAGACTTTGACGAGCTTCTCTCAATTTTCTTCTCTCGACCTCGGATATTAGGAGTAGGGGTTAGACAGGGCCCCCGCCCCCCCTCCCCCTCCTCTTCTTCCTCTTCTCCTTCGTTGCTTCATCGTAGCGCTTTGTTCCGAAGCTTCTTGACTCTTCATTTACTTTTAGATGTATTTCTTGCTTTTAAATAGAAATGTTAAAGGGGACCGTTTGGTCCACCGACTTGCATAATGTAATCATTTGTAACCGACAGTCCCATTGACCTATTATGGTCATTTGTTGGACATTAATAAAATTATCTTATCTTATCTATCTTATCTCCTAGGTTGTCTTCAGCCGGCAGCCAACAGACCCTTGCATCCCCTAGATAGCTCGATGTGTCACCATCTCTGCCACCTGAGCCAGCCATTATGCACCCTCGTCGGTCTGTCATGATCATATGTTTGAAGGTGGACCTTACAACCCCAAAGGTATGGCTTTCATTGTGTGGTCGAGTATTTTTGCTTACTTATTATGGACACTTCTAGGCATGGATTGGTGGGGGGATTCGGCAAAAAAAATGGGCATGGTTTGTACTCTTGTCCCCTTGTCCAACTTGATGGTTAACCTTGTATCCTAGTCCCGTGGGATCTCCTTATTGGCTACTAGCTTTAGGAGTGGCACTACATGGGAAATCTTGATTTTGGTTGCGTGGTCCCGCTTCCTGACACCATATACATCGCTCCCCTCCACTCATTATAACCCCTTTCCACATATTTCCCATCCAGGTCCACATTTGTCCATTGGGTCCACAAGGAGTTAGCCTTCCCCCCCTTGTCGACACTTTGGGTGGGCCCTGGTTGTTAATTTTGCAGCACAGTGACAAATTCCAATCAAGGGACTAGATTCCTCTTTTCGAGAGGACCAATTTTGACTATTGAAGCGCTCAATTTGGACAAGGGAAAGTGTATTTTTGAATTAAATCCCACATGTGCACAAAAGGACAGTGTTAGAAAATCAGAAAGGCAGAAAGATTTTCTTATGTTGATAATTACTTGTGATATCTTTGTCCTCTTATTAACTTTCTTACATTCTTCTTTTATCTTTGTTTCATCAAGCAATCATCAAAACAAAACATGAAGAACAGTGACACCAAATGTAGGCTCTCAGCCAGGGCTAAAACCCCTTTATAGGGGAAAACCCAGTCTTCTACTAGTAAATCAAATTGAGATAGACCAAGACCTTATACCCAGAAGACCTTCCTCCTCCATCAAGTCAGCCTTTCAATATGATTCAACAAACTTCAGTAGTCCCTTCTTGTTTAGCAGCTACAGCCTAGCAACAATCTAAAACTTCGACCCCCTGCAACTTTTAAAAATTTCAGACCCCAGCAACAATCCAGAACTTTGACCCCAGCTACTTCAAAACTTCGGTCCCCCAGCTTCAATACTTCAACTTGTCCTGAAACTTCGATTTTCTTGCAATTATACATGAATTCTTGTAATCACAAATTCCTGCAATCATACGCAAATTCCTGTAATCACGCCTGAATTCTTGTAGTTGTGAGTTCATGTAATCACACCCAAATTCCTGTAGTCGTGAATTTCTGTAATCACACCCGAATTCATGTAGTCGTGAATTCATGTAATCACACCCGAATTCTTGTAGTCGAACTTGAGTGTCTTGTCCTCCAAATGAGGTTGAATTGTTGCCTTTATATAGTAGATTTTTCCCCTCAATTAGGCCGACTTTTCCAAGTTGAGGCCAACTTGGTGGAGGAGGCCTAAATGACCTATTTTACATAAAAATAAATTTCTTTCTTCACAAATGAAGCCCAAGAAGGGTCTTTTACATTATGACAAAGACAAGGACACTTGACATAAACCCTAGAAGCCTACAATGGAGGCTTTGACCTATAAACAATTGACCCAAGCATGAAACCCATGCTTTAATAAGTCAATTTATTTTTATAATAAAATTTATTTTTCTTCCTTTTGACAAATACATTACATCATGACTCAAATACAATTATGAAGACTGACACTAGTTACATTTTTCAACACTCCCTCTTAACTAGGGAGGTAGAGGTACATGGAAGATCTTAAAATGTTATGCTCTATGAAGAGTCACAACACACAAGTGGTGCTACATATTAGATACCTGACCAGGGTACTCTAATCGGGTGGGACTAAGGTGAACTAAAGCTTTAGCCCCTCTAAGTACCATTAGGCTTTTAAGCTCTATCACCAACCCAGGGATCTAGGTGCATATCCAAAGTCGGAGATCCATGACCAACGTCATCCTCCCTACTTCAGGATCTAAACATCAACACACAGGCCAACCAGATGTCCTCCCAAGCATTTTGTATTACACAAGATGCTTCATCTCTCCTTATAAACTAAATCAGATATATCTACCAGTCCAAGCATGCTTCCAAAATGTTCAACCTTCTTATGGAGAGATTTATGTGTACAAACACAACCCCAATTAGTAATAAACCTTCAAATACATATATACAAGTAAACACAAACCTTTGAGGTCCTCAATCATTCTGATGTTGCTAATATCAAGTTATTCAAATACATTTTGTTTGAAGCTTTGTTCTTTCACTTTTTCAGCAGCACCAAATACAACCTTAGTACTTCTCAAGTCTTTGTTTGCAACTTTCATTCATTCTTTCTTTACTATAACTTGTCATAACATGCTCTCCCTCTTAACTAAGGAGATATACCCTTTCTTCTATCCAAGCTCCCTCTCAACTTAGGGAGATCAACTGCTTCCTTCTCTTATAACATCGGAGAAACTTCAACTTCTCAAGGCTTCATTTCTTTTGGGAATATTATTCTTCCTCATGGCAACAAGGTCATCTATACATCATTCTTGCAGCTTCCTTTATCATCATCATTAAGTCATCTTCAACATCTTGAAGATTATGTACCTGCAAGAATTCAACAGCAAGTACAACCAAGTACAAGTATGAAGTCAACTATATCAAATCATGTCATTATAATGGAAGCATCAAAATTATCAAGCTTTAGACATCTTAACCTAAACATAGTTAGGTTTTATAATTAACAAGGGTAACATCTTTTATATTCTAGATTTTAACAACTTGCTAGGGCTTAGTTACAAACCCTAGACTTCATCTTTGAGACATAAAACCTTAACTATTAGCAACCAAATCAAGTTAGCAATCAATCATAGTATTATACATCTAAGGTTTCAACAATATGCATTTAGAGTTTCATGACATATTCTACTAGGGTTTTGTTATATACCCTAGATACAACTAAAACATCAACAATCAAGTTAGCATACTAGCACATACATATCTAGGGTTTCATTATCATGTACTATAATATCATATCAATACTTACTTAGGTAAACCCTAGATCAATACATCAAAGTTAGATATACAACAATTTTAATCAAGCAAGGGTTTCGATTATGCGGAAGAATACACACCTAGGGTTCCATTCCTAGGACCTTATTTTAGCTATTACAAGGGTTTTGCTCATAAACCCTAATTCACCAAACCCTAAAAATCTAGGGTTTCATCTTATTAACATCAAACCCTAACTTATCAAAACCTTAAATATCTAAGGTTTCGGTTTATAACTTGGACAATAACAGCAAACCCTAAAAGACTAGGGTTCTTGCCATAACAATACCAAAACCCTAAAAATCAACAGAATAGAAATTCATCATTGGTTCTAGACTTTATTAATAACCCTAAGAGGACTAGGGTTTCAACATTATTAACATTGACATACCCTTAGCATCAAGAGGCTAGGGTTTTACAGTGAACCCTAAAGGTTAGGGTTTCACAAAAATGAACAAAAGACAAGAGATAGTATGACAGGGGTAGATTCAATCTAATGATTAATCACCCTAACAAGAATCTTTAAGATTCAAAACCCTAGACATAATGATATCAATAATGTAATACAAATTTCAAAAGAGAATGAACATACATTTTCTATGAAGAGAACCTTGTACCAAAACTTGTAGTTTAAGACATACCTTGAGTTGTTCTTTTAACAAACCTTGTAGGACATCAATTCTTGAAGGGCTTTCTTTGCAACAGAACTTCTTCCATGCTTCAAGTCTCCTCCATAACCTTTGTGTATTTTGCAATCTTTCCTACCAAGGAAAATATAAAGAAAAGGTTATTAGCATGCAATACAAACAAATCTTGATGTGAGGAGGAAACCAAACATAAAAGAGAAAAACAAGGAACAAGATACTTATCTTTTGGTAAAATGGTGAAGGCTCCCTCTTAATTCAATCTTTTTGAGGGACACCTACAACTTATCAAAATAATTCAAAAATGTTCTAACACAACATGTTAGACCTACAAACTCTAGAAATCAAAACATAAAGGAAAACAATACAAAACTTAGAATAGAAGACTAAGAAGGATATGTAAGAGAGGACTTAGTAGTATAAGTCTTTGACTTCCAATTCTTCAGTTTTGTTCTTCTTAGGTGGAGCTTCATCGATAATATTTGCTTGTTCCCTATCTCTCTTCTTATTCCTTGGATTCTCAGGACATTGATTTTTGTAATGACCCATCTTATGACAGTTGTAACATTCAATTTTGGATAGGTCAACTTTCTTCTTTGGTCCTTTGAACTTCTTGAAGGTTCCCTTCTTCTTGTGATGAGCAGAATAGGCATTAGATGTGTTGTCTTCTTCATCCTCCTCCTTATTGTTTACTAATGATATTCGAGCTTCTTCTTGACTGCATGCATTCCACATTTGTTCGAAGGTTGGAGTATCCTTCCAACTACTAATTCCTTATGCAAAAACACTTCAAGATTTTGGTAGACCTAGAAGAGCGGCAATTAAGAGTTATTTTTCTAGTACTACTCCATCTATTGCTTGAAGTTCATCTCTTATTCTAGATATCCTTACAAAATATGATGACAAAGTATCGTCTCTTGTCATCTTTATAGTCCTTAGTTCATTGTTTAGGCTAGCTATCTGACCAATGTTCTTAATGGTGAATAACTTGGAAAGAGCTTCATACATTTCTTGAGCAGAGTCTATGTTGGATATGTATGGAATTAGGTTATCCTTTACTCCATCTACTATCAGATTCATGGCCAAGATTTTGGTTTCTCTGAACTTCTCCTTTCCTTCATCATCTATAGGTTTCTTGACTTTTCCTTGAACAAGATCCAAAACTTTGTGTTTAGCGAGGATAAGATCTATCCTCCTTTTCCATGCCCTGTAGTTGGAGGCTCCTTCTAGCTTATTTTCTCCCTTCATTATAGTTGACATAGTTCCTATAGATAGTAGTCTCCTTGTATAGTCCTTTTTCTTAAATGACCTTTGTTTGATCCCCTTTTCTTCAATAGATCTTCAAGCTGCCTTTTTCTTCATTCTTCATCTTAGCTCTGATACCATGTTAGAAAATTAGAAGGGCAAAAAGATTTTCTTATGTTGATAATTACTTATGATATCTTTGTGCTCTTGTTAACATTCTTATGTTCTTTTATCTTTGTTTCATCAAGCAATCATCAAAACAAAACATGAAGATCAGGGCACCAAATGTCGGCTCTCAGCCAGGGCTAAACCCCCTCTATAGCGAAAAACACAGTCAAACTCTTCCACTAGTAAATCAAATTGAGATAGACCAAGACCTTAGACCCAAAATACCTTCCTCCTCCACCAAGTTAGCCTTTCAAGATGATTCAACAAACTTTGGTAGTCCCTTCTTATTTAGCAGCTACAACCCAACAACAATCTAGAACTTCGACCCCCAGCAACTTCAAAATTTCAGTACCCAGCAACAATCCAGAACTTTGACCCCAGCTACTTCAAAACTTTAGTCCATCAGCTTCAATACTTCAACTTGTCCTGCAACTTCGATTTCCTGCAATTATACGCGAATTCTTGTAATCACGAATTCCTGCAATCATACGCGAATTCCTACAATCACACCCAAATTCCTGTAGTTGCGAATTCCTATAATCACACCTGAATTCCTGTAGTCGTGAATTCCTATAATCACACCTGAATTCTTGTAGTCGTGAATTCCTGTAATCACACCTGAATTCATGTACTTGTGAATTCCTGTAATCACACTTGAATTCTTGTAGTTGTGAATTCTTGTAATCACACCTGAATTCCTGTAGTCGAACTAGAGTGTCTTATCCTCCACATGAGGTTGAATTGCTGCCTTTATATAGTAAATTTTGCCCCACAATTAGGCTGACTTGTCCAGGTTGAGCCCAACTTGGTGGAGGAGGCCTAAATGACCTATTTTACATAAAAAAAAAAAAAAAAATCTTTCTTCACAAATGAAGCCCAAGAAGGGTCTTTTACATTATGACAAAAACAGGGACACTTGACATAAACCCTAGAAGCCTAGAATGGAGGCTTTGACTTATAAACAATTTATCCAAGCATGAAACCCATGCTTTAATAAGTCAATTTCTTTTTATAATAGAAAAAACTCTTGCTTTTGACAAATACATTACATCATGACTCAAATACAATTACGAACACTGACACTACTTACATTTTTCAATAGACACTAGTTAAATACAGGTCAAGTGACCCTCATTTGGATACCATCATTATGATCATTCTTCTTATTTGGGATTGGCTCGCACAGGTCTGAGACTGGGTCGCAGAGATTGGTTCATACGAGTCAGAGATTGCACAATCTGAAGCTCACACGCATGTTTAGGGCTTTGGTTTCCAGTCACAAGCATGACACAAGCAGTTGTCGGTCACAACCGCAGGCACACAGCCTCATGCATGCAGTGGAAGGGTTTCAGCCACACGCACATCACTCTTTGCGTGCAATTGGAATATAGGGTTTGAGTTTTGCAGTTGACCGCAGATTTCATTAGTTGACCATAAACAGTGACAGTTGACCGCAGTCTTCTGAATCAGGGTTTTGATTATTAGCATTGTTAGGATTATCTCATAGATGTTGTTTAGTTGATTTTGTTGGATAGGATTATGGTTGAAGATATGGATCATTGTACTCTCTCTTGTTGAATCATTCAATGACAATCTAATAAGAAAAAGAATTTGAAAGGGTTTTCCCTGTAATGGGTTTTGCCCTGGTCTCCAACCAATCCTAGTATCCTAGTGTCTCTATGTGTGAATGTTTTTCTTCTATTGTTACTTTATGTTCCGCTACATTGATGATGATTGTTCTTTCTATATAATTGCATGTTGCTAGATAATGTGGTAAAACTGAATAATGTTATGATGTTGTGGGGTGAATTTAATATGTAAATGAAGAAATGCAATTATCTAAAGCAAAGAACAATATAGCCCTAAGAAAATTTAACATGGAATCAGAGTTGGGTTGAAGAAAAGTCATTGAAGATCACCCCTATGAAGACACCTTTGATGGAAGCAAGAGAAGATGGAGGAGACCTAAAAGAATACTAGGGTTTGAATGAAACCCGAAACAATTTGGTTATTAAGGTTTGATGGATATTATGAGGTTAGGGTTTGGAAGAAACCCTGGATTATGACAAAGATTTGAGATATGCAATCTGGAAACCCTAGTGTGATCGGCATGAAGATGTTGAAGCACTTGTGACAGGTTTGATATAGCACTAGATGGGATAGTCTCAATTAGGCCTAGTTGTTGATGAAGTTGGTTAAAATATAATGAAGGCAACAATGTTATATGGACAATGGACAGTGATGACTTTTGAAGGCTGGTTCAAGAGGGAGATGATCACCTCTCAATAAAGATAAGTACTTTTTTTATTTATGTTACTTCTTTACGTCTTTACTTTTGTTTGGATTTATTGATCTGATCATTGATTATACTTCCTACATGTATATTTGAGTATTTGGATACTTCTAACCTTTGATGAGATGTAATAAGTGGATCCTTCTTAAGGATCATCCGAGGTGTAGAAAAAGATGGCTGGTGCAGGAAGAGAAGAGCTAGTACTAGAAAAGGAAAGAGGCACCTGATGAAAAGTTGACAAAGTGCTCCAGTTGCCAATGTCAAATAAGAAGGTAAACAGGTATCTGAATACTACAAGGTATGTAAGGTGTATTGTTTCAATGTTATGTTTCAAGTAGAATATTGGATGTTAAAGTAAGCCCTAAGGTATGATGAGAATAGCACCTTCACAAATGAAAGTAAGTTTGATTTATGGTACATGTGATATATTGGTGCACTTGATATTTGGAAAGTATCTATTGACTTTGATATATTGAGATTTGATACTTGTGATAAGCATGTTAACCTTAATGATGAAAGTGTAACAATAAGATTGATATTCAGGATCTTCTTGTTGACCTTGTTTAGGTTTTGATAAGCTTAGTAAATTGGACAATGTGATAAATCTGGATGCCCTGACTTGATGGTTGAGTAATATGATTAAAAAAAGAAGGTGATGTAGTGATTATAATCTTTGAAGTATGATGATACACTTGTCAGCTACCCTAATCATATGACTCTAACCCTTGATGAAAATTTGATGTCATGTTCATATGTGGTGATGAAGTAGTTGATGCTAACATGTTATGACTATGATGTATAGATGTCTAAGAATCTGATTTATCTAACAGTTTTGTTGATGCATGACAGTATTATGATAGATAGGTTGATGTTTTGAATGATGATGACTAAAGTGGCTTCCCATTCAGAGGGAGAAACTCTCCATAAGATCCCTACACCTATTATCATTTGCATTAAATGTATAGAATATTATTTATTGTTGAAGTAAGATTTTTGGACATGAATAGACAAATATATGATGTTAGTCTGCAGCAAGTTCTGGTCTAAGAAGAGAAGGTTTCTCCTAGTCTAAGCCCCAACCACTAGGAGAAAGGCTTAAGAGTGTGGTTATAGGCCTCCCAACCACACGAAAGAAGGCCTATGGGTGCGGTTGTGCCTATAGGACACAAAATCTAAATCCCTATGCATAAAACCAGGAGCACACCTGGAGTATGACAGTCCTACAGATATGGAGCAGACAATAGAAAGTTCTATGAGCAAGGAAGTTTGAATGTTTGACTTACTATAGAGAATGTGAATGTGTTAACTAAACTTGTGTTTGCAGGGGACCAGAATATGCATATCAGTATGTCATTTTGATTTGATCATTGAAGCTAGTATATGACAGTAATTGATAACAGTTGCAAGGGTTTGACAAGATTTGGCTTATTGGTTTAATATAGATGAGCAGTATTGGAATTTTGACATGATGCTTGACAATTCATAGATATGTTTTGGGTTATGGATTGATTGAATTCACAATGATAACAAATTAGGGTTTTGATTTGATAACTGATGATTTGCCTTGATGACAGTGCTATGTGGGCATAGTAACTTTCAGTGACTAATTGGTATTCAATAGTGATTTTGTATTGGCATCATTGGCTTTGGCACATTGGTTGAAGTATAAACAGTTGTGATTCAGTATGCAATAATCTCACTATGAATGCATGAAACTCATATGACTTATCCTTGGTGTATGCATTCACATTTAGTGGCAGATATATCATATGATTCATATTATGATTATGTGGATGGCCTGATGGAGTTTGATAATGCTTAATAACAATTTGTTGACATGAAAATAGATAAGGTTGTAACTTGGTATTTGGATGTGAGCTCTACCTAACACCTACTCTGAAGAGTTTGTTACAGTGATATTGGTAGAAACTTTTATAACTTTGATATTAGTTTTGATCTGGCATCTAAGGCTTGATAAGTTGACTTAGTTGATTTGATTGCATAGTGTTATGTGAGGATGAGTATATTGGTTTAATCAATATAATGTTTGCAGATAACATTGTATGGTTTGAAGCAAGTTTCCCAAGCCTGGTATGTCCGCATTGGCAATTACTTGGTGAAGCCAAGAAGATGTGCCAATCCAAACCTCTACTTCAAAGTGGTCCAAGGTATGCCTTTGATTTTGGTTTTATATGTTGATGGTCTATTCTTGACAGGTAATGAGCCTTTGATGATCAAAGTAAGAGGGAGTTGGCCTCTGAAGTTCGAAATGAAGAATCATGGCATGATGAATTACTTTTTGAAGTTTGGAAAAGAAAATCTATATCGTGAAGCTATTAAAGAGTTTTTGGAAAGTGGAAATGCAAATCCTTGGACACTCTGATTGAATTTCAAGAAGTTATGAAGAGATATTGTTGAACCTGACTTGGCAACCGATAGTTGATTGAAGCATTGATGTTTCATGTGAACACCCGTCCATATATATATATATATATATATATATATATATATATATATATATATGTTTTGCATAGAATCTAATTCAATTCATGATTGAGCCACTTCATACACATTGGGTTGCCGCCAAGCACACTTCGAGATATTTGCATGGGACGATTAATTTTTGGTTTGAGATACTCTTCCTTTGATATATGACTGCATGGATGTACTGATGTTGTTTGGGATCGTTATTTATGAGATGAGCACATCCGGGTGTTGCTTTAATATGAGATCTGCCATGATATTTTGGATGAGGGTATTCATTGTTATACCATTCGCTTCATGATCTCATCCCCTGGAGCCCCGAGCAATTATAAAAGAAAAATCAATAAAAAGACAAAAGTCGTATGAAGAAGAGTGGAGAAACAAAGGTCGAGTAACTCATCTACCACGATTGCTCCCTCCTACATCTATACACCCAATTGTGGGCTTTCCTCATAGTAGCTACCCTTGTACCATGCCAAGTGTCTTAAAGCCTTCCCCTAATGCCCCACTCTGTTCCATCATTATATCATGTGCCACCGACCACAGGACGGATGTACCATGGACTTGTCACTCCCTTAGAGGTCGAAACCACCTAATAGGGTCCTTGATTAACCTCCCTCTTGAACTTGGAGACACTTGTACACTCTAAAGCCCATTATGAAAGGGCATGCCACTATGAAATGCCCACTTGGTTACATGATTTGTAAGCTCATTTTCTCTATTACACTAATGATTTGTTCTACTGGAAGGTGAGGAGATGCATTGGATCATATGTAGGATTGCAAGTGGGTCTTCATCTTGGGGTTTGGTCTCCTTATACGGGGTCTAAACCCTCCCTATAATGGGCCTCCACTATAGCAAAGAGCAAATTGCCATGCCATGGGATCCTTCAGCACCATTCTTTGCTCACTCGTGTTCCACTTGTTTGATGATGATGATGATGATGCACCTAAACCACCTTGCCCATTCAACTACACACTTGGCAGTTGATCCGGGGCCCATATGAGGTTGTGTCTACAATGGGAGACAAAGGGAGGGCTTGCATCATTGTTCCAACCCTTGAAAATGGGATACAGGCTTGTTCAATCCACTTGCAGACCCATGAGGATGATTTTGTGCCCCCACAACCATTTCAGAGCACCACAAGTCATTTGCTTGGAAATCAAGGAGCCATCCCCTTCATCACTATTTTTGGAGCCCTTCCACTCATTTTGGCACATGGACTTCACTAGGCCTTTCAAATGGCCCTCTTGGTTATTGTATTACCATTTCGGCCCTCTTGAGAGGCTTATTTTTTATATTATGAAGCTATTTGGTGGGCTTGTCACCAAAGGATGTTATTTTGTACATTATTTTATTATCAGGGGCATCATTAGGCCTAATTAGGTAAATCAAATCCCTTAGAGGATCATATATATTGATGAGAGGATCATTTCATTCCTCATCATCACTTGGATTTGTATCTCTCTCTTCTTGAAAATTTTGCACTACCTTTTGATGCATTTTGATGTTTGGATAGTCTTTTCTTGATCTTGGAGCTTCACTTTGTCTCTCATTGATGATTGGATATATTCGCTATACTTGCAAGTGCTCTTTCATGCTTATTTTTCTCTCTTGTCCACATGACTAATGTGTGGAGTTTTCGTTCATGAGAATTTGAAATTGCCTAATTGAAGTGCAAAATTATGAAAATTTGGATTCGTGAGGTATTGCATATGTTACATGTTTGTAGTATGGTGAATGAATGTTCCTAGGGGTAAATTATCTCTATATTTGCCTTGAAAATTCATCAAATTTTGCCATAAGAAATATAAATTCCTTGGTGACCAAGTAGCTGCCTCTTAGAGCTATGCGAAGTTGCCATACGGACTCCTTGGTTGGGTAAAAGAACTCCAAAATCAAAAGCACAATGACTCCATTTCTCCCAATTGGCTAGGCATTGATCTTATCCTTGGTGATCACCTTAAAGAAAATCTCTTTTCACCTCATTTCCCTTTCTTTAAGCCCTAACCCTAGAGGTCTCCTAGGGCATCAAGCAAAATCTATTAGAGCCATCAATTCTTAGAGCGAGTTGAACTACAACTGCGTTGAAGTTTTCCCTAGGCCCTTGCAAAGTTTGAAGGATTTTTCACGGCTAGATTTGGAAATATCTCAAGCCCTAGCTCCAACTTCGTTCTTGTCCCTAGGTCTCCTTGGTTAGTGGCTTCCTCAAGGGTCGTTGCACTAAAAACTCAAGTAAAATTTGACCCTCTTCTTCTCCCTTGCTTGGTCTAGATCTTTTGTTTGAAGTTTCACCGAAAACCCTAGGCCTTGCTTGGGTCCTCTTGGCCCTTTTTGTGGTCCCATCCCTTATCATTTCTCATTTTACAAGACCACCTTAGAAGACCTTCCTCCCTTAGGAATCTTTGGTCTAGGGCGTCCATTATCAAGTAATATCTCTAAACCCTAGGTCTAGGATTCCTTTAAGCCTTTCTTGGAGAGCCCAACGCCTTGCTTCTAAAGCAAGTAAACCCTATCATTTGAGTCTCTCCTATGAATGGGCTCTTGAAATCACTATCTACCTATCATTGACTTATCCTTCCTTGTGATTTCCTTTATACCGAGACTCCTCCCATCGGTAAAAGTCCATAAAAAGCAAGGGATATCGACTGAGGTGACAATGGGTCCTTGACCCATTGTTGTTCACACCTAATCTTCAACGGTTGGGTAAACAGGAACGTGAACAGTCATCAAGAAGATGAACTGATCCGTCCATTTTATGTATATAAACAATAGTTGTCTAATGAAATAATCAGTCAGTTTTCTACAACCCATTTTGGAGTTACCCTGGCCTGACATGGTATCAGAGCGCAGGTCCCAGATTCCTTGTAACTCCCTTATCTCTGTCCTGAGCGCTCCTCTGTCCTGAGCGCTGCTCAGTCCTGAGCGCTGCTCTCTCCTGAGCGCTGCTCTGCCCTGAGTGTCATTAATTCTCTGCGCATCAGTTAAAAAAAAAAAAAAATTGTCCTGCGATTCGCTGCCTCTCCACACCAGATGCACTGGCTCTGCAACAGATCATTGAGAACGTTGTAGATCCTTCCGTTGAGGAGATTTCAAAGGAAACGCCGACTTGCAGCTCGTTGTTCTCAGGAACATTCAGGTACATTTCCCCATTGTATGGTATCGTACTCCTTGAGCTTCCCTATGGCATAATCATCAATAGCATTAGCATCTACCGCCTTCTTGCTCTCACCGGTGACATAATAGATTTTTTTCTGCCCCTCTTTCATCCGGGTCTCTGTTGACATATCTCGTCACGCCCCGAGCCTCAGATCAGAGCCATTGATAGCCTCACGACCTTGATTTCTGAGAGTTTGTTGGGCGCTCCTCCGGTGACCTTTGCAACTCTGAGCAAGGCAAGCTCAGCCTTGAGCTCCTTGAGCTGGCTTAACAACTCTGATTTTTTCTTGTTGCGGAGTTCATGAACCTTAATCCTGGCCTGAAGCGCCATTTCGATTCAAATCTTTTCGCAAGTCCGCTCTGCGCCTCGGCTCCTTATCCATGGTGTTATAATTGTAAACACGGATAATCATGTCATCTGCACCAGCTACAACCCATTGTTTGCGTGCTATGAACTTGGCAGACCGCACTGCAAATAAGCACTAGCATTAGATATGTGCTTCACAGACAACTCATATATTCTGCTATGCCAATATGATGTATAGAACATGCTTCTACTGTGCGTACCTGGAAGTTCCGTGACTTCAAAAGACTTTGCCAAAGTCTGCCATAAATAAGATTCAGCTTAAATTAGGTTTATACAGAGAACTTAATTTCTGAAGGTGTGAACACCTCAGGCTGGGGAGGTCCACATAAGATATTGTATGTGGCTCTATACTTGAAGCGGAAATAATCAAGACGGTTTTTTTTACCATGCATTCGTTTGGACACGAAGCTGCGGGGATTGTTGAAGTGATCGTTAAAGCCTTGCCCTGTAATGTCATCGTGTATTCGGTTTTAGATGTTGGCTTCGAATTACAGTGATAGGTACTCCTTTCAAATGTTTTGTGCTTTGTTTGTCTTTGGAGTGTTAAAAAGTTGATTCGAATTACAGGGATAGCTACTCCTTTGAAATCTTTTGTGATCTGTGCGTCGCCTTTGAGATTGCGGGGATTATTGAAGTGATATATTAATACAATGAAGTGAAGTGATCCCTTGCGCATTTTTTCAATTGCATAATATATTGATATATTGAAGTGATATATTAATAGAATGAAGTGATATATTGAAGTGATCCATTGCGCATTTTTCAAAACATAGTAGTATTGCAGTGATATGTACAATGAAATGTTGATGCTTTTAGCAAATATTAGAGGGATTTGAAGGCTGTAACGTAAGGATTTTTTTTAGCAGAAGTAATTTTTTACAGAATGCATTCAATCATCTCTATGGTCGGAATAGTTCTCACTGGCAAGGAGAACTATTCTGAATGGTCTCGGATGGTAAAACACGCCCTCATCTACAATGAGTTGTGGAAAGGAGTGTGTGTCGGAGAAGAAGACAAAGACCCTGTGCAGCCTACATCAGATAAAGAACTTGTCATTTGGGAAAACAAGAACAGCAAAGCCTATGCATTGATCGCAGCATCTGTAAATGAAGAAGTAAGTCGTCATATTTCATCTTATTCCACTGCCTTTGAAGCTTTACAAAAGCTGAAAGAACTCTATGATTCACATTCTGCACTTGAAGTTGTTCAGCGCATGATTAAACTCTTCACTCTTGAACTGAAAAATAATGATCCTCTTGCTCTTGCATCTGAAGTAAAGTCTATAATGCATGATATTAAGTCCACTAAGGTTGAGCTGGATATCCCTCTTATTGCCTTTCTCAAAGCACTCTATCCTACCTACTCCAATTATCTTGAGTCATTACAAGCAAATGGAAATCTTAAAGATATAACCTTTGACTCTCTTGTGAAAAAGTTTGCTGAAAGAGAGAAAGCCTTTGGAAAGAAAACAGTCCCTAAATCTTCCGAAGAGACTGTTTGCCTTGCTCAAGATTCTACAAGAGGAAGAGGTGGACGAAGAGGAAGAGGAAGATACTTCAGAGGCAGGGGGGGCAGACATTCTCAAGCAGAAAAAGCAGATCTGCATTGCATTCGCTGCAAACGAAATGGATCACATGATGCTTCTACATGCAAGCTACCATGGGACAAAATTGAGCAGAGAAGAAATCAGCAGAAAGGTAAAACTGATGACACAGACAAAGGTAAAGCACCTGAATCCGCTCACTATATTGAGGCACAATGTAACATTGGAGTAAATGAAGATTTGTTTAATGCTTCACTTGCTTCTTCGAAAAATGATTGGTTGCTTGATTCAGGAGCAACCTGTCATATGACTCATAGGAAAGATTTTTTTGAAGATTTCACTGACAATGTTGATGGAGCAGTATACTTTGCAGATCAGTCAAAAATCAAGCCATCAGGGCTTGGCACAATCAGGCTTAAACTGCCTGGTCTTCCAGACTTTCTTCTGGATCATGTTCTATATCTCCCACAGCTCAAGAGAAACTTGTTGTCCCTGGTCCACATCCGCCAGCAAGGTCACTCCATTCATATGTTTGATGGCAAGCTTGAGGTAAGAAAGGCATCTGACCACTCACTTGTCATGAGGGGTATAGAAGAAGAAAGACTTCTTAAACTGCAAGGAACTTCTGCTCATGCACAACATTTCTCATATATTTCTCATCATGAAGAAGGTACACTTTCGTCAAGTTTATTATGGCATGCTAGATTTGGACATTTAAACTATGATAGTCTACGCTTGTTGAAGAAAAATGGTGTTGCTGGTTTGCCTATCATTCCTAGAAAACATAAGCAATGTGATGCTTGCATTCTAGGAAAGCATAGCAAACAGTCTTTTCATGATTCACATTCAAGAGCACATAGGAAGCTTGAACTCATTCATTCAGATTTATGTGGTCCAATGCCTGTTCCTTCTGCAAATGGAAATAAATATATCATGACATTTATTGATGATTACACCAGAATGTGTTGGGTTTATTTATTGAAGAACAAATCTGATGCTTTTCAAACATTCAAGAATTTTCATAAGTGGATTGAAAATGATGCACAATCTCATATTGGGTCTATTCGCACTGATAATGGAAAAGAATATACATCAAATGAATTTGAAAACTATCTTCGCCAACATGGGATCAAACATCAAACAACTGTACCTTATAATCCCCAACAGAATGGTGTAGCAGAAAGAATGAATAAAACAATCTTGAATATGGTACGATCCATGCTTTTCTTCAAAAATGTAAAGATAATGTTTTGGGCTGATGCTGTTCTATGTGCTGCATATATAAAGAATAGATGTCCATCTAGTGCTATAAGAAACAAGACTCCTTATGAATTGTGGTATGGACATGTTCCTTCGGTAAAACATCTCAGGATTTTTGGTTCCACCTATTATGCTTTAATACCAAAGGTACATAGAAACAAACTTGGTGCTAGAAGTCGTAAGTGTATCTTCCTGGGGTATTCAAACACCTCTAAAGCATACCGTCTCTATGATGAAGTAAATAAAAAGTTTGTTGTATCTAGAGATGTCATTTTTCTTGAATCATCCAAATCTGACAGTGTTGTTGAGCGGCAACTTGATCACTTGGATAGATTCACAAAAACAAAATCATTTCAAGAGTTTGATAATCAGATTCCACATCTTGAAGGGGGGATTCCTATACTAGATCAACATGTGGAATCTTCTTCTGAACAACAATCTCCCTTGCATGAAACTCCAACACCGGATGATCCTTGAAGTGATGTAATTGATAGAATTGGGAGACTCAATCTTGATTCAGTCCCAACTCAATCAACAGAGCAGCCTGGACCATCTCAGAAAGGTCCCCCAAAGTGGCTGACAAAGACACTTGAAAGTGTTCATCCTGATGAAATTGGAAAAACAGGAACCAGAAATACAAACCGACAAGATGGAGGTGATGTAGATAACTCTAATTCACCTGTTGATATGGATGTTACTTATGATTGTGAATTGAACTTGTCTACAGATTTTGAACCAACTTCCTTCAAAGAAGCTGCGTCTCATGATGAATGGAAAGAAGCGATGCAGAAGGAGTATGATGCCCTCATAAAGAATGGCACTTGGAAGCTGGTTGATTCTCCATTTGGAACCAAACCAATTGGCTGCAAGTGGGTCTACAAGAACAAGTACAAAGCTGATGGCTCACTTGACAAGCACAAAGTTAGGCTTGTGGCAAAAGGTTTTGCACAGAAGGAAGGGGTCGATTATGAGGAAACTTTTGCCCCCACAGCAAAATGGGCCACCATCCGGACACTCTTTGCACTAGCTGCTCATAACGGTTGGAAAGTCCATCAAATGGATGTAAAAACTGCATTCTTGAATGGAGATCTAAAAGAAAATGTTTTTATGTCCCAGCCTGAAGGATTTGCTGTCAAAGGACATGAACATAAAGTATGCAAACTTGTGAAGTCCTTGTATGGCCTCAAACAAGCACCACAAGTTTGGTATGAAAAACTAACTGAGCATCTTCTGAAACTCAACTTCAAACATTTTGATCTTGATGATGCAACTTTATTTGTCAAGAAAGTTGGCAAAACAGTTGTATATCTTGTGGTATATGTAGATGATCTTTTAATGACAAGGAACAATGAAAGCTATATTGCATCCATAAAGAAAGAATTAGGAAAAAGTTTTGAAATGACTGAATTGGGCTATGTTCATTACTATCTTGGCATTGAAGTAACCCAACATCCAAAATCCATATTTCTTTCTCAAAAGAAATACATTGGAGATTTGTTAAACAGATTTGGCATGACAGAGTGCAATCCTCTTTCCACTCCAATGGAACAAAACTTGAAGCTCACATCTATTGAAGGAAAGGAATTTGAGGATGCAACAAAGTATAGACAGCTTGTAGGAAGTCTCATCTACCTCACTACTACCAGACCAGAGATTTCATTTGCTGTTGGAATCTTCTCCAGGTTTATGCAAAAGCCTTGTGAGGGACATTGGTCTGCTGCAAAAAGAGTTCTAAGGTACTTGAAGGGAACTCAAGACCTTGGAATCAAGTATACACAGGTGGACGACTTCAGCTTGATTGGATACTCTGATTCAGACTTCGATGGAGACAAAGAAACTGGGGTATCTACTTCAGGATATGCTATGAGTCTTGGATCAGGAGCTATCTCTTGGAGATCACGCAAACAATCAGTTCCAGCAGATTCCACAACAGAAGCAGAATACGTGGCAGCAGCTGAAGCAACGAAAGAAATTGTGTGGCTCAGGAAAATTCTTGAAGATTTGCAGGTAAAACAAGTACAATCAACTCCACTCATGATTGATAACACCTCTGCAATAAAGTTGGCCAAGAACCCAAAGTTCCATGATCGTACTAAGCACATCAATACTAAATATCATCTGATCCGACATCATGTTGAGGCCAAAACAATCCATCTCCGTCATTGTTCCACAAATGAGCAAATTGCAGACATCTTCACCAAAGCGCTTGGAAGAGAAAAACTTGAAAGATTCAGAACGATGCTTGGGCTCACCAACATCCCTTCAAGTTAAAGGGGGGAATGTTCACACCTAATCTTCAACGGTTCGGTAAACAGGAACGTGAATAGTCATCAAGAAGATGAACTGATCCGTCCATTTTATGTATATAAACAATAGTTGTCTAATGAAATAATCAGTCAGTTTTCTACTGCCCATTTTGGAGTTACCCTGGCCTGACAGTCTAGTAGTTGCCCCTTTGGAACCCCTCCTAGGACCCCTGCTAGATTGTACGGTTACATGTCTAACTTAAGAAAAACACATAATTATGTTGGCTAATTGAGCTAAAGAAACTTAGGAAAAGTAAAGTATTTACTTTGGTGATTATGTTTTAATCTGAAGTGAGGCGAGATCTAATCTCAACCATCAATCACTTTGGATATTAAGATTAAGGATTTAGCTCAATGTAAAGTTACAAAAACAAGACTAAGGAGAGGTGAAAGACACACCATATGAAGGCACTATCCATTGAGAGAGGGATTTTCTTAAGTGAGGAGTGTGATAATCAAGTGTGTTGGGTCTGAGGAAGCACAAAAGTGCAGCATTGGAGATCCAAATCAGCGAAGGAGATCAAGAACAAATCTAGGGCCTGATTTGCTAGATCAAATCCAAGGTATGTTCTATCTATAATTTTCTTAGTTGGGCCATTATACCAAGATGGGAGCCCAAGTAAGTTCAGATTTAATGAAAAACTAGGGTTTAGGAAAAATCTGTTTGTGCCACTTATGAATGAGATTGGTGTAATTTTTGCTTCTGCTAATTATGTAAAGAACATAGTCATGCATTTATTCAGTATATCTGTAATCTACTGCTAGGTTAATAAATTCTCGGGTGTTATGTTCAACAAAAATTTAACATGGTATCGGAGCTAGAAAAACTGAAAACCAAACTCTAAATCACCCAAGAAGCTAGGTTTGTACATGTATCGTCAGGGCCAAGTTCGTTCGCAATCGTACGAGGTACAATTTTTTTTAGGACAAACGAATGTTGTACATCGTACAGAAACCAAGGCTAAAGGAAATTCATACAACAACATTGAATTAAAAAAAGCTAAGAAAAAAATTGTTTGGGGCTGAGTTTTATAACTTAAAATAAAAGATAAAAAAGGACACAGGTGTTGGCAATTGACGAGGCTACCAGCTAAAGTGGTTATAGCCCAGTCACTATCCAAGCCACCCAGTCGTACACACAGATTCAACAGAATGAGATGCAAAAGGTTCGACTAACGTTGCGAGGAAATGCAGTGCGAGAGCTAACTGACACATGCAAGGGAAGCAAGATGAGGTGCATAGGGTGACAAAAGCATACCAAGTCGCCAACCTATAGTGGCCAAAAGCCAACAAACCAAGCAATCAAGGGAGAAGCAATTCTTATGCAACGTCAATGCAAAGGTCGCGGAATCAATAGTGAAAAAGTGGCAGAGTTGAACATACTATGGCCAGCATAGCAACATCAACATGGACCATCCAACCTCCAAGGAAGCAAGCCACTGTTGCCAAGGCCCGCAGAGGAAACAACATCGATCGACAACAGTTATAGTGACACGCAGATAGGTTGCAACCAACAAGGGTCAATCAATGAAAAGTGTGAACAGGTCAGCAAATTGTGGCGAATAAGGCCCGACGAGACCAAAACTGGTCTAGCCAGTTGATGGGCCTCTAAATTAGACATAAATTAAGGCCCATGCCTCTAAATTAAACAATAACTTAAGGCCTATGACCATCCTTCAGCACATTAAACCTCTCTTTTTGCATTAGATAATTTATTTTTAACTTTAATATATTCATTAGGAAGGTTTATGAATAATTGGATATTTGTGCCTAATATTACTTCTTTTTGTGGAATATTATGAGAATATTGGGCAGATGATGAAGAGTTGGAGGAGGATATCATCTAGGGACTCGTTCCCTACTACTAGAGGATCAATAATAAACAATAAGTCAACAAGATATTATGGAATTATGGCACAAATGGTGGAACTCCAATGATTGAGCAAATCTAGGAATGTGTTCCACTAATCAAGGGAGCAGATCCACCAATCAAAGGGACTAGATCCACTAATCAAGGGATTTTGGTGGGGAAAGCTTCCTCCATTCATGGGGAATGATTCCTAATCATTTTGTATAAGTACCAAGTCAAATTTGCCTCTAGGGGACTTTTTTGGATCTTCAGACTTTTAGATTTTGATTAGTGTTATGATGTAGAGAGCTTGTAGTTTTGCAGCTCCATTGTATTTTCTAGCAGAGATGTAATTCTTTTGATGAAAATAATGAAGATTGGTGTCATGTTCAGCTTCTAGATCTTGTTCTCCTCCATAGGTCTCTGAGTTTCCTTGGGCTTGGCCATCCCAAGAACCTCAGAGCCCTTTTTGTATCATTGTCTTTCCTTCTTTTTATTGCTTATTCACATTCATCTAGTTCTTATGTCTTTCTATTTCTGCATTTAGTTTCTTGTTGTAGGATTGATTTAATGGTTAAGTGATAAAAATAGAGATTGAGTTGTCAATGCAGTTAGGATAGGATTTGATTCATAAAAGAGGAAAGAATGTAATGACAGAGAGCTTAGATGATCGAGAATAGAGTGAGTAAGTGAGAGGTGTGACAGAGATAGGGTTTGAGATTGAAACAGAGGTCAGACAAACTGTTGTAATCGAGCCGAGAGGGCCAAGACTCTGTAATTTCCATTTTGTTGAATAATTGATTGAAGTGTGGTGTGGACACACTGTTCTGGTGCAGGAATTCATTTGTCTCTGTGTATCGGCGTTCTGGACCTTAATCGGGTGTTTTTCTCTATTTATGTGTTTTATTGGTAAAATCACAGTTGATTAGCGTTAAGAGTTAACACTGAGATTTAGCGCTAAACCCTTGGTTAAACGTCTTTCCTTAGGTTCCGTATCGATTAGCGTTAAGAGTTAACACTGAGAGTTAGCGTTAAACCCTTGGTTAAGCATCTTTCTTTAAGTTCCGTATCGATTAGTGTTAAGAGTTAACCCTGAGATTAAGCACTAAACCCTTAGTTAAACGTCTTTTCCTTAAGTTCCGTATTGAGCACGTGGGCGATTTTCCAAGGATGGTAAGTGGTATCTCACGCAAACTAAGGTCGTGCAAGATTTCGCCCGAGATTGCGCAATAGCCGTTCGATTGGATGAGTCGCATCGACGGTGGAGATCGGCCTTGCTAGTTGGCGAGCGGGTTGCGCAATAGCCGTTGGATCGGATGGGTCAGATCTGATGGTAATCGCGTCGGAAGCTGCACGCGATTTAATCTAGATTTCGGACGCAATGTTTTATGGACTTTGATTTAATCCAGTTGAATTCCGGATCGATCATAGCCGTTCGTTATGAAAGGACGAGATTCGACGGTAATCGCGTCGGAAGATGCACGTGATTTAATCTAGATTTCGGACGCGATAAAGTTTTGAATAGGATTAAATTTATTTGGGATCCGGTCATAACGTCAAAGAGTTGAGAAACGCGATATCTGTTGGATCTGGCGAAGTGAGATCAACAGCGAGGATTGAAGCGCTTGATAAAGTCAGATAAGCGAGACCCTCTGGGTGAAAATCCACGTACAGAGTTTGTTTGTGCGCGCTGATTGGTTACAAAGCTAAACCGTAGTCAAATTACAACCTACCACCTCATTTTCGTTAAGACAAAACGACAAAAAGAAAAACAAAGTTATTTTATTCATTTACATGCACAACAATAGAAGGTTTGATGGTTTGAATTTGCATGCTTAGGACAATAGGATTGCATACATGTTAACTTAGCATTCTTTTGCAGCAAAGCCTCTTAGGAGTTAGTTAGAAAATGGTGTGTTTTAGCATTTGATTTCATTCTCTTTCCTTGTACTTTCTTTCTTGCAATAGGTTAAGGTTCCATTTCAAGCATTTCATCTTATGCAATTAGTTTAGGATTTGACTTCAGTACATGCACTCCATTACATCATGACAGCAAAGGAAGGACACATTGTATGTTGCACATATAGTGTCGATACCTCTTAAGTTTGTACGAACCCCGGGTTGATATTTAAAGTTGGTAGCCTTGGGAGTTGCAGCATTCTTATTGCAATACCAAGGCTCATCACCAGTAGTCGAGGCAACCAAAAGAGACGGATCGGGCATAGGCATTCCAATGCAGGTGCAATCGTTGAGAGGCAACTAAAGCACACAGTCATGGGTGGCAGCCGCTCAAGCTAAGTCTAGGCATACGCATTTATTTGTGGGCAGACATATGTAGCTAAATCACACGACACAGAGGACACATAAATACAGGTATTCGACACGAGACACAACCACCTTAGAAACAATACACAGTGGGCTTGTTTTATATATATATATATATATATATATATATATATATATATATATATATCAAAAAAATACTAAAATATAGTGCCTGATCCATATTTTTTAGAAAGAAGAAAATCTACAAATCTGAATTGTGATGATATCTATTTACTAATTTATAATTTTACAAGTTTTTAACTAGTTAGTTTATTAATTTATTATATCAATGATGCTCACAGTTCAATGTCCATTGTTCATGTTATTAACAATTTTTTAAGCACATAAGAAACTAGAAATCTAGATATATTATGATTGATAAAGTAAAACTAGAAATTTAGAAGTAGAACTTGGATATTAAAACCTTAAATTGAATATATTTCATTAAGTCATCAAAATCAAAATGTATTACATAGATACCAAGGGAATGCCAATAGAAAATACAAAATAGAGTAGATACAAAATAGGTAGGAACATCATAACCTATTAGTGGTATTTGTCATCGTGACTCACTAGTCGTGACACTATCAATAGTCCAGGACCTCCTCCGTGTCATAATCACCATCACTACCACTGCCATCTGACTCTGCTCCATCCTCCTCCTCTATGCCCAACCCAAGATCTCCTGCTGCATTTGTTGGTGTGGAGGATGACCCTTCAAGAGAATCATCATCAAAAATGACTGGCTCTAGCACTGGGTCATTAAGATCCATGTTGGCTAACGCCTCATGAAAATACATGAAATTGACAGAAAAAATGAAACAAAATCAAGAGGCAACGCTTTTACCTTGGTATTTTAGTGGGACACGTGTCCTAAAATCAAGACAAGTTAGGGCACATGTCCGACACAGCCCAAACACATGTCCTTACTTTAGGACACATTGAAAACATGTCGGACACATTTTATGGGTCGTGTCGTGTCTGACACACGTATTACGGGACATGGGACCCTGAAGGTCGTGTCCTGTGACTTAGGTACGTAGGGATGTGGAGTGTTGGAGTTGCCCAGCAACGAACTAGCCACTGAAGAGGATCAGGCAACGGCAGCCACAAATGTGATGCAAGGCGGGGGTCCATGACCTCCAGGCAGCCAACAAGAACCCATAAGCAGCATGTTTCTGGACAAAAATTTGGAACAACTAGTAGTGATTAGCAAAGGTCGGCCCTCAAAGCGAGACAAGGAGATTGTACCAATCAGGGTGTGACAAAATAACCTCTCAATTGAGTTTTCTAGTTTGAATATGGCAGCAACTGATTTGAGGTTTGATAACCGGTTGGAGGGCGCCTATAACTTTATTCCTTGGAAGATCAAGGTTTCTTTGATTCTCATGGAGAATGGCATATGGTAGTTTGTTAACAACAAACACACATCACCTACATACGCTGCAAATCTGGCAATGCACAATCAAAATGATGGATGCAGTGAAGGATCGTGTGAGTCCTTAGCCGACCAAGAAGCATATAACAAGGGAGATTGGAGGCTCTAACGAAGCTTGTTACCCACCAAATGTGGGTGACCCCATAGGATAATTTTTCTCCTAGATTTGTCTGCAGTCAGCAGCCACCAGTGTAGTCGATGTGATGTGTCATTTCATCTCCGCTCCCTGAGCTAGTTATATGCCCCCTCGCCCATCTGTCGAGAGCATATGTTTGAAGGTGGGCCATCCAATCCTAAAGGTATGTTTTTCATTGTGCAATTGAGTGCTTATGCTTGCTTTTCCTTGAGCACTTTGGGCAAGGATTATTGGGTAACTTGGAAGAAGGAAGGGTTTTGACTGTAGTTTTGTTCCCTCACCTTAAATGGGGAGTTAATCCTCAATCCTAGTCCCATGGGATCTCCCTATTGGCCTATGGCTTCAGGAAAGGCACTACTTGGGAAACCCTGATTTTGGTAGCACAGTCTCATTTTCATATTTCACATTTTTCACTCACATCCGCACCTTACAAGGCCTATTTCATCGTCTTCCCTCTGTGGGTCCACATGACCATTGGGTCCACAAAGCGCTGGTACACCCCCTACCCTTGCTCCCATGTTTGGGTCAGGCCTAGAAATGTTGCCCCAGAGGTTGATGCAGCGAAAAAAACGTTAAAATCATATCATGGCCACAAACAAGAAACAAAAGAAAATAATATTATACAATGCAAAAGATGGTCAGGACATTAAATAGCACATGCACAAATGCCAAACATGAACTCTACCCCTTCATTATGGTTATCACCCTAGTTCCTAGGGCCCCATGAATGCACCCACATCATTAAGGAACCCATGCACGTCCCAACCCCTCGTGGGCGATGAACTACCCCACCTTAAGGGGGTAATAACTGCTTATACCATAAACAACATGCTCTCATCTCTTGGAGCCCCGAGCAGTAATACAAAGAAAAAATCAAGAATAGGAAAAAGGCTAATGAAGATGGGTGGAAAAACAAAGGTCACAGTAACTCATGTAACCATGATTGCTCCCTCCTACATCTATACAACCAAATATGTGGATATCCCTCATCATTACCATCGTTGAACCCATGGCATTTGGCTCTGAGACCCCTATGTCCCTATATGTCTCATCATTATTCACATGAACCCTATAAACTTGTTGACCACTACGTTTCACCGACCCATAGCAGTACACCTCCTTTTTTCGCAAAAAAGGGATAGCGCCTAATCGATGTGTCTATGTCGTCCAGCTATCATCATCAACCTGATTGTCATGTTATAATGTAAACCCATTCTACATGTATATGATGTAAATAATCTCAGCAGATCTGTGTCATGTATGTAATTGCCTAGGTAAACCTATTTTTCTAGTAACGATCTACATTCCGGGAGGTTTTTTGTCTCACCGATCCATTCTCGGATGGTCGGCAGAGTTTTCCTTCAGCCTTACTCCAAAGCCGGAATGAATTTTGTCACCAGGATCTTAGGCAAGTCCTAGTGTTATAGATCGAGTCTGTGTAAAAGTGATTTGGAAATCTTCCTAACTATTTGGTTAGGTTATTTTATTACAAATTGCTTAGTCGATTGGATTATATTTGTGTCGTAGAAATGGGTAGTCTGTGAGGTTCTATTTCAGATGGGTTCCCCCCTTGTGATGTAAAAGATATGAAAATGATCATGTAAAATGTCTTGAGGGTTGGAAAAATAATTTATCCCTTCATAGGTTAATTAATTAAATTTTCTGGCCAAAATTAAATAAATCCTAGGCCAGAAATTTAATTAATTCTAGGTCCTAGGTAAATTTAAATTCTCCGAAGGCAAAATTCGTTGGTCCTTAAAAATTAAATTTTAAGAGGTCCAGGGACTAAGGTAAATTGATTATTTTGCTAAGCCTTTGGTCTCTGGGGTTGAGTCAAAGTCAAAAATTTGAGGAAATTAATTCAAAAATTTAATTTTTGAATTAATTAAAATGCATTTAATTGAAAATTTTGAATCTCCTCAATAATTTAAAATTTCAACGGATGAGATTAAAAGAAATTTTGATCCTCATTAACGGTCGAGATTGCTTTGACGAGGATCAATCGAACTAGCAGTTGAAGGATTTATCTTTAAATAAGAAGTCATTTGTCAGTTGAGATTATTCGATCTTTGAGTCGTGTGCTAAGTGAAAGCTCTCTTGTAATCCTTTTTATGAGCAATAAAGAAAGACTTTGGGGTTAATTTCTGCTGGTGTTACTCTTCGTGGAAATGTTGTAAGATGTGTTATTTTCATGCATAGATTTCCTTTTAGCCATTGATGATAGCTTTCTGAAGAGTGATTTGAGCACAGGTATCTTGCTCAATCACTGGGGTTTGAATGGTAATTTAAGTTTTGAATATAATAGCAGGTATCTCTATTAAATCTGAATTTTATTATCGTTTTCTCGCTCTACGTTGATGGTTGAATTGAGTTGTGCAGGAAATTCTTGATTTTTAGATCATCGGGCGTTCGGGGAAGTTTTCAGTTGGACCAGCCAACTCCCAATTCGTATTTTCTGAAGAGCCCAGCTTGATTTGATCCCGGGCTTATCATAAGAAATTTTATTGGTGATGCATGAAGGGTTTTGGGCGAAGCATCTCCTTTTAAATTTAAAATTTCAAAAAATTTCTGTGCTAAATTGATAAATCTAGCTTTTAAGAGCCTTAGATTATCAGATCTGGGAGCGGAGTTGGACTCACACTCGCCAGATCTGGTAGATTTGCTATTCCTGTGCATAGATCTGTAAGTTTTTTTTGGTTTTTCTGACTTGGGTTTTCTGGGGTTTCATTCATTTATTATATTCGGGTTTTGAGTGTTTGAGTTTTCAGGTACAGGTTGCAGATCTGAAGGTGAAGTTTGATTTTAAAGCCATATCTAGGCCGTGGAGGGTAAGATCTGGCTTCAAAACCAGCTTTTGTAGGTGCATCATTTTTGCAATCCAAGGGTTTCTTAAAAAAAAATTAAATCTGGAGATAATTTTACAGGGGCATCGATTATAAATCTGAATCAAAACATATCAATTTAATCTAGAAATTTCTGGGTTTTATTGGGCCACGATTTTCCATTTTGTTTGCTCCCTGGGGTTTTTCCAACAAAATTGTTTTCGAAATTTTTTAAGGGTTTTGTTGCCGTGTGTTTGATTCCTCTCCCTCGCTGTCCAAAATTGTCTATCTCTCTGTCGCACGTTGTTGTAGCCTCCCTCATCTGTTGATCTTTTCAACCCTCGGATTTTTCTGCTCCACGTAGCTCCTTCCATACTTCTGCTGCCTCATACGTTGCCCGATCCGCTGCGTTTTTCCTGCCTCTCCATGCAAGCCTGCAACCTGCAAACACTGCAGCGTCTCTCTCATCATCGTCAGCTTGCTCTCCCCACTGCTCCCTCTCTGCTTTCCTGCAGCACCGTCCCCTCTCCACTACACGCAGTTTCCTGTCGCAGCCTCCAAAACCTACGAGTTTCCTCATCCTTCCACTGCCTATCTTCTCAGCGCACCTCCCCTATTCGTAACTTCATCCATCCCTTTACGCTGCTCCAGACCTGCGCATTTGCGTATTCCGCATCCCTGCCATCGATCATCCACTGTCGCTGCCAAATCCGCACGCCTCCTCGACCTTCTCCTCTCTCTCGTCAGACCTGCATACTACAATCCCATTTGAGTTTTCCTTTTTTTTTTTTTGTGCATTCATGAGTTATATAGGATAGCGTAGGTTAGATAGGTAGCATAATATTTTTTATTGTATGAAATGTATTTTGTTTTGATTTCATTAAAAAAACATAAAAAATTTCAAAAGTCTGATTTTAGTTTTATGTTATTTCTTTTTCTTCTGTTTTTTTTTTTTTTAACTTTGTTTTGACTTTGATATTTTTTTATCTAAATTCAAAAATCATAAAAATTTCAAAATCCTAAAAGTTAAAAAATCTAAAAACATTAAAAATCATAAAAAATTTAAAATTTCTAATCAAAATCCTAAAAATCTAAAAAAAACTTTAAAAAGCCTAGAAAGGTTATTTTATGTGGCTAGGAAATAAATCGAAATTAATTTTCACACTTAGAACATTTAAAAAAAAAAAAAAATTATTAAATCAGTTTGATTTGTTTTGGTCACATTTGAAAGCAAGATATTAATAGATCATTTACCACATTAAGTCTTGCTTCATAATCTTAGCACATCGAAAATTTTTCCTAAGGACTAATTAAATTGTCAATTTAAATTTCCTTCTTGCTGTCTTTTTGTGCTAGGGGTAAAATCTAAAAGAAAAACTTGTGTGGTATCAAATTTTTTCCTTAGTTAAATGTGCTTAAATTTTTATATCTAAAGGTTAACTATAGGAAGATGGTAAATTTCCTAGATTTGGGTCACTAAGCATAAATCTTTCAATTCTAGGATCTAAATCGGTTAGCATTTAAATTTCGTGGTTGTTTAAAGTATTTGAATCTCTTAAAATTTAATTGCTAAGACATTGTGCATTTGTTGAATATTTTGCATCTATCTATCGTCATTGCTTGGATTATTTAATGCTCGTTACATGCTAGACATTTTGCAAATGTTTTCAAGTGATTGTTAAAGAATCTTGTTGTGGAATTATAATAGATCGCATATCTCTGTTTCCTAAGCTAAGCATACTTTTGAGCATTTGTTGACATTGATATCGAATTGCAAAGTAGTTTTTGTTCTCTTTGAGCTAAATTGTATCAAGAAGATTTGAAATAAGCTGGTGTTTTAATTGTAATATCTTCAAGAGTTTATCATTTAAGTCTTCATCTAATAAAGTGAGCATCTCATTTGGGTAATTGAGGGCTTTAGCAACGCAAGTGTTTCCCCATCCTCGACTCTAACTTCATCTCATCTTCCGGTGCATTTGCATATAAGTTAACTTTGCATAGATAAAATTTACTTCCAAGCATAAGCTTGGTCGATAGACAAATAGATCTCCATCTGTCTTTTCTTGAGAAGCTTGTTTTAATAGTACTTAAAACGGTGACCTTGCAGTCGTTAGAGCCACAGCTCTCTGCAGTGTCGGAGGCACCAGGTATGTTAGAAGTTCAAGAGAGGTATCGTTAATCACACCTTAGTGTGCTTCTCCTGATCTTCTCTCTGCCAATTACTACGAAATCAAGCTCAACACAAAAGGATTGAAGGATTCACAATCTAAGTAGGCATTTAACTAAAATCAACCAAGATTCCTGCATTTCACATTAAGTTTTAGGATCTGCATTTCATATAAGGTAGTCATTCATCTAAGCAGCAGTTGCTAATCGATTACTTGGTCTTCATTCCCCTAGCAAGATCGTTGACTCCATAAGGCACTGATATCAACCGTTTAAAATCTAATCAAATTCTAAGTCTTGCTAAATCTTAATCAAGTACTTGATTGCCTCGCTATGTCTTCCGAACTGGTTGGTTCCCAACTAGTTCTTCTTCATTCCTTTTTTCCATAGGGTCTACCCCCCTTAGCCTGCTGTAGGGAGACAGCTTAAACGGAGAGATTGGGGATCAGGGTGACAACCCCCAATCTAAGCGTTGTCGCGGGGCCTAGACATTTTATGCGACAACACAACTAAAGGATGTACCTTGTACATGTCTTTCCCCTTAGGGGTTGGGAACACCTAATAGGGTTGTTTATTAGCCACTCCTACCTAGGGAGGTAACACTATTACAAGCTTAAAGCCCCAAATTTGGAAGGGAAGCCCATTATCAAGTCTTAATGTGCCCATGATTAACAAGTTTGGTTCACTTAGATGCACTAATGAATTATTGTACCTCATGGTATTGGATCTTGTATGTAATTGGCAGGTGGTTTCATCATGGGTTGGGCAACTTAACTAGGGTCCAAGCCCACCAGAGGATCATATTGACACTTCTAGGGGAAGTGTTGAGAACCATGGGACTCCATCATGTGTTAGAGCATCATTTCATGCCATGGGCACCCTTAGCACCTTCAGCAGTTTGTTCATTGCCCCACATTATTCGCAAGATGATGCACTTGGACCAGTGTGCCCCGACCGGCTTAGCATGATTATGGCAGATGATCCAAGGCCCGGAGGAGGTTTATCTTACCCTTGAGACATGGGAGGGAAAACACCATCATCAGAACCCTTATCATTAGAGCATTACGGGCTTATCTTTCATCAAGAGACCCATGTGACCAACATTTGTGCCCCAAACCCACTTTGGGGCCCCACATGATGACTTGCATGGAAAATTAGGGTCCATCCCCTAATTGGTGATTTATGGAACCCTCTCTCCCATTTTGGCACCTAGAGGACTCAACGTGGCCCTTCAACAACCCTACATCAGTGTGACACCATCAGCTTGGCTAGCATTTGGAAGGCTAATTCATAATTTGAAGAAAGCTACTAGGTCGGCTTGTCACCAAGGCATGTTCTTGCACATTATTTTAATATTTTGGGAGTTAAATAGGCTAATTCGATTTAGAGAGACTCATATAAATAGAACTTAGCCTCATTTGTAATGGATCATCATCACTTGGATTCTTCTCTTGTAAAAGAACTCGCACTTTTTCTTTGGAGACTATTGGAGATTCTTTGATGCATTATCACATCTGGGGCTGAAATTTTCAATCTTCTTTGGAGCTATCACATGATTTGTGGATGGGTATATCATATTGTAATCTTGTAAGTACTTTTTGTTGAATATTTTCTCGGAATTATGTCTAATGTATGGAATTGTTGCAACTAAGTTAATGCTATTGTGACCTAATTGTTGAAAATCATTTTTGGAAAGCTTCTTCGTTGGCAATTGCATATCTTACTCATTGTATGGCAAATGATGAATGTTCCTAATGGATGAAATTTTGTCTTTCTTCCATAAAACTCCATAAATCTTGAGTGGGTAAATGTTAAAGGTTGGTTGTTAGGGCATCAATCTTTAGCCTCCTTAAGGATGGTTTTGGCCAATTTTAAATCATCTAAGACTCCATAGCCCAAAGGACTAGGCACTAGTCCAAGAAGTTTGGTGATCAACTCTTCTCTTCTCCATATTTTCTCCTCCTAAATTTTGGTCCCCTAAAGGTAGGGTGGAAATCTAGGGCTTGCAGCGAAATTTTAGGGAGGTGATTTTTCAAGAATCCGAGGATCCACACATCAAGCTTAGGGTCTAGGCTACCTATGCGTCAAGTTTTGTGTGCATCCACCTGAGTTTCATCCATAAAATCTCTTGCCCTAAGTGCCACTCCAAGAGGGAAAACCTAGGTCTTTCTCTCACCTTGGGGACTTCTTTGAGGGTTGTATGAGCTTAGTATTCATTGGAATAAATCATAAGAAGCCCTTTCTCCTCCCTTGCCTTGACCTAGCGAGTACCTTGGAAGTATTTTTTTCCATGATTATTCATAAAACCCTAGGTCTAGTGCAAGTCTTTCCTAGGTCTCTCAAAGGAAGTGAAGAACCCCTTTGAAGTGTTAAAACATCACATTGAGCTTCTTTGAGAGGTCCTATCCAATCACTTGGAGTCTTGATCTTAGGAATACATATTATAATCATAAATCTCAAACCCTAAGTCTTGATCTCCTCCTAGGCCTTTCTTGGAGAGCATTTAGCTTCCCTGAAGCATTGAGCCATTATTGTGTCTCTCCTTGAATGGGCCTTGTGGAATCATATCACACCTAAATCATTGATTTATTCATTCTAAGTGATTCCCTTCCTACCGGGACTCCTCCCATCGATGAAAGTCCGTAAAGAGCAAGGGACCTTGACTGAGGTGACAGTGGGTCATTGTCCCATTGTTGTCACTTAGTCTAGTAGTTGTCCCTTAGGTTTTCCCCTCTTAGGGTGCTACTAGATTGTGTGGTAATAAAGACATGATAGAGTGATAATGCCAATAGGAAGATGGTGTTGAGAAAAAAGCCTGGGAACACCAAGATGACCAAATCAAATATAGTGACTACTTATCTCACTAAGATCACACAAGTACATGATGAGTTGGCTACAATTGAGTAGGTGACAAATGGAGAGATGGTAAGGATGGCCCTTAATAGCTTCACCAAGCCATGGGCTCCTTTCATCAATGGCATCGTGGCACAAGAGAGATTTCCTGATTGGGAAAGACTGTGAGATGATTTCAACTAGAAAGAGATTCAAGAGGAATCTCTATCAAGAGGCCAACACAAGATTGATGATGAGAATAGTTCTCTTGCTAGTCAGGCAATGAGGAGCAAAGCAAAAGGTTCAAGTAGCATGAGTGAGGAGTCAACTTTACAACTAAAGAAGGACTTGAATAAGGTCATGTGTTTTTCCTATCATAAGACAAGACACTATGCTTCACAGTGTCCATAGATAAAGAAGAGCGAAAACAATACACAGTCAATTGTCGTTGTGTCAACAAAAGCTCAAGAAAAGTTTGCCATGAAGTTTTAAACTGAGTTCCAACTTGTTTCATGCATTTCCTTGGTGTTGGAATTTCTAAGTCTGACACGTTAGAAACCCTTCATGCATTTTCCTGATTTATTCCTACCTACTTGTTCTGTTAACTAACAAGTTATTTACCATGTAAATACTGGAAATAAATACAAATGCATGCTCAACACATTACAGATCATCAACTGAAGGAAATAGAAACAAGCACACAAGTGACACCATTGTTTTTGGATTAATGTCCCCAGAAAAACCCAATGCAGGAAACCAGTGCAGCTATCTGAGGGTTTGATTTATTAAGCAGTTTCAGAATACAATCTGGGTGCCAAATCCGGCATACACAAGAGAGAAAAATCTCGGCAGTAGTACCTCTCTACTCGGAAGCAGATATTCCGATTGAAATCCTAGATAAACACTTCGACAACTCCAATCTGCCCCATGAAACCTCAGCGTCAACCTCTAGGGACTACGTCAGCCTCTCTCTGGCCCAGCGTCAGCCCAATAACCCCTGCGTCAGCCTCTGGAGGCACTGCGTCAACCCTCTGGCCCTCTGTGTCACCCATGCTAGCTCTCTGAGGCACTGCGCAGCTCCTGGCTGCCTCTGCGTGGGCCCTAGCTGGCTTTGTGTGGCCTCTAGCTGGCTCTGCATTTCTCTCTCCCGACTTCTGCGTTGATCCTCTCGGTACTGTCTCTCTGCCTCTCTGCTTCTGTATTCACTGCCCCTTAGGTGTAACTCTGATCACTCTCTCAACTTTCTCAGCAAACCCAGCCCTAGAAAGTCGAAATCTTGATCTCTTAGTGTGTTCTCCAAGTGACCCTCAAGCCTCTTCTTATACTTTTCTCGTTGACAATTCAACGGCCGAGATTAAGTCCCTAATCAACAGTTAAAATTAGATCTGGCTTGATCCATGACTTTTGGACCATTCTAACACAGTGTTATATTAAATTAATTCACATTAATATTTTATTTTCCTTAAGTTTAGACTTAGGGACTCCATTAAAAATAGTAATTATTTTAATATCTCCCAAACTATTTAGAATCTGCCCAAACCCTTTCTGGGTATTGGAGATCTCATGTGCCTTAGCCTCTCCACCAATTTTCGTGGCTAGAGCACATCCGATGCTACCCCAAATCAACACTCCCTCTTAGCGAGGACTGTGCTCTAGCAATACTCCTTACTGAGTATTACCCTGATCATCCGGCATTGGTCCCTATGCTGATGCTCGGCCTACTGCCAAACATCCTTTGCACTGCTGCATCCTGTACTGCTACCCATGGCCCTGCCACTGCCACTGCAACTCCCTCTGTATCCGTGCTGCTGCCCATGGCTCTACCACTGCCACTGTTGCATCTGCATTGTAACCCCTCTCATCATGATGCATCGTGTTGCCCATAGCACTACCACTGCTAACTGCTGCACTGGAACTCAGTTACTGAGAAGTAAGTCACTGATCTCCCAACTCTGACCTCTCCGTCAGGCTAGAAACACTCCTAATGCCGAAGCTCCCTCTGTCACTGACAAGTGCTCCCTCTCTGACCTCTGTGTTGTTGCAACAACTCCATGCATCTCGCACCGTTGCACACCTCTCTATGCCATCCTGCACTGGTGCAACACTCCCGTGCTTCTCGCACTGTTGCAGCCTGCTAGCCTCACGTTGTCCTGAGAATCCTACACTATAGCTCCCTCTGTCGCTCCATCTGCATCCGTCTCTACTGACATTGCTAGTACTGCTACTCCTCTTCGGGGCTCCCGTAGCAAGGTCTAATCCAAGAGGCTGGGTACCTCGAGGATCCTACCCCTCATCACGTGTAGTCCGCCTGACTACAGCTCAATGTCTCCCCACTTCTTCTGAAGTGGAACATGAGCACTCATGGCACAATCATCGTCTATCTCCACTTCCTTCTCTGCCCTTGCTGGCGTTGCCTTGGTCTCAAAGGCCTCTCCCTTACTCTTCTTCCTTGGACACTGGGTCGCATAATGACCCAGCTCCCCACAGTGGAAGCATTTGACCTTGGAGAGGTCCTTCTTCTTTCGTTTCTCCTGCTTTCCCTCAGATGCTAGGGCAACATCTTCCTCCTCCTCCTTTTTGATTCTGATCCCCTTGCCGCTGCTTCTCGCCTTGCTCAGCCTTCTGATCTCTTCTTGGCGAAGAGAATCCCACATTTCCTCCCAATTTGGAAGGGTCGCCCTGCCCAATATACTCTGGACAAACACCTCCCAGTCTTCTGAGACTGCATTCAGGGTTCTTCTCACCATCAATTCTAGATCCGGCATTGCCCCTATGGAAGTCAGTTGATCCTGAATCTCCTTCAATCGACCGAGGAATGGGTCGATCTATTCTCCCTTCTTCATCCGGTATGATCGTCGCTGATTTTCTAGTAGCATCTTCCTCTGCACGGAAGTATGCTGATACAACTTGGTCAGGGCTTCCCACATCTCCTGTGTCGTGTTCTTCTCGGCAATATGTGGTACTATATGATCCTTGACCCCATCAAGGATGATACTCTTAGCCCTCGCCATTGCATCCTCGTACCTATCGTTATCAGCCGAATCAACTGGGATAGCTATCGTCCTCAAGGCGAAGTGCTTGACACGATTCCTATCTAGAACGAATAAGATTCTGGCCTTCTAGACTACGAAGTTTGAGGCTCCATCCAGTCTGTCTTGGTCTCTTACTCCGTGTAGTGCCATTTCGCTGCTCCTCTACTTCCCTCTTGGAAGTTCTTAGTATGACTCCTCTAAGCCTCGATTTCCCTCTTGGAAACCCTTCTACCAATGTCGAGATGCCCCTCTCCAATCGTCTATGCAACTGCAACACTGATCTGGATTCCTTGGCTAGAAATCCACCTCGGCAGCAACTCCCTCTACCTTGGCCTTGCCCTGTTAGGTATTGTTCTGACTACAGTACCCCACCAGCTCCACTCTGCAACTTACCCACAGCCTCCTAAACCCCAACAAACTGAAGGTTAGAGCTCCTAGGCTCTGTGCAATCCCGGCACCGGCAAATCAGCCTCCTCAGCCAACTGCATCAGCCCTCCTGGCCTCTGCGTGGCTCTACGTGAGCCTGCCTTTGCCTCCCTCAGCCTCTGCGTTGCCTCTTCCTGGCTCAATCTTGATGACGCAGGCACTCTGTCACCCCTTCCTTGCTGTTACTCTGCTAAGAACAACTTTTGTCACTGGGGACAGTTGTTTTCTGTTGTTGCTACTCTATTCGGCTGATGTCCTCAGTTCTCCTGTGATCTGCAACCACCCTCTAATACCATGTTGGCATTTCTAAGTCTGACACGTTAGAAACCCTTCCTGCACTTTACTGATTTATTCCTACCTACTTGTTCTATTAATTAACAAGTTATTTACCATGTAAATACTGGAAATAAATACAAATGCATGCTCAACACATTACAGATCATCAACTGAAGGAAATAGAAACAAGCACACAAGTGACACCGTTGTTTTTGGACTAATGTCCCCGGAAAAACCCAATGCAGGAAAACCAGTGCAACTATCTGAGAATTTGATTTATTAAGCAGTTTCAGAATACAATCTGGGTGCCAAATCCGGCATACCCAACAGAGAAAATCTCAGCAATAGTACCTCTCTACTCGGAAGCAGATATTCCGGTTGAAACCCCGGATAAACACTCTGGCAGCTCCACAGCTCCAATCTGCCCCACGAAACCTTAGTGTCAGCCTCTCTCTGGCCCTGCGTCAGCCTCTGGAGGCACTGCGTCATCCCTCTAGCCCTCTGCGTCAACCTCTCTGAGGCACTGCGCAGCTCCTAGCTGCCTCTGCATGGGCCCTAGCTAGCTTTGCGTGGTCTCTAGCTGGCTCTACAACCCTCTCTCCCGCTTCTGCGCTGATCCTCTCAGTACTGTCTCTCTGCCTCTCTGCTTCTGTATTCACTGCCCCTCAACTGCAACTCTATTCACTCTCTCAACTTTCTCAGCAAACCCAGCCCTAGAAAGTCGAAATCTTGATCTCTTAGTGTGTTCTCCAACTGAAGGAAATAGAAATAAGCACACAAGTGACACCGTTGTTTTTTGATTAATGTCCCCAGAAAAAACCCAATGCGGGAAAATCAGTGCAGCTATCTGAGGGTTTGATTTATTAAGCAGTTTCAGAATACAATCTGGGTGCCAAATCCGGCATACCCAACAGAGAAAAATCTCGGCAGTAGTACCTCTCTACTCGGAAGCAGATATTCCAGTTGAAACCCTGGATAAACACTTCGACAGCTCCAATCTGCCCCACGAAACCCCAGCGTTAGCCTCTAGGGACTGTGTCAGCCTCTCTCTGGCCCTGTGTCAGCCCAATAACCCCTGCGTCAGCCCTTTGGCCCTCTGCGTCACCCACACTAGCTCTCTGAGGCACTGCGCAGCTCCTAGCTGCCTCTGCGTGGGCCCTAGCTGGCTCTACGTGGCCTCTAGCTGGCTCTGCGTCCCTCTCTCCCGGCTTCTGCGCTAATCCTCTCGGTACTGTCTCTCTGCCTCTCTGCTTCTGTATTCACTGCCCCTTAGCTGCAATTCTGATCACTCTCTCAACTTTCTCAGCAAACCCAACCCCAAAAAGTCGAAATCTTGATCTCTTAGTGTGTTCACCAAGTGACCCTCAAGCGTCCTCTTATACTTTTCTCGTTAACAATTCAACGGTCAAGATTAAGTCCCTAATCAATAGCTAAGATTAGATCTGGCTTGATCCATGACTTTTGGACCATTCCAACACAGTTTTATATTAATTCACATTAATATTTTATTTCCCTAAGTTTAGACTTAGGGACTCCATTAAAAAAAAAAATATTTTAATATCTCCCAAACTGTTTAGAATTTGCCCAAACCCTTTCTGGGTATTGGAGATCTCATGTGCCTTGGCCTCTCCACCAATTTTCGTGACTAAAACACATCCAATGCTACCCCAAATCAACACTTGGGCATGTTACAGTGTGGGCTACCAAACAGTGTAGCGATACAACATAGGACAGGGGCACAACAACTATTTGATAGCTTGACTGAGTGAGACTCAAAACTGCATGTGGAGTTTGGTGTTGATACTAAACATGCAATGAAGGGTGTTGGAACAGTGACATTCCAACTCCAATCAGGAGGTAGCTTGGAAGTGAAGGACGTGCTATGGGTTCTAGAGCTCAAGGGGATTTTGCTATCAATATCTATGATAGAGAGGTTTTCCTTTTTCATGATACAATAATTGCAAACTATGCATTGAAATTAGTAAATTGATCTTGATATTTACAAAGAAGTAGATTTGCTAAATGAACATGCAAGCTGATCTAAGATCTATTTCAAAGATGGTATTACAAAATAAATTCTAGATTTAAATCAACTTTAACATGCAATTTACCAAAAAACGAGACAAATGCAAACTAGGGTAAAAATATGCAAGACGTCTAGCGTTTTCAGGGCTAGCATCTTAAATTCCAAATCTAAATGTATATGTACGATATTCTCAAAAACCAAATTCAGATCTGAGATAGGATTTCAAGGTCTCCTTTTAATATTTCCAACTAGCAAAGAAAGAGACCCAAATCATGCAAATTGACTAGGGTTTAAGCTGGAAAAAGTGGGACGATTGGCCTTTTCAACAACCCAAATAATCTAAAATCTGCCTTCTATAGTTTTTACCGATCGAAAAATCAGATATAAATCAGAAAGAAAATGGCCCATTAGGATCTTACAACAAGCACACAAGAAAGGGCCCAAATAAAGCACAACATCCTAGGGTTTCAAGGAAAAATTGAGTGATTTTGCTTGAAAAGTGAGAACCAAATTTAGGGTATATTTTTAAGGGTTTTATGGTTCTAAATGCAATCTGATTTTAGGGTAATTTTATGTAGTAAAATTCCAGGTTACAAAATAAAACAAAATGAAAAGGTAAAAGAAAGAGGGTGATTCTTCAAATGATCTAGAAAATAAGTAGGACATGTTGTCACCCAAGTTGTACACCTCAAAATGCGACAATGACTCAAGGCAAGGGTTGTCACTCTGGTCCTCGCCCTCTCCATTCTAGTTGTCTCCCTACAGCATATTGGAAAATGTAACTAGGTTCGGTCTTCATTTAATGTATTTGAATCATCTTGTAATGTACTTGTCAAAAAAATAAAGAAAAGAACTTTATTATTATTTGACTTATTAAAGCATGGGTTCCATGCTTGGGTCACCATGTTTTAGGTCAAAGTCCCCATTGAGGACTTCTAGGATTTATTCTAATTCAAAAGAGTCATTGTACTTTTAAAGAGACTCTTCTTGGGCTTTTGAATCCTGTAAAAAGGTTTAGTATTGAGTCAAATATAATTTATGTATCCTCCACATCAAGTCGGCCTAAATACATCAATTCAACCTCCCTTGAAGCCTATAAATAGAAGCAAGTTGAATTCATTTGGAGCACTTCATCTCAAGCAAGTTCAATATCTCTAAGGAAGCTGGGAAGTGTGAAGTCTAGTGTTGGGAAGCCAAAAGAAGTGTGAGTTGGGTGGAGTCTAAGGAGAAGAAGAAAAACAAAATTTTGGTGTCTTTCACTCTCTGCTTCGTACCCTAGATTGGGAGATCCAAGTCTTCCAAGTTTCACTGATGTCAGAAGCCCCCTGATGTCGGAAGTTGCTGCCTAGTCGAAGTTGCTGGAAAGGAGGTTAAAAATTTGGGAGGCTGACTTGGTGTGGAGGGAAGGTCTAGTCTTTGTCTAGGGTGAAGAGTCTCAAAGAATACTATTGAAAGGAAGAATTTTCTTGACTTGGTTTTCCCCTCGAGGGGGGTTTTTCCCTGGCATAGTGCCTACATTTGGTATCCATTGTTTTATGTGCTATTGATTTGGTAATTACTTGATGAACTAAAAGAAAGAAGATATAGAGAATCGTAATAACATATCAAGAACATCACAAGTAATTATCAAAAATAAGAAAATATTTTTGCCTTTCCGTTTTTCTAACATAGATTTAGAGCATTGGTGAAGAAAGAAGAAAAAGGCAGTCTCAATCACTTGATCAAGGAACCATTCAAAAGATTATCTCAGGGAAGGAGTCTACTATATTCAAGGAAGATGTCTAACACAATCAAGGGAGAGAACAAAATTGAAGGAGCCTCGAATTATAGAGCTTGGAAGAAGAGGATTGACCTCCTCCTTGAAAAGAACAAAGTACTTGACTTGGTCAAAGGAAAAGTTAAGAAGCCTACAGATGACTCACGTGATGCTGACAAAATGAAATTCAGGGAACTAGAATTGGTGGCCATGACTCTAATGGTAGAAGGAATAAAGGAAAACCTTGTCCCATTCATAGCCAACATCAATCATGCTCAAGAAATGTATGAAGTCTTGTCAAAGTTATTCACTATTAAGAACATTGGTCAAGTAGCAAGTTTGAAGAATGAGCTAAGGACCACAAAGATGACTAAAGAAGACACGATGGCCTCCTTCTTTGTGAAGATAGCGAGAATCAGGGATGATCTTTTGGCCATTGATGAAATTGTTCCAGACAAAGAACTTGTGATCACTGCTCTATTAGGATTGCCACCTACTTGGAGTGCATTTACTACAGGTCTTAACAATTGGAAGGAAACTCCCACTTTTGAAGAACTATGGGCTACCTGTAGAAGAATTGAGGATCTCTCTAGTTGCCAATCCAGGAGTATCAAATGCCTACATTGCTGAACATAAAGAAAAGAAATCGAAAGAACCAAGGAAGAAAGTTGACATGTCCAAGGTAGAATGCTATCACTATCACAAGAAGGGTCACTACAGGAGTGATTGTCCTGGCAATCCAAGAAACAAGAAGAGAGAAAGAGATCAAGCCAACATTGTTAAAGAAGGAGACCCAAAGAAAGTGAAACCTGGAGAATTTGACATAAGGGACTTACACTATTAAGTCCTTTGCTTTTAGTCTTAAATATTCTATTTTTGTAGTTTCGATATTTAGAATTTATAGGCTTTAACCTCTAAAACTGGATTCATTGTTTGAGGGCCACGTGTCTGAATCCGGCAAATCGGATTCGATTCGCCTTAATTCGTGTCTGGATTTTGTGACACATCGTGTCCGAATGGGACACGATCGAATCCGGATCGTGTCCCGTTCGGACACGTGTCACAAAATCCGGACACGAATCCAACAAATCAGGACCCGCAGGGCCATAAAAGGGCGAAAATGCTTATATTTTGTATCATTTTGTGTCATTCCTTTTGCAAGAGGTGAGCTATGGGTTTGTTGTTAGGAGTTTGGAGCAAGGAGCCAAGGGTTTCGAGCGTTTTCAAGGAGATTCAAGCAACAGGTAAGTGCATTTCCTCTCTATTTTTTTTGCATTTGTATTACAGCAGTTTGTATATGCATTTCTTTTACAAATTTGTGCATGTTTTGTTTTTTTTTTTACAGTATTCATGGCTCAATCAAGGGCAGCAGGTAAGGGGCAAAGGAAGGGGAAGAATGTCCCCATTGGAGATGCCCCTCCTCCCTGACGCAGGAAAACCCTGCGATACCCACAGTATGCATATAAAACGCATAATCTCGTCTGTCCCAGAATTTCAATGACCTGCCTGGTCAAACCTTCATTAATTTAGGTTTAAGGCCCCTTAATTAATCTCATGCGGAACGAGTTAATAACTAACCCAGTCTGACCCTTTGGTAATCCTTCTCCGCGGAACCTTACAACTCACCCTTCATCCTTTATGATAACTTTGGTTAATTCTATAACCGCGCATGTTAACCAAACCCCACTCTACGTGCCAGCTCCTCCTTTATCGTAATCGCGGAGTTCAAAGGACTCAGTAGAATGTGCATTCAGAACTCTTATCTTACGATATGCGATTGCCCTTTCCACCGTTGATTTCGTCCACCAGATCAACGGTTTTCGCAATATTGCAACACACCATCATATGACTTCATCACCTCTCGCATGCGATATGCAATAACACAACCGGACTTCAAATAGAATGAAACCACGCCTATAACCTTCTCGGGTCCGCTCCTTTCCAATTCGTCAATTGAATAGCAACTGAATAGCAATTGAACAGCAACTGAACAGCACTCGAGATTGAACAGCAATCCGTAATTGAACAACACTTGGGATTGAACAACAATCCGTAATTGAACAGCACTCGGGATTGAACAACAATCCGTAATTGAACAGCACTTCGCCGATTGAACAACAATTCGCCAATTGAACAGCAGTTCCGTCCCACGTTGACTTTCACTCTCCGTCGTTGATCTTCTCTCTCCAGATCTAACGGTCATCACTTGTCCCAATCACCAAAACAATCTGATCACCATCCTCCACCGATTGATCAAGGTACGCTTGATCTAATCATTCGATCCGACCAGTGTTGCGGGGGAGCGCCCCCCCCCCCCTCGCTCCCGCTCCCGATCCGCGCTCCGGGCGGGAGCGACTCGGGAGCGGGTCGGGAGCGCGCTCCCTAAAAAAAATTTCGCTCCCTGCCTTTTCGGGAGCGTTTTGCCTTTTTTGCATTTTTTTTTTTGTAGTAATGTTCGAAATGCAATTTTTTTTGAAAGAAACAAATAGTTTTTGAGTGGGGCAACTTAATGATCAAGTCTAGGCCCTAGTATTGATATGCTATTCATGGTAATGTTAAATTCTTAAAGTAAAAGTGACATTTTCTTTAATTTTCATTTTCATCCTTTTACTTAAATTTTTAACATTACCATGAAATGACTCAGGATGTTTGAGAGTGGTTTCGTCCTCATTGGATTTCATATGGAGAAAGTAGAATTTTAGATTTCATTCAAAATCCAGCAGACTTATCAGTTTTTCAGGATTTCAGGATTGGGGGATTGCAATGTTTCCATTGAATTTTGTCATGTATTAGGGTATGGAACTCATATTTAATCAAGAGTACCAATCCCTCTATGTACCTTGATGTTAGTGACATTGGTTGTCGAACTCCTCTATCATGACCCTTCTAAAAATGTACGCATCACTCAAACAAAATCTTGACTTGACATGCTATGCTTTTTCTATCTTATGTTAATGCTTAGAGGGTGATATTAATGACAAAGATCCCTATACAGATACAAAGGTAATGACAAAGATACCTCTGGATATTAATGCTTGGAGGGTGATATTAATGACAAAGATCCTGATTTTGCAACAAGACTAAAAAATTAGACATTTCTCGTGGTGGCAAGAGGCCCAAGCATAAGAAATAGATAATAGATTTACTTCTCTTTTCTAGTTTCTAGTAGCTTTTATAACTATTGACTCTTTCATATTTATTATGATATTTTTTTAAACAATATATGACAATTTAAGTTTGAAGTTGGCAATTATAACTCATTAGTAATGAATTATGAATATGATGCTTCATGAAAGTTGAAAGTTGTTTCATTTCATTTCATTTTATAACATTTCATTTCATGTTAGATATTATTTGTTGTAATGGTTACACTTAGCTTACAAGTACAACTTTGGTGATCAATGATGATAAATGTTATATATTGAATTTTGAAAGCTTGAAACTTTAAGATTGATGAATCATGAGACTCAATATGTTGTATGTTACTATGTTACTAACTTGCGGACGTGGTTGATGAAGATTATAACTTCTAGATGATTGTTGTTATATGGTTCAATCTATGCTTTTTTATGTTTTTTAAATCTAATTCATCATTCTACATGTTTTTGTTGACATATATGTATCAAAAATTAAAAAATATAAAAAATATATATATTTTTAAAAAATCGCTCCGGGATTCGCTCCCAAACCGGGAGCTTCTGAAAATGGTCGCTCCCGCTCCCGCTTCCGCTCCCGCTCCCAAGTAACATTGGATCCGACGGTCTACGGGTCTTCAACAAGCATGCGGGTTAATTACAAGGCTAATGTCGTAGTTGACTGTGACGTAAGTGTCTGAATTTGTGATCAACGGCTAAGAACAACTACGGGCCTTCAACCGCAATCAAGGCATCTCGTACTCTCTACCCCCGTTGCGGTTACTAATCACCGTCGATCTACCAGATCTATCGATCCGACGGTCCAGATCGCTTCTCGCCTTTCTCCTTCCGCCAGTACTTAGATTTAATCTTCGTCGTTCATTTCTTTTATTTATGTGGCACGACTTAACCTTGGTCGCCCATCACCTTCAACCTCGTTCGTTCATCTTCAGATCCAACAACTCCTGTGCATCGGTACCTCATTCCTTCGTCCTTCTCTTGACTTTGCTTTTATGTCGTTCCTTCAATGTTCTTCTGTGGTTTCGGCTTCCTTCAGGGTTCTGGTCCTTCGCTGCTCTGAATCATGATTTCCTCCTGAACTTAGCTCTGCTCGCACCTTTAGACTTCCTTCACCGTTATTGATACATTAAAGGCTTCCTCCTGTACTGTCGATGTGTACAAAGCCGTAACACCACTCTGTTACTCTTCTCTGTATTTCGCCTTTGGTTCTGCACATGCAACTCCGTTACATAGAACTTACTTCTAGTTCACACACAAGTTACAATTATATTACCCCATACACACACATGTTGGAAATAATACTGAGAGGGGGGGTGAATCAGTATTATCAAGTCAGATATTCCCTTTTTCAAATTCAGATAATATACGCTACTTCAGTTAATTAAACCCACATATATACGCAACTATGTAGAAGGAAAACTGCGTATACAACGCAAACTTATAATTTACTTTATCTGTCAGATGTTGATTGTTAATCTGTGTATCAGAATCAAATAACCAGTAACCAGGAACAGTAAAACAGAGCAGAAGACAATCGCACACAAGAACACAAGATATAAGGTGGAAACCCAATGTGGGTGAAAACCACCACAATTCGTCTCTATCTTCTTTTAATTAGAAACTTCTTTTTACAATGTACTGGTGCAGTCCTTTACCAGTACGCAGGCTGCAACCTGCAGAGAGCTACAACCCTCTCTCGTTCTCCAGCTTCTCTTGGAAGGGAGCTACAACCCCCTCAGCTCTTGCACTAGCCAAGATACTAGTACGTAGGTGCTGGCCTACAGAAGGCTACAACCTTCTCTTTCTTCCAAGGACCACGTTTCATAAATTTTTAGACTGGATCCATGAACATCAATCAATCATAAACAATTTCTGCATCAAACAACCTCCTTTTCATCAATTAGAACTAGATCAAGTAGATACTTCTCTGACAGCTGTACCCAAAACACAGTAACAGTAACCACACACCAAATTCTGAACCCAGAACACAACAGCAATAAACAGAAGCAGCTAGATCACAACTCAAAAGATATACGCTACTTCAATAACCTGAAACCTACGGGCATACGCTTCTGTGTTTGGAGAAACTTGTGTATACGTTGTTTTTATTCACTGAACCAACGTGTATACGCGCCTTCGCTTCACTGAACCTGCGTACAGATCTATAAAAGATAATTCACTCTTTCAAATATTCAGATACTAATTAATCCAGATTATCAGATTTATAGATCAAGCATGCGCCACATATAACAGATCAAATTATGCAAAGATATTATCATTCAAGCCTAAAGATTATGACCCATCAATAGAACTTATCCTTCTCTTTGCGCTAAGGTTCCTCCTTCATTCAGATCCAGATCTGCACCATAACCCTAATCACCAATATTTCAGATCTAGCACTTATTAGATATTCAATTAATTCAGATGATCCTTTGCCAAATGATCTCCTTCCTCTTTTATAGTCTTAGGCCTTTCACAATACCACGGTCCAAAACCATAATAACACAATACCATGGACCCAATACTTGGGATCAACACTTCTGACGAGATACCATGGTCCAAAACCATAGGTTCAAATACCAATGACTAACTACCACGGACCAAAAGTAAGTTCTCCAACATATACGCGCTTTTCCTTGCGTGAAAGTGCGTGTATACGCATACGCGCCTTTATAAGGTCTAACCTGCGTGTATACGCGCCTTCGTCTAGGTGAACCTGCGTATATACCTTTTTCTTTATTTTGAAGGCCTGAACTGAGATCTGGAACTGAGATCTGTCACCAGAGATAGTTGCCATCAAGGACAACACCTGTGCCATAGCTCCAAACCTGTGCCATAATGCCAACAATCTCCCCCTTTGGACTTGATGGCAACCCCAAGATCCTCAAAGTCATTCTCCCCCTTTGTCATCAAGGGCAAAGGGTTGTGCTCCCCCTGAGTACATGCTGAAATCTCTGCCCTGCTGTGCTGACCATGCTCCCCCTGACTGTAGGCAAGATCTGCAAAAAGATGTTCTTCAAGAAGAACCATGACTTATACATCATAAAAGACCTTCCTATCACCAAAAGACTCAATACATACATCCATCACCCAACCAAGTGGGGATCATCCACCCAACCAAGTGGGGATACATCAGAAATTTACATATGACAACCAAGTACATTACATCTTCATCCCAGGCATAGTGGGGAAACCAAAATAGGCCGTTACATGACCTTGACACCATAAAAGAGATACATGACATAGAGATGAAATATCTAGAGCAAGACTTATGAAAGTCACCAATAACTGATAGCAGCAGCATCTGTCAATCACCATTTAGATCAGCAACCAAGATTTCCTTCTGTTCTCCCTCTACCTTTGTTCCACCTGAAACCAACAACAGCTGTGAACTAGAACCAAAAGCTTCTAAGATAATGCCAACAATGCATCATTAGAAGTTTATCTGCTCCCCCTGAACCTGTGCCAGATGGTCTCTGTCAGACCCATATCAAAATATCTTCAACCAGAGCCTGTCCCTACTGATATCCATCAAACCTCTATATACACGACTGTCTCTGCACAAACCAACGTATGTACGCGGATCCTCCTCATGCAACTCGCGTACACCCATTTTTCTCTGAAACAGACAAGATTTAACAGCAAGATGATGCATCAACTACTCCCAACTTCTGTCTGAGGTATTCAAAAGATTCCCTGGGCAGTGGTTTCGTGAGTATATCAGCAACTTGTTCCTTAGAGGGTACATACTCCAACTTGACCTTTAGTTCCAGCACTTGTTCCCGGAGAAAATGATATTTGATAGGTATGTGCTTGGGCTTTGAATGCATGACTGGGTTCTTTGAAATTCTGATTGCACTAGTATTATCACATAAGATGGAGATAGGTGGTTTACAAGTGATTTGGAAATCCTGCAAGGTTTGCATCATCCAAAGGAGTTGAGTGCAACAAGATGCAGCAGCCACATATTCCGCTTCAGCTGTAGATAAAGCAATCGAACTCTGTTTCTTGCTGAACCAAGATACTAATCTGGAACCCATAAAGAATGCACCACCACTTGTGCTCTTTCTGTCATCCACGCTTCCAGCCCAATCTGCATCTGTATAAGCATGAAGAGTGAGATCTGTATCTCTAGGATACCATAAGCCATAGTTTTGAGTTCCTTGAAGATACTTGAAAATTCTCTTTACTGCCTAAAGATGAGCTTCCTTTGGATTTGCCTGAAATCTTCCAACCATTCCCACTGCATGCATGATGTCTGGTCGAGTACCTGTCAGATAAAGCAGACTTCCAATCATGGATCTCTAGGTTGGTTGATGTACTGCTGCTGATTCATCATTTGCACTGAGGCTGCATCCTGTAACCATAGGGGTACATACTGGTTTTGCATCTTCCATGCCATATTTCTTCAAGATCTGCTTGAGATACTTGGTTTGAGACAAAAAGATACCGCCTTCATTTTGTTGGATTTGCAATCCAAGAAAATATGTCAGTTCTCCAAGCAAAGACATTTCGAATTCTTTCTGCATCACCAAGGCAAAGTTTTGACTCATAGCTTCTTCATTGCTGCCAAAGATAATATCATCTACATACACAAGTATTAGCAATTTGTCATTTTCAATTTTTATATAAAGGTTGCTATCTGCTGATCCTTTTGAAAAACCTTGTTGATGAAGATATTTGTCCAAACGGTAGTACCAAGCCCTTGGAGCCTGTTTAAGACCATAGAGAGCCTTTTTTAATCTGCATACAAGATTAGGATCATTCCCAAGAATGAAGCCATCTAGTTGTTCAATGTACACTTCTTCTTCTAAGTCTCCATTCAAAAAGGCTGATTTTACGTCCATTTGAAATACTTTGAACTTCTGAAAGCTAGAGAGAGCAAGGAACATTCTGATGGCCTCAAGTCTAGCAACTGGAGCAAAAGTTTCTTCAAAGTCTATTCCTTCTTGTTGAGCATACCCTTTACAGACAAGTCTGGCCTTGTTTCTAATCACTTCCCCATTTTCATTCAACTTATTTTTAAAGATCCATTTTGTCCCTATGACATTCTTATCTTTTGGTCTAGGAACCAACTCCCAAGTGTTATTCTTTTCGATCTGCTCAAGTTCTTCATCCATTGCCTTAACCCAGCATTCATCCTTGCATGCCTCTTTTACATTTTGTGGTTCAGTGGAGGAGAGTAAGGCCAAATAGCTTGAGGCTTCTGCAATTGTTCTTCTTGTTTGTATACCTGCCTCTTTCTGCCCCAAAATTTGAGATTCTAGATGATTCTTCTGAACGTACCTGGATGGAGTCTTCTCTTCTATTCTTATCTGTTCTTCTGGTGCCTCTTGAGCTTCTTCTTCATCACAGTTCTGATTTGATGTTGAAGGATAGTCCTCATCATCTTCGAAATCTTTGGAATTCACTTGCCTAGGAATGTTTCCTTCTTCATCAACCACTACATCAATGCTGTCAACAATTTTTCCAAGTCTTTTGTTGTAACACTTATATGCTTTGCTGTGAGGAGAATAACCAAGGAGAATGCCTTCATCTGCTCTAGGTTCAAACTTGCCAAGATTTTCATCATTATTTTTAATATAGCATTTGCTTCCAAAAATTTTGAAATATTTTACCAAAGGAGTCTCACCATACCAGAGCTCATGAGGAGTTTTGAGTGTTGTTCACCCGGACATTTGTTTTGTTGAGAATAACAACTGCAGCAAATGCGTCTTCACCCCAGAAAGTTGCGGGAGTTCCAGACTCATCAAGCATTGCACGAGCCATTTGTTGAACCGTTCTGTTCATCCTTTCCACTACTCCATTTTGCTGAGGAGTCCTGGCTGTAGAGAATTCCCTTCTTATTCCATGTTCTTCACAAAAATCGAAAAATTCATTCGAGGTAAATTCTCCTCCTCGATCAGACCTGAGACATTTGATTCTGAGATCTAATTCGTTCTCCACCAAGGCTTTGAATGATTTGAATTTTTCAAAGGCTTCGTCTTTGTGCTTCATAAGTCCTATCCAACACATCCTGGAATAGTCATCAATGAATAATATAAAGTATTCTTCTCCTCGAGGTGACCTTTTCCTAATTGGTCCACATACATCAGTATGAACAAGTTCAAGCGGCCTGCTGGCTGATCCTTCCTTCTCAGGGAAGTTAGTTCTGGTTTGCTTACCAAACTGACATGATTTGCATATTGTATTGTCTGGGATTCTGATGTCTGGAAGACCACGAACTGCATGGTATTTGCATGCTTTCCTTATCTGTGAGAAACTAAGATGCCCCAATCTTTTGTGCCATAGCCAGTGTTCATCATTCTTACTCAGATAGCATTGATGTTGTCCTTCTTTGAATATGTATAAATTATTTGGAGTCCTTACGCCTTTGATCAATGTTTTTCCTGTATCAAGATCACGAACACTACATCCATTTGATCGAAATACTACCTCAGTTCCTTGATCACACATCTGGCTGACACTTAATAGATTATGCTTTAAGCCATCAACATACATGACATTTCCAGCTTTGACCCTTTCTTTCAACTGAACAGAACCTTTACCTTTTATGAGAGCAGGGGTGTCATTTCCAAAAGAAACCTTCTTCTCCTTCTCTAAGGCACTATATGATTGAAGTTTTTCTTTATCACCTGTCATATGTTTCGAACATCCACTGTCAATGTACCATTGATTTTCCTGCCCTTCCGCATATAAGGCTATACCACATCTTTCTGGTTGGGGTTCTTTTATTCTCCATGATTTGGCACTTGAGGCTTGCTCCTTCTAAGTTGTCTGCCGAAACCTGCTCCTGCATTCAGAATCTTCATGACTGAAATTGTTACAAATAGAACATTCTATTTCATTTTCAAGAGCAGAGAAGTTGTTGTAAGTCCTTTTCATGATCCCAGTCATACTCCTCTGTTTATGAGCTTCTCTAGTCATGATTGTCTTATAGGCAACACATTGAGCTACTTTGTGACCAAAGTTATGACAAGAAAAACATTGGCCATTGAAGAAACTCCTGTGATTATCAAATCTACCAGCCAAATGATTGTAGTTCCTATTGACATCCATTCTTGAGGCAAATTGACAAGATTTTACCTGTGGCTGGTTGTAGCTTCTGTTTGTCCTTAAAGTAGATTGCCCCGGATTTCCCTGGTGATTTCCATTGGGTCTTTGTTCACTTCTTCTTGCAGCATCGAGATAACTCTTGGAGGTAGATGGTTTCTGCGCTTGAGTTGTTTCTTCATTATATCCCAGACCTGTCTTGATTAGTGGAGAGCGTTGCACCTTGATAATCTCATCCAACGTGTCAGATCCTCTAACAAATCTAAGATTAAGAGCTTTTGTTTTCTCAATCTCTTTTCTCAGACCCACAATTTCACATTCTAGCTTTTCATGATGTTTTTCCTTTTCAACAAGTTGGAATTGTAGAGTATCTATGATCACATTCTTCTCTTCTAAACAAAGTTTGAGTCTAGAGATCTCTTCATAAGACTTTCTTCATCTATAGCATCTACAAAATCATCATCTTCAAAAGCCATTAAAAGTTTATATCTATTACCTTGTTCATCTTCGTCACTATTTGAAAGTCCATCACTATCTTCATGAGTGTAATAGCTTTTCTTATTTACATTCTGTTTCTTGTTCCATCTAACAGGTTCCTTTCCCTTGTCAATCTTATCCTTACGAGGACATTTGGCAGCATAGTGACAGACTCTTCCACAAGCAAAGCATTTGAAAGGTAACTTACCTCGGAATCTTCCAGCACCCCATTGAAGGTTCTTGACAAAATTTGATTCTTCTTCTTCTTCTAACACGTGTCCTGACTCGTAGTAATCTCCTTTGCCTGAAGCCTTGAAAGCAGCTTCTCTCCTGTCTGATGGTCCTCCTTTCCTCATTTCATAAGAAGTCAGAATTCCGTGCAACTATGACATGGTAAGGTTTCGTAGATTCTCTTTTTCTTCTATTGCAGAAACTTTAGATTCAAACCTAGGGGACAAAGATCTTAGAACCTTTTCAACCACAACAGCCTCTTTTATTTCTTCACCCAAATTTTTCATACAATTAACAATCTCATCTACACGAAGAAAATAGTTAGCCACACTTTCATCATTGTGCATTCTGAGATTTTCATACTGAATTCTGAGGGTTTGAAGTTTTGCTCGTTTTACCTGTTCATCTCCTTCATAGCTCAGAACAATCTTGTCCCATATTTCTTTTGCGGATTTATACTGCATAACCTTCACGAATTCTGATTGAGATAGACATCCTAATAGAGTATTGACAGCCTTTGCATTTGTTTCATATTTTTTCTTCTCTGCCGGATCTGTAGGAGTTGCTGAAGGAAAAGTACACCCTGTATCTATGATATCCTAGACTTCAGTACCAAGAGATTGAAGATAGGCTGTAACTCTTACCTTCCAATAGACGAAGTTGGTCCCATCAAAAATTGGTGGCATGATTGATGCTTCTCTCTCATAGTTGCTCATGATGACGGATCTTCCTTCAAGCGATCAAGCTTCTTCAGAAGGACCTGCTCTGATACCAATTGTTGGAAATAATACTGAGAGGGGGGGTGAATCAATATTATCAAGTCAGATATTCCCTTTTTCAAATTCAGATAATATATGCTACTTCAGTTAATTAAACCCGCATATATACGCAACTATGTAGAAGGAAAACCGCGTGTACAATGCAAACTTATAATTTACTTTATCTGTCAGATGTTGATTGTTAATCTGTGTATCAAAATCAAATAACCAGTAACCAAGAACAGTAAAACAGAGCAGAAGACAATCACACACAAGAACACAAGATATAAGGTGGAAACCTAATGTGGGTGAAAACCACCTGCTGCAATTCGTCTCTATCTTCTTTTAATTAGAAACTTCTTTTTACAATGTACTGGTGCAGTCCTTTACCAGTACGCAGGCTGCAACCTGCAGAGAGCTACAACCCTCTCTCGTTCTCCAGCTTCTCTTGGAAGGGAGCTACAACCCCCTCAGCCCTTGCACTAGCCAAGATACTAGTACGTAGGTGCTGGCCTATAGAAGGCTACAACCTTCTCTTTCTTCCAGGGACCACATTTCATAAATTTTCAGACTGGATCCATGAACATCAATCAATCATAAACAATTTCTGCATCAAACAACCTCCTTTTCATCAATTAGAACTGGATCAAGTAGATACTTCTCTGACAGCTGTACCCAAAACACAGTAACAGTAACCACACATCAAATTCTGAACCCAGAACACTGCAGCAATAAACAGAAGCAGCTAGATCACAACTCAAAAGATATACGCTACTTCAATAACCTGAAACCTGCGTGCATACGCTTCTGTGTTTGGAGAAACCTGCGTATACGTTGTTTTTATTCACTGAACCAGCATGTATACGCGCCTTCGCTTCACTGAACCTGCATACAAATCTATAAAAGATAATTCACTCTTTCAAATATTCAGACACTAATTAACCCAGATTATCAGATTTATAGATCAAGCATGCGCCACATATAACAGATCAAAATCATGCAAAGATATTATCATTCAAGCCTAAAGATTATGACCCATCAATAGAACTTATCCTTCTCTTTGCGCTAAGGTTCCTCCTTCATTCAGATCCAGATCTGCACCATAACCTCAATCACCAATATTTCAGATCTAGCACTTATTAGATATTCAATTAATTCAGATGATCCTTTGCCAAATGATCTCCTTCCTCTTTTATAGTCTTAGGCCTTTCACAATACCACGGTCCAAAACCATAATAACACAATACCATGGACCCAATACTTGGGATCAACACTTCTGACGAGATACCATGGTCCAAAACCATAGGTTCAAATACCAAGGACTAACTACCACGGACCAAAAGTAAGTTCTCCAACATATACGCGCTTTTCCTTGCGTGAAAGTGTGTGTATACGCATACGCACCTTTATAACGTCTAACCCGCGTGTATACGCGCCTTCGTCTAGGTGAACCTGCGTATATACCTTTTTCTTTATTCTGAAGGCCTGAACTGAGATCTGGAACTGAGATCTGTCACCAGAGATAGTTGCCATCAAGGACAACACCTGTGCCATAGCTCCAAACCTGTGCCATAATGCCAACAACACATACACTCAGAATTGAGTTGTTTGTATTAATAAACAGGGATTTACACAGTTTCTTCTCTCAAGCCTGATTTCCAATATAAGTGGCCTCTGTTTCACAATCTGCCCATAGGCTTACAATCAAACCTCTAACTACTTGACTTGCCTAACTAACTAACCAACCTGATTATGCCTTTAGGCTAACATTTATACAAAAGGATTCTACAACCAATTCCTGGTTTAGATCCATAATCTTCTCAACAAAACCCTAAAATCTCTTCCTTATCTCTAAGAATCCTCTCTAATCCACAAAATCATGAATTAGCTCCTAATCTAAGATTTACAATTAATTCTCAAATATCTCAACCTCTCAACTATCCTGATTCTCTCATGTTCTCCTACATTGAAGAATATTTACTAATATGCCTCACTATACTTAATTAAATCCCTATTCTAGCTTTTCTCATTAAAATCACTCAAAACTTTAATAATTACATTAATTCAAAACATAGGAAACCAACTTCCTTGAAAACACAAGATCCCCTATGTCCACTAAGATACAATGATATTGTTGAGCTGAATGCTCCTGCATCAGACTCTCAAGGTTGAAAATAATCATGATCTCTTAATCATGTGCTTCTGATCTATGTCTTCCTGGATCCCATATTTTGTTCTATAGTCTGTCCTTGGTTGCTGTTGTTGTTTGTTGTTGTTCTCCAGGTCTCCACACTTTATGCTGCATTGCCCCACTAGCTATGCTCTCACAGTCTGTTGTTGTCTTTTTCTTGTTGCTGCTTTGCTTTCTTTCTGTTGTCTTCTCCCTTTGAGACTCTTTTCTCATCAAATCCATCATCAATTCAATTTCTATGTCCAACTCACTTCTTTGCTGGACTCTTTCCTCTTCCTCTCTTGCATATCCTTTGCAATCTTCATCAGGTTCCTTCTTCCCTACTGGTGCTTTCAGCCATTTCTCTAGTAGCTCCAATTCTGTCTCCCATTCACTGATCCTTTGATGAGAGTTTAGTCCTTCTTCTTTATTGACTACCTCAACAGCTTCCCTGGTTATCTCCACTATGCCTATCATCATGATGGAATGATGATCCTTTACTATGTTTTCAGCTAACATAGTCTCTTCTTTAAATTTTCCTTTAATCTTCTGCTGGTTACTTTCACTTTGTAGTTGTTGGTTCCTTACGGCCACCCTTACATCCTTACCCTCTGGTTGCTTCTGAACTTCCATTTCATCTCCAAATAACTTCTGTTCAATTTCTTCGATCACAGCATCACACTCATTCATTCTATTCACTGTTCCTGCAAACAAACTATTGGTTTGTGAATCAAAACACTCTTCTGTCTCCATGTCTTTTAAAGACCCTCTGCTACTGTTAAGTACTGTTGTAACCACTTCTTTTCTATTTCCATTTACTCCTAGCAACCTCTCCAACAATTCAATTTCCTCCTTACATTTAGCAAGTGTCTTATCACAATGCTCTTCATTTCCAGCTTTATCCTTTACACGGTCACTATTGCCCAACGATTCAATCAGACTGCCTTCCATAGACAATTTTGTCTCATTCATCTCCACAGAAATAAGTTCCTGTTCAACATTTATAATCCCTGTATTCACACAACAATTGTCAGTTTGAAAAATGTACGGCTCAACAGCCTCAACTAACGTTTCACATATCAGCGTTTCAGGTTGATCTTCATCTCCTTTTCCCACAAGGAATTGTCCTTGTTTTATAACAATCCCAAATATCAATTCATCAATAATTCCTTTTTGCTGCAACAATTCAATATTTTCCTCATTCAATAGGCATTCTTCATCATATTCTGCTCTAGAATACTTATCCTCTAAAAGGTACTCTTCATCCTCTGTCCGTACATCAGTATGTTGATCCATGTTCTCCTCTGAACTCTGGTAATTTTATCAAGTTTCATGCCAGCTTCATAAGGCTGCCAATCCTCTACAAAACCTGCACTCACAAAACAATCATTATAATTAAAAACATAAGACCTCAGTGTCTCTTCTTCCTTTGGCAACACTTCAATATGTTGCTTTGAACTATCCCAATAGTTCACTGATCTCCATTCTTCACTTTCACCCAGAACTTCACCTTGTTCTGGTTCACAAATGGAAACTTCCATTTCCAACTCAGCTTCTCTGAGTTTTCCCATCAGCCACTTTACTTGCCTCTGTTGTATCCTTCTCTGTAGCTTATGCCACTTTACTGGCTTTTTCTTCAAGACCCAACCTAGTCTCTGGCTTTCCTCAAGTATCATCATTAACACATTGAGTTGTTCTTTCATCTCAGCAATTTCCTTGTCAATTTCCTCTTGACTCATCCTCTTGCCATTTGCCTTGGCATCCTCCTTCTTCACTTTTCTTCTGCTGTGGTCTTCCTCAGAACCTCTGCTATGACTATCAGTAGTCATTTTCTCCTCCATCTCTATGAGTTCCTCACTCATTCACTATGAGCTGCATTAAAGCCTCTGCAACAGCAAGTCCTCCCTGCTGCCACTTACCTCACCAAGCTTTTCCCTGTACTTGGTCTTTTGGCAAGCCCTTGGTTCTCTATCTCTGGAACCTCTTTTGAGCACTTCTCTCTACTCCTTCTAGGCTTCAACTCATCTGCATCTTCTAAGAACACAACTGTCCTCTTGTATTTCCATCACAATGAAATACTTGGTTCTTACCACTTCTTCTTTCACTTAGAAAGTCTTATCAGCTTCCTTCATTACTTAGCAATTCTACCCACATCCTTTGTGGAATTGCCCTTATGAGCTGCAACAATACCCCTGCAGTAACAAGTCTCCTTCTTGCTACATATGCCTCACTAAGCTTCTCTCCTCTGAGCTCAGTCTTTTAGCATCTCTCTGGTTCTTTCCTCTGGAACCAATTGAGCACTCCTTGCTCTAGGTTGCTGCAATCTTCTCACCTTCTTTTGTTGTTACCTGTGTATCAATATAAAGACCACACACTCTCCAATCTTCAAATCAAATTAAAATAAAAACATACCATCTCACCTTCAAGACTTCTGCACGATCTTGTTCTACCATTCACCTGCACTTTGAATGGATTGTCCTCTGTTCCCTTGCATCTGCAATTCTCCCAATATTCTGCTATACTTTATCTCTGTGTGCTTACTGTTTGTCAGATTAGAATCTGATCTCCTCTTTCCTGCTTTCATCACCATTCACCTGTATACACACCTTCAAAACATAACTCTGTTCTAAATTCTTTTCAAAGAAATTTTCACACAGAATTTCTTTGTGCTTTAATATCAAATGTTTCAGCCACAATTCTGCTCTGATACCAAATGACGCAGGAAAACCCTGCAATACCCACAGTATGCATATAAAATGCATAATCTCGTCTGTCCCAGAATTTCAATGACCTACCTAGTCAAACCTTCATTAATTTAGGTTTAAGGCCCCTTAATTAATCTCATAAGGAACGAGTTAATAACTAACCCAGTCTGACCCTTTGGTAATCCTTCTCCGCGGAACCTTATAACTCACCCTTCATCCGTTATGATAACTTTGTTAACTCTATAATCATGCATGTTAACCAAACCCCACTCTACGTGCCAGCTCCTCCTTTATCACAATCATGGAGTTCAAAGGACTCAATAGAATGTGCATTCAGAACTCCCGTCTTGCGATATGCGATTGCCCTTTCCACCGTTGATTTCGTCCACTAGATCAACGGCTGTCGCAATATCGCATCACACCATCATGTGACTTCATTGCCTCTCACATGCAATATGCGATAACACAACCGGACTTCAAATAGAATGAAACCGCGCCTATAACCTTCTCGGGTCCGCTCCTTTCCAATTCGTCAATTGAACAGCAATTGAACAACAATTGAACAGTAATTGAACAGCACTCGGGATTGAACAGCAATCCGTAATTGAACAGCACTCGGGATTGAACAGCAATCCGTAATTGAACAGCACTCGGGATTGAACAACAATCCGTAATTGAACAGCACTTCGCCGATTGAACAGCAATTCGCCAATTGAACAGCAATTCCGTCCCACGTTGACTTTCACTATCCGTCGTTGATCTTCTCTCTCCAGATCTAACAGTCATCACTTGTCCCGATCACCAAAACAATCTGATCGCCATCCTCCACCAATTGATCAAGGCATGCTTGATCTAATCATTCGATCCGACGGTCAATGTTCTTCAACAAGCATGCGGGTTAATTACAGGTCTAATGCCGTAGTTGACTGTGACGTAAGCGTCTGAATTTGCGATCGACGGCTAAGAACAACTGCGGGCCTTCAACCGCGATCAAGGCATCCCGTACTCTCTACCCCCGCTGCGGTTACTAATCACCGTCGATCTACCAGATCTATCGATCTGACGGTCCAGATCGATTCCCGCCTTTCTCCTTCCGCAAGTACTTAGATTTAATCTCCGTCGTTCATTTCTTTTATTTATGTGGCACGACTTAATCTTGGTCGCCCATCACCTTCAGCCTCGTTCGTTGATCTTCAGATCCAACGACTCCTGTGCATCGATACCTCACTCCTTCGTCCTTCTCTTGACTTTGCTTTTATGTCGTTCCTTCAATGTTCTTCTGTGGTTTCGGCTTCCTTCAGGGTTCTGGTCCTCCGTTGCTCTGAATCACGATTTCCTCCTGAGCTTAGCTCCGCTCGCGCCTTTCGGCTTCCTTCACCTTCACTGATACATTAAAGGCTTCCTCCTGTACTGTCGATGTGTACAAAGCCGTAACACCACTCTGTTACTCTTCTCTGTATTTCGCCTCTGGTTCTACACATGCAACTCCGTTACATAGAACTTACTTCTAGTTCACACACAGGTTACAATTATATTACTCCATACACACACATACACTCAGAATTGAGTTGTTTGTATTAATAAACAGGTATTTACACAGTTTCTTCTCTCAGGCCTGATTTCCAATATCAGTGGCCTCTGTTTCACAATCTACCCGTAGGCTTACAATCAAACCTCTAACTACTAACTTGACTTGCCTAACTAGCTAACCAACCTGACTATGCCTTTAGGCTTACATTTATACAAAAGGATTCTACAACCATTTCCTAGTTTAGATCCATAATCTTCTCAACAAAACCCTAAAATCTCTTCCTTATCTCTAAGAATCCTCTCTAATCCACAAAATCATGAATTAGCTCCTAATCTAAGATTTACAATTAATTCTCAAACCTCTCAACCTCTCAACTATCCTGATTCTCTCATGTTCTCCTACATTCGAGAATATTTACTATTATGCCTCACTATACTTAATTAAATCCCTATTCTAGCTTTTCTCATTAAAATCACTCAAAACTTTAATAATTACATTAATTCAAAACATAGGAAACCAACTTCCTTGAAAACACAAGACCCCCTATGTCTACTAAGATACAATGATATTATTGAGTTGAATGCTCTTGCATCACTCCCCTAATATCATCAGAGTCTGCTGCAAGTAATGTTGAGGGAAGACTTCCTCCTAAAGGTAACATTGAGAAATATCCCTTGTGGAAATATGTCACAAGAGCGGATGGGCCAAGCAGCAAGGGGAAGGGAGGAGGCAATGTGAATTCGAGATGCAACTTTTGCCACAATACTTTCACAAGCACATATTTTCGTGTGAAAGGCCATTTGTTGGCTTTACCAGGTTGTGGAGTTGGAGTTTGTACACAAGTTCCTTTACAAAAGAGGAAAGAAATGGAAAAGGAGTTCACTGTTGGTATGGCAAATGTGGCTGCAAAATCAAAAAAAAAACCAAGAATGATGACCCCCTTCCATTTTTTAGGAAAGGCACCAACAAATTTCTATTTGAGAGTTCTATTGGGGGACAAGCAACAAAAAGAAAGGCAATTTCACTTGGTCCAATGGACAAGATTTTTCAAAAATAGAAACGGAAAGAGCTTAATCTCACCATTGCCTTTTTTTCTATCAAAACTTCATATCCTTCAATGTTGCATGCTCACCTCTATTTATTGAGATGTGTCTTGCTCTAACTCACGGGTCTCCATCATGGTATGTGCCTCTTGGTTCAGAGAATCTTAGAACCACATTGTTCACGAAGGCAAAAAAAGAGGTGCAAAAAATGCTTGAGCCTATTAAAGCATCATGGCCAACATCTGAGGTTAGCATTGTTTCTGATGGATGGATAGATCCAACACGACACCCACTCATCAACTTCATGGTGTCTTCCTTGAATGGTCTAGTTTTCTTGAAAGCAGTGGATACACTTGGAGAATACAAGGATGCACAATATATGGGTGAGTTGTTTATTAAAGTTATTGAAGATGTAGGTGTTGATTCTTGTGTGCAAATCATTACAGATAATGCACCTGTTTACAAGGCTGCTGGCATGATTGTGAAAGCTAAATATCCACAAGTGTTTTGGATGTTGGAGTTTCTAAGTCTACCAGTTAGAAACCCTCCATGCACTTTACTGATTTATTCCTACCTACTTCTTCCGTTACTTAACAAGTTATTTACAATGTAAATAATGAAAATAAACACTAGTGCATGCTCAACATATTACAGATCATCAACTGAAGGAAATAGGAACAAGCACACAAAATGACACCGTTATTTTTGGACCAATGTCCCCGGAAAAACCCAATGTGGGAAAACTGGTGCAGCTATCTGAGGGTTTTCTTATTAAGCAATTTCAGAGTACAATCTGGGTACCAAATCCGGCTTACCCAACAGAGAATGCCCTTGGCAGTAGTACCTCTCAGTCTGAGACAAATGTCCCGGCTGAAACCCCAGATAAACCCTCCGGCAGTTCCTCAGCTCCAATCTGCCCCAGAAACCCCAGCGTCTGCCTTTCTGGACTGTGTCAGCCTCTCTCTGCCCAGCGTTGGCCCTGCGTCACCCTGAATGGGCCTGCATCAGCCTTAGGAGGCCCTGCGTCAGCCTTTTGGCCCTCTGCGTCAGCTACACTGGCCTCTCTAAAGCACTACGCAGCTCTTGGCTGCCTCTGCGTGGCCCTGCGTGAGCCCTGGCTGCTACTGCGTCACTCTCTCTAGCTCCTACGCTGATCTCCCGGCACTATCTCTGCCTCTCTGTCTCTTTGTACTCACTGCCCCTCAGCTGCAACTCCGATCACTAATTCTATCTCTCTTAGCAAACCCCGCTCTAGAGAATAGAATGATTGATCATCTGGTGTGCTCTCCAAGTGACCCTCAAGCCTCCTCTTATACTTTTCTCGTTGACATATCAACGGCCGAGATTAAGTCCCTAATCAACAACTAAAATTAGATTTGGTTTGATACATGTCATTTGGACCATTCTAACACAGTTTTATATTAATCCACATTAATATTTTAATTTCCCTAAGTTTAGACTTAGGGACTCCATTAAAAATATTAATTATTTTAATATCTCCCTAACTGTTTAGAATCTGCCCAAACCCTTTCTGGGTATTGGAGATCTAATGTGCCCTAACCTCTCCACCAAATTTCGTGGCTCGAGCAGATCCGATGCTACCCCAAATCAACACTCACTCTTAGCGAGGATTGTGCTCTAGCAATACTCCTCACTGAGTATTACTCTGATCATCCGGCATCGGTCCCTATGCTGATGCTAGGCCTGCTTCCCACCATCCTCTGCACTGTTGTATCCTGTACTGCTGCCCATGGTTCTGCCACTGCCACTGCTGCATCTGTACAACAGCTCCCTCTACATCCGTGTTGCTGCCCATGGCTCTGCCACTGCCACTGTTGCATCTACACTGCATCTCCTCTCATCATGTTGCATCGTGTTGCCCACTGCTGCACTGCAACTTAGTTACTAAGAAGTAAGTAACTGATCTCCCAATTCCGACCTCTTTGTTGGGCTAGAGACCCTCCTGATGCTGAAGCTCCCTCTGCTGCTGACAAGTGCTCCCTCTCTGACCTCTGCGCTGCTGCAACAACTCCCTGCATCTCGCACCGTTGCACACCTCTCTATGCCATCCTGCACTGGTGCAACACTCCCGTGCCTCTCACACTGTTGCAGCTTGCTAGCCTCGCGTTGTCCTGGGAATCCTGCACTGTAGCTCTCTCTGCTGCTCCATCTGCATTCGTCTCTACCCACATCCGCCAGTCCTGCTACTCCTCTTCGGGGCTCCCGTAGCATGGTCTAATCCAAGAGGCTGGGTACCTCGAGGATCCTGCCCCTCATCGCCTGTAGTCCATCTGACTACAGCTCGATGTCTCCCCACTTCCGCTCAAGTGGCGTGTGTGCACTCATGGCACATAGAACAGACAGGATCCTGGTCTTCCAGATGACAAAGTTGGATGCCTCATCCAACCTGTCCTGATCCCTCAGCCCATTCATGGCCATCTCTCTGCTCTTCTTGTCGACTCCTCCGAGTCTCTCTACTTCCTGCCTGGAAGTTCTCTGTTCGACTCCTGCTGAGTCTACTTCCCTCCTGGAATTTCTCTGTTCGACTCCTGCTGAGTCTACTTCCCTCCTGGAATTTCTCTGTTCGACTCCTGCTGAGTCTACTTCCCGTCTGGAAGTTCTCTATTCGACTCCTGCTAAGTCCTACTTCCCGTCTGGAAGTTCTCCGTTCGACTCCTGGTGAGTCTCTCTACTTCTTGTCTGGAATTTCTCTGTTCGACTCCTGCTGAGTCTACTTCCCGCCTGGAAGTTCTCTGTTCGACTCTTGCTAAGTCTACTTCCCATCTGGAAGTTCTCTTCTAGACTCCCTCTGAGTCCCGATTTCCCTCCTGGAAATCCTTCTGCCGATGTCGAGATGCCCCCTACTCTGATCATCTGTGCAACTGCACCACTGATCCGGATTTCTCGGCTAGAAACCCTCGGTAGCAACTCCCTCCTCCTTGCCCTGTTAGGTATTGTTCTAACTACAGTACCCCACCAGCTCCACTCTGCAAGTTTCCCACAGCCTCCTAAACCCCAGCAACCTGAAGGTGAGAGCTCCTAGGCTCTGCGCAATCCCGGCACTAGCAACTCGGCCTCCTCAGCCAACTGTGTCAGCCCTCCTAGCTTCTGCGTGGCTCTGTGTGAGTCTCCCTTTGCCTCCCTTAGCCTCTACGCTGCCTCTTCCAAGCTCACCCTTGATGACGCAGGCACTGTGTCACCCTTCCCTTGTTGCTGCTCTGCTAGAAACAACGTCTGTCACTCGGGACAGTTGTTTTCTGTTGCTATTGCTCCGCTCGACTGATGTCCTCAGTTCTCCTATGATTTGCAACCACCCTCTGATACCATATTGGAGTTTCTAAGTCTACCAGTTAGAAACCCTCCATGCACTTTACTGATTTATTCCTACCTACTTGTTCCGTTACTTAACAAGTTATTTACAATGTAAATACTGAAAATAAACACTAGTGCATGCTCAACATATTACAAATCATCAACTGAAGGAAACAGAAACAAGCACACAAAATGACATCGTTATTTTTGGACCAATGTCCCCGAAAAAACCCAATGCGGGAAAATCGGTGCAGCTATCTGAGGGTTTTCTTATTAAGCAATTTCAGAGTACAATCTGGGTGCTAAATCCGGCTTACCCAATAGAGAATGCCCTTGGCAGTAGTACCTTTCAGTCTGAGATAAATGTCCCGGCTGAAACCCCAGATAAACCCCAGGCAGTTCCTCAGCTCCAATCTGTCCCAGAAACCCTAGCATCTGCCTTTCTGGACTGCATCGGCCTCTCTCTGCCTAGCGTTGGCCCTGCGTCACCCTGAATGGACCTGCGTCAGCCTCAGGAGGCCCTACTTCAACCTTCTGACCCTTTGCGTCAGCTACGCTGGCCTCTCTAAAGAACTGCGCAGCTCCTGGCTGCCTCTATGTGGCCTTGCGTGAGCCCTGGTTGCTACTGCGTCACTCTCTCTAGCTCCTACGCTGATCTCCTGGCACTATCTCTGCCTCTCTGTCTCTCTGTACTCACTGCCCCTCAGCTGCAACTCCGATCACTAATTCTATCTCTCTTAGCAAACCCCGCTCTAGAGAATAGAATGACTGATCATCTGGTGTGCTCTCCAAGTGACCCTCAAGCCTCCTCTTATACTTTTCTCGTTGACATATCAACGGCCGAGATTAAGTCCCTAATCAACGGCTAAGATTAGATCTGGCTTGATCCATGTCTTTTGGACCATTCTAACACAATTTTATATTAATCCACATTAATATTTTAATTTCCTTAAGTTTAGACTTAGGGACTCCATTAAAAATATTAATTATTTTAATAGCTCCCTAACTGTTTAGAATCTGCCCAAACCCTTTTTGGGTATTGGAGATCTCATGTGCCCTAACCTCTCCACCAAATTTCATGGCTAGAGAACATCTGATGCTACCCCAAATCAACATTGGACACCTTGCATTGTCCATTCATTGAACTTAGCATTGAAATCCATTGCTACTGATGCGCTTTGGATTGGTAACATTATTGAGGATACACGGCATATCCGTAACTTTGTACAAAATCATACAAATGCCCTCACTATCTACAAGGAGTACAGCAATCTATCATTGTTGAAGATTGCAGATACACGGTTTGCCTAGTGTTCCACGGGGACGCGTCCCCCAAGGTCGCGTGCACGCACCCCTCGCACGCGAGACGGCTTGGGAGTGCGTTTCCCCACGCCCCCTTTTTGGGGAGTCTGGGGGAGACACAAAGGGGTTGGCATTTCCCCAGTGTGGGAGTCTAGACTCCCCAAAAAGGGTGCGTCTAGGTGTCCCCCTTCAGTGTGGGAGTCTAGACTCCCCAAAAAGGGTGCGTCTGGGCATCCCCCTTCAAAAAGGGTGCTTCTAGGCATCCCCCTTTAAATTTGTCTAATAAGACCCAAATTAAAAATTAAAAAATCAAAATCAAATCAATGTATTTGAATATTTCATTATTGATTTTTAATTTTTAATTTTTTTTTTATCGAATCTCATGGTATGTATGAATAATTCAATAATGAGACTTGAGTATGTCATATGATTCATGAATGATGTATGTATCAAAATGAACGATGAGGATGGATCAATGATTCAATTGTCTATTTAATATTTTTATGCTTTCATTATTGAACAGTGAACAATGAATATGAACTTGAATTATATATATATATATATATATATATCTACCACGACGTCTCCCTGCACCCCCGAAATTTCCCTAAAATTTGAGGGTACTCCCATATGTCCCCCCTGTGCATCTCCCCACACCTGAGTCTTGGTGGAACATTGGGTTTGCCTCTTCATTCATCATGTTGAAAGGGTTGAGGGAGGTCAAGACCGCTCTTGGGGCCATGGTTATTTCAGAGTTTTGGTCTTTTTGGAGAAAGACAGATCAACTAGCCTCTAAAAGAGTCAAGGACACAGTGTTATATGGTGCTTGGTGGGAGAGGGTAGATCTAATTATTCAGATCATGGACCCTATCATTTCTTTGCTTCGATTTGCAGATACAAACAAACCCATCCTAGGAGAGGTTTATGAGGGATGGGATTCCATGATTGAGTCTGTGAGCGGCATTATTCTACAGAGTGAGTGCCCCGAGTATGAGACATCACCAGAGGCCTTCTGTGGTACTATACAGGATATTCTTGTTAGCAGATGGGACAAGAATTGCACACCTTTACATTGTTTGGCTCACTCATTGAACCCAAAATACTACAGCGATGAGTCGCTGAATGGTGGACCTTCCCACGGATTCCCTCCTCACATGGATGATGAAATCTCACAGGGGAGGAAAGATGCATTTAGGCTGGTTTTTCAAGATAGAGCATTGCTTGATGAGGTGGAGGATGCCTTTGCAGATTTTTTCCACTGCCACTGGTTGATTTGCAGGATATGATGTGATTAGAGACAGGGGGGCTAAGAAGCCCTATTCTTGGTGGGCAAATTATGGGGCAATAAGCCCTCCTCTACAGCAGTTAGCCATGAGGCTCCTCTCTCAGGTGACTTCATCCTCTTGTTGCGAGAGGAATTGGAGCACATATGGGAATTTGTATAGTGTTAAGAAGAGCAGGCTTGAGCAGTCCAGGGCAGAGACAATGGTGTATGTGCACACCAACCTTCGTCTTATTTACAGGCAGAGGGAAGAGTGGTTGAAGGGAAAGACAAAGATGTGGGATGTCTTTCCTAATGATATGGGTCTGGACAGCAGTGTTGAGTTGGCATTGGCCAACATGGATCTCAATGATCTAGTGCTAGAGCCTGTTAGATTTGATGATGGTGATATTGTAGAGGGGTCATCCTCCACACCAGCAGATGCAGAGACAACTATGGATACAGGGGAGGAGGAGGATGCAGAGGAGAGCAGTGGTGACCATGATGATGAGGACAGTGATGTTGATTCTGATGATGACTATGAGGATTGATGACTCATGAGTCATGGGCTACCTACTGCCTCGAGGCTTGTGTACCTGTAGTTGTTTTGTATTTTCTATTTCTATTTGCCATTGGCATTGCACTACCTATCTAACACATTTTGATTTTGATGACTTAATGAGAAAACTACAGCTGCCTGTGTCTTTATCTTACTATCTTGTCTTTCTCCTATTGAATCATTGATGAATTGAATATGTATTATGATTGATCATTTATGAATTTAGAATTTATGATTCATTGATTTATCATTTATGTGACATCAACATGTATTTGGATTTTGTATGTACTATGCATGCTATAATGTTACTAACTTACTTTGTAAACAGTAAAACTTACATCTAGATGAAGATCTATGTTTGAAATCAATGAATTTGTATCATTAATGAGAATTTGTGTAAGAAATATCTAATTTTTAATATATATGTATATATAACATATCCGAATGTGTCCTATTCCGGGGGGTCAATGTGTCCGAATCTGACACTTGAATCCCCGTATTCGACGAATCTCGAATCCCTGTGGCAGGTTACTTAGGTTTTAACATGTTTTTGGAAAAGACATTTTCTTTTGTAAGTTTATAGGTATCCCTCAAGCTTAGGAGGGAGCCCCCAACAACTCTCAAAGATAAGTATCTCATTTCCTTTCAGTTTTTAGTTTCATATACTCATCTACAGGTGCCAGCATTATGGTTCTTTGCCTCTTTTCTGTTATTTGAGATTCCCTGCACTACTATCATATTTTCTGCCATTATTTTTAGTTACTTTTATAGTTGCTAGAGTAGTGGAATGACATGTGAAGGCACAGTGTAAGATGCAATCAAAGAACAAGTTCAATGTCCAGGATGTGAAAAATTGGAAGCCCCAAATTCCTACTGCAACAACTAATTACGTTTCTCCTATTTGTTAATTACTGAACAAAATTATTTATTGTTTCCTACATAAAACACCAAAACTAATACATTGCAGCCTTCACCATTTAAATAAAATGTGGAAACAAGAAATTGAACAAGAAAGAAATACACAACACATCTACACAGTTATTTTTGGACAAATGTCCCCGGAAAAACCCAGTGTGGGAAAACTGGTGCAGCAGCTGAGGGTTTTATTATTATGCAGTAGTAATTTATGAATACAATCTCTGGATGCCTTCCTAGCTATCCAGTACAGAGAATATCACTGACAGAGAGATAAGTGAGATTACCTCACACTATCATTAAAGATCTTACTGATCCAGCCACAGAATGAACTGCCCTTGGCTGCCTTTGCGCAGTCACTGCATCAGCCCAGCGTCACAGCCTCTAGGGACAATGTCACCCCTTCTATTGATCGATTTGTTACCCAAGAACTTCAATTTTCACCTCCCGGTCTCACACCCCAGCTTTTGGCTTCTGATATCGATTCCTCCAGCAAATTTTTGGACCTCCTCAAGGCTCTGCGTCAGCCTACGCTGGCCAGCTTAGCCATTACGCTGCCTCTCCCGGATCTCTCTCTGCCTTCTCTGCTGAGTATTCCTGAATCAAGAGAAATCTCCAACCGGAACTATCCCTGCCCCTCACTGCAAAATATCACTTCGAAATTCTTTCCGGCAGTTGCTCTGCTTCAGAAAATCGATCTTCTGATCTTCACTCGATGTATCCTCCAATTGCCCATTGATGTCCTTCTTATAATCTTCTAGTTGAGAATCAACGGCCCAAATTAAATTCTAATCAATGGCTTGGATCATTTGAACTCGATCTTCGTTTTCTTCTAGAAGTTTCACCCACAGTTAGATGAATACCCTTTAATTATTTTAATTTCCTAAGTTTAGACTTAGGCACCCATCAAAAATAATTAATTATTCTAAGCTCTAACAAAACTATCTCCGGGTGGAATTTCCCAAAACGATTTTTGAGTATTGGAGAATGCATGTATCTAAGCCTCCCTACAAATTTTGAGACTTAGAGCACATCCGATGCTACCAAAAATCAACACTCCCTCTTAGCGAGGAATGTGCTCTAGTAATGCAACCTGTTGAAGCATCACTCTGACTCTGAAACATCTCCCTCTGTGTTGCTGATGTTTGACATTGTTGCCCACCAACTACTGCGCAAATGTTGCATTTGTACTATTGTTGGCCCTGCCACTGCCAACACTGCATCTATACTGCAACTCCCTCTCAAATTCTGCATCCATGTTGTTGTTGGCACTGCCACTGCCAACACTGCATCTGCACTGCAACCTTCTCCAACTGTTGTTGCTACTGCATTAGCAACGGAAAAGCATCCCAAATTACTGAACAAGTGTTCAGTATGATGCATCTCGTTGCTAGAGTCTGACTGCTGCTAGTCTCTATGCTAACCCTCTGAACCCTCTGCGCTACTGTTGATCTCTACTCTGTGCCAACTGCACTACTACCAACTCTAGCTCTACGCTGCTCAGTCTCTGGCGCTCCTAATCACTGCAACTGTCACTCTGGCACTCCTCTGCACCAACTGACACTTGTCCATCATGCTACTTTTAATTTGGGCTCCCGTAGCAAGGAATTGATCCAAGAGGTGGACTCCACAAGGATCCTGCCAATCTGCAGTTCTTCCGAACTACAGTTCTATATCACCCCACCTCTGGGCGATCATGGCAAACTCCTCCTCCTCGATCTTCGTGGGTGCAGCCTTCGTACCATGTTTCTCATCTTTGTCCTTCTTCCTGAGAAGACACTGTGTTGCTTAGTGATTGAATTCACCACACCTGAAGCATTTAATCTTCGAGATGTCCTTCTTCCGCCTCTGTTGCCCCTTGGATGCAAGGGTTGCATTCTCTTCCTCCTCCTTGGGCTTCGACCCATTGTTGCTGCTTCCGTCAAGTTTACACTTGACCAAGTCTCTCCTCAGCTCCTCTTGCTTAAGAGTTGCCCACATTCCTTCCCAGTCCGGCAAGTTCTCCCTGCCCAGGATGCTCTGGACAAATACTTGCCACTCCTCTGAAACTGAGTTGAGGGCCAGTCTTACCATCTCGGAAGACTGAGGTGTAGACCCCACAGCTGCTAGCTCATCTCGGGTCTCCTGAAGCTTTGCAAGGAACGGATCAATGTGTTCCCCCTTCTGCATCTGCGTGGACCTCATCTTCTACTCTAAGTACATCTTCCGCTGCTCGGAAGATCCTTGATACAGCGTCGACAATGCATCCCACATCTCCTTGGCAGTCCCTCTGCCAACAATGTGACAGACTACATGATCCTTCACTCCGTCGAGGATCATTCTTTTTGTCTTTGCCATCTCTCCCTTGTACTTTTTGAGCGGATCTGGATCCGCGAGTACAGCTACCACACTGTCAACGTAGGTATTGAGAAAATGCTCATCCAAAAGGCATGACATCCTTGCCTTCCAGATCACATAGTTGGATGCACCATCCAACCGATCCTGATCTCTCAACCCACTGGCTGCCATTTCTACCAATCGAAAAAATCGAATGACCTCCTCTCTCCTGCTGTTGCTCAGCAAATGAGAATTTGAATTCCCTAGCTAGGAATTCTCTGAGGAAGAAATTCCCTCAAGTGTCTCTTCTTCCTTCTGACGTCTTTTTGCCCGGCAACTGCCTGCAGAAAACTGCGCCACACCAAAAACCCCTCTTCATTGAAGCTACTGCTACGTTGCTCCCTCTGTCGTTGACAAATTTCGATCTGGAAATCCTAACTCTCTGTCGACTCACTCGAAGAGACATTTATCACAAAAATCTTGCCCTCTTGGCCTAAACTACGCACTCCCTATGGGGATTCGATTTGTTGCTTATGCAGTACTTCGAATTCCCTTCTTCCTTTAGCGTTGGGTTCTTCCGGCAATGTTCTCTTGTTTCACCTGCAGCTCTGATACCATGTGAAAATTTGGAAGCCCCAAATTCCTACTGCAGCAATTGATTACGTTTCTCCTATTTGTTAATTACTGTTTCCTACATTAAACAGCGAAACAAGAATACACTGCAGCCTTCTCCATTTAAATAAAATGCAGAAACAAGAAAGAAATACACAACACATCTACACAGTGATTTTTGGACAAATGTCCCCGGGAAAACCCAGTGTGGGGAACCAGTGCAATAGCTGAGGGTTTTGTTATTATGCAGTAGTAATTTCTAAATACAATCTTTGGATGCCTTCCTAGCTATCCAGTACAGAGAATATCACTGACAAAGAGATAAGTGAGATTACCTCACACTATCACTCGAGATCTGACTGATCCAGTGACAGAATGCACTGCGCTTGGCTGCCTTTGCGCAATCACTACGTCAGCCCAGCATCACAGCCTCTAGGGACAACGTCACCCCTTCTGTTGATCGATTCACTGCCCAGGAAATTCGATTTTCACCTCCCGGTCTCACACCCCTGCTTCTGGCTTCTAATATTGATTCCTCCAGCACAATGTTACTTGGGAGGGGGAGCGGGAGCGGGGAGCGGGGAGCGGGAGTGGGAGCGAAAACGGGAGCGGGAGCGGGGAGCGGGAGCAAAAACGGGAGCGAGAGCGACCATTTTCAGAAGCTCCCGGTTTGGGAGCGAATCCGGGAGCGATTTTTTAAAAATATATATATATTTTTTAATTTTTGATACATATATGTCAACAAAAACATGTAGAATAATGAATTAGACATAAAAAACATAAAAAAAACATAGATTGATCATTGAACCATATCACATCAATCATCTAGAAATTATAATCGTCATCAACCATGTCCACAAGTTAGTAAAATACATATTACAACTGCAACATATTGAGTCTTATAAATCATGATTCATCAAATTCAATCTTAAAGTTTCAACTTCAAGCTTTCAGAATTGAAAATTCAATAACATTTATCATCATTGATCACCAAAGTTGTACTTGTAAGCTAAGTTTAACCATTACAAGAAGTAATATCGAAGATATTTCTAAGTCCTAACTTCTAACTGTTAACATGATATGAAATGTTAAAAATTTATAAAATGAAACATGAATAATGAGATGAAATGAAACAACTTTAGTCTTTCACAAAGCATCATATTCATAATTCACAATCATTACCAATGAGTTATAATTGCCAAGGCCCAACTTCAAACTTCAAATTTTCATTGTCACAGTGATATAATGTTTACAAAAAATATGATTATGATATGAAAGAGTCAAGAGTCAAGAGTCAAGGACTCAAAACTCAACAGTTATGAAAACTAAAGTCTAATAGAAACTAAAAAAGACAAGTAAATTGTAAATCTACATGTGGCCCTTGCCACGAGAGTCTCCAGGAGTATAAGCAGGTCGTGGTGGTCTTCTAGGAGTCTCCCGCACAGACCGACGACCAGAACTAGAACCTCCACGCGAGGGTGTAGATGGAGGTGGCGACAGCAAAGGAACAAGACTCGGACCTCGAGCACTGCTACTGGATGGTGGAGGTGCAGGTGGAGGTGGCATGGCTGCTGCAGCTGCTTTATTTTCATCCCTTACAAGTTCCTCTTCTAGTTCTTCAATATGTACAATGCCATCCTCCAAATTGTCATCCTCTGGGTGATTGTCCCAAATTTTATATGTGGGATCCTCATTAGCCCGATCACAGTAATGACTCAACAACCTCAAGTTGTAGTGCACATAAACCAAGCTTTCTGCTCGGTTTTCATTGAGTCTGTTTCTTTTCACATTATGTATATAGCTGTAGGTGCTCCAACACCTCTCTGCAGAAGAAGAATTTACAACCTGTGAAAGAACTTTTTCTGCCAATTTTGGCAAAAGTCCGTGGCCACCATATGTTTCCCACCATGTGAGAGATTCAAATTTATCTTTGTCGTCCATTGCATGGAAGTTACCATACAAACCAGTGCCACTGAAGTATCTGCCTATTTCAAGGCGCACAGCTACACATTCCTCCCTGTCAACTACCAACTTTTCTAATGCTTCCAAATATCCTTTAGTTACCTCTGGATCTAAATGGGGTTTGGTCCTAACCCCACCCCCTGCTGCAGGTTGGCCCAACCAAGATGTAGAGTAGTATTTTGGCGTAAGGATATACGCCAAGCAATGTAGTGGAACATTAAGCTTATTCCACCGTTCACACACACAATCATGAATTAGTTTGTACAAGTTGGGATCTCTATTATGAACAATATCTTTTATTTGCCCCAACATGGTATCCATTTGCTCATACACCTCGCCAATCACTGGTTTGTCTGTATCTGCAAAGAGAATAATGTGATAAATTGGCTTGGTGAAATCCAATACCTGCCTCACACTTGTCCAAAACTGCCCATCAAGAGCGGCCTCCTCCACCATTTCAAAACCTCCCATGTCAACTGCATTTGTAGCCCTTTCCTTTAATACCTGCCAATGTGGACTTGATACCATGCTAGCTAATGCCTCTCTTACCTTCAAAAGGCACCTGAAGGTAAGGTAATAGCTACCAAATCTAATCTTCGCAATCTTCAGCAACTCCAATCTCGAGTGACTACAGAAAAGGCCATGGGTATTGCTATGATTTGTAATAAATTTTATCATTTGTTTGCCTTTCTTGTACAAATTACCAATCCATTGGTATTGTTCATTTTTGTTTTTGACAATATCATGCAACAGAAGGTTCAATGTGTGAACCAAACATCTAGACCAAAATATGTTGGGGTATTTATCCTCAATAATTGCTCCCGCCGCCTTACAATTAGGAGCATTATTAGTGATGACTTGGATGACATTGTATGGGCCAATATGCTCAATTGTTTCAAGTAATGCTTCTGCAATGTTGATGGCAGTCTTGAACTTGTCTGAGTAATCATGTGCAAATAGAAAGATGGGACCACTAACAGACACAGCAAGAACACTTATCAATGGCTTGCCTTTTACATTTGTCCATCCATCAGATACAATGGACACCCCATGGTCAGTCCAAGAACTTGTCATTTTATTCAAAGAATGTGATATTTTTGCTTTTTCATGATCAAGGCCAACGGTTCTTGCCTTGTCATACCCAGGGCTCTTGTATCCTTTAGGGGCATCATTTATGGCAGAAACCATTTCGTGCCAATAAGGTGAGCGAAGAACATTGAATGGTATCCCACATGCATAGAGAAACCTGTAAACTTTTGAATCCACATCATTCCTACACCCCTCATCAAGGAAATCTGATATGGTTCTACGCCTTAAAGATGATGACCCTGTGCCTCCATGTCCATATCCACTGCCTTGGGAGGATGCTGAAGGAGTTCTTTGTGATTGTGAGCTTGGTTCAAAGAAACCCCTTGATTTTTTTGTTCTGTATTGGGCTTCCTCCTCTTCCCTTATGTATTTGGCTCTCTCCATTGTTGACACCGTTGTACAAGTTTTGATTCCTATTTGTTTCTCTCTATCCCATGGCCTTTTCCCGCAGAGGTGTCTTCTAGCACGGGTGTATGAACCTGTGTAATCAGTGTTGCAATGGGGGCAATGAAATTTAGTGGTTCCACCCCCTCTCCCTGTTTCAGCCCTGTTAACATATTTCCACAATGGAGTTTGGTCTTGTTTAGTTTTTTGAGGGTCATGTTCACCCTCCTCCAGCTCCTCCTCACCGGGGTTTTCACCCATTTGACTTTCTCCGGCTTCTTCATCCCCCTCTTCAGTTTGGGGCTGGCCCCTCCGTTTCCTACTCTCCAGCACCATAATAACCATAAAAGGGACCAGGAAGAGGAAAATGCCAAGAAATATAGCCAGGTCCATGGTGTTTGATGTTTGTAGGGTTTTGATTCTTGAATCTGCAAATTAATTTAATTTATTTGGATTAATTAATTTAATTTAAATACGTGATTTTTAAACTCAATAAGCTAAATTAAATTAACTAAATTACTACCTAACCAGCTAAACTAACTAAATTACTAAGTTACTTACCTCTGCAGGCTTGCTCCTCGCTCCTTGGCACTTGCTCCTCGCTCCTCAGCACTTGCTCCTCGCTCCTTTGCTCTTGCTCCAGCTCCAAACTCAAGCTCAATGAAGTAACAATGAATATTTTTTTGGCCCATTGGCCTTTTAAAACCAAAAAAAAAAAATTTAAAATTTATTTTTTTCGGGTCCGCGGAATTTTTTTCCGCCGACCCGCTCCCGGCCCCGCGCGAATCGCTCCCGGAGCGATTTTTAACGCCCGGGAGCGCTCCCCGATCGCTCCCGGGCGTTAAAAATCGCTCCGGGAGCGCCAGAGCGATCGCTCCCTATGGCGATTCCTAACAGACCAAGGAGCGTAAATTTTTTTGAGGGAGCGCGCTCCCGAAAATCGCTCCCATCCGGGAGCGATTTTGGGAACGCGCTCCCTAGCCGCTCCCGCCCGGAGCGCGATTCGAGAGCGGGTTCGAGGGGGGGGGGGGGGCGCTCCTCCGCAACATAGCTCCAGCAAATTTTTGGACCTCCTCAAGGCTCTGCGTTGCCTCTACGTCAACCTACACTGGCCAGCTTAGCCACTACGTTGCCTCTCTCAGATCTCTCTCTTCCTTCTCTGCTGAGTATTCTCAGACTAGGAGAAATCTCCAACCAGAATTATCCTTGCCCCTCATTGCAAAAGATCACTTAGAAATTATTTCCGGTAGCTACTCTGCGTCAGAAAATTGATCTTTTGATCTTCACTCAATGTGTACTCCAAGTGCCCATCGATGTCCTTCTTATAATCCTCCAGTTGAGAATCAACGGCCCAGATTAGATTCTAATCAATGGCTGAGATCATTTGGACTCGCTCTCCGTCTTCTTCTAGAAGTTTCACTGACATTTAGATTAATACCCTTTAATTATTTTAATTTCCTATGTTTAGACTTAGGCACCCATTAAAAATAATTAATTATTTTAGTAAAACAGTCTCTGGGTGGAATTTCTCAAAACGATTTATGGGTATTGGAGAATGCATGTGCCTAAGCCTCCCTGCAAATTTTGAGACTTAGAGCACATCCGATGCTACTAGAAATCAACATAAGAAAACTTTCAAGCGAGTATGCCAATCACCAAGAGTTGCATGACAGAAAACAAAGACAGCAATGTTAAAAAAGCCTAGAATGAATGTGTGACCAAGGGAAAAATGAGAAAAATGCTCATGAAGTTTGTTGAGAAGGTTATGTAATTATGAATGAATGGAATCAAAACCCACCACTAAATGATGGTTCTTCACATATCACTCTAGACAACCATAGTTTTGACTCATCCAGTCAAAAACAAAGAAATTCAGAAGAAAATTGAAAATAATATCTGAGAGACATGCAGGTCGCAGAGAAACTAAAACTTAATTGTGAAGAAGTTGGATGCACATCAAGAAGCAAAGGCAAAGTCTAGCATAGCTGCCAACTAATATGAACAAAGCTCACAAGAACATCAAAAGCATAGAGAAAAATATCCAGGATAACTCATCATGTTATAATTCTTCATGACACGTAAATTTATAAAGTGCATCATAGAAAAAATGAGTTGAATTGTCAGCTTGAAATATATATGCATTGATAACCATGTTTAAGCATGTGAAAAATAAATTATCCCCTAATAGGGGCCAATTACTAAAAATAATTCTCAATACAGCCTTAGCTTCTTGAAACAAATATGATTTGTTGTAACTATTCTGGCTGTTTATCTGTTATAGAAACCGAAAACCTCTTTTAAAATGACACTGTCTTCCAGCTGACTTGTGATATCCAACACCATAAGAACTACTCCAATACAGATACATAACACTACCCAATAATTGCGAAAGGGGACAGTGGTTCAGATATCCTCATATTACATGTAAGCCCATATGTAAGAACTCAAATGACAGAGAGAAGGTAACCTGAAGCACGGGAGTTTCAACTTCAATGAAGCCAAGCTCTTCCATCTTTTTACGAATCTCTGAAATAATCTGTTTAAAGCCATCACAGGATCAGGCATCTTTTTCAGTAATTCATCCAAAAGAATGCAGCTGTACTTTTATTTGCTTGCACTAAATATTAAGAGAAATATTTACTACTGATAACTGTATGACAACAAAACAAAACCCAGTATGATGAGCAAAACAAACAAGAAATCACAGAGCAATCAACTATCATTTTTAAAGATCACATGTTTAGAAACTATATGTATTATACGAATACCATTACCTTTACTTTATAAGACTCAAACCAATTGTTTCTAATTGCACTAGGAAGAATTGGCTTTCTATAGCAGTCTCCTCCTAGGGTCTGAAAATATGCTTATGTGTAGTTACCAACAAAAGAGCAAGAATGTCATATTCAGTTTTGCGTGATGTTTTCCAAATCCCCAATATATTCTCACCAACATTACTGGATTCACCTGAAACACCCCTGCACCTGTATCCAAATTGTGGACCCACCATGGATTCACTGATCTGGATCAGATTCAGCAAAAATTTGCGAAATTTTTGTCAGATCCTTTTCCAATTCAAGAGGATTCAGATCTTGATTTAGGAAATGTAGGGGAACCAGTTCATAAGGAAAGAACTGATTCCCTAAGGTAATTTTTTTAATCCTTTTCCAGTTCAAGAGGATCTTGATTTAGGATGTGTTGTGGAACTTAGGGGAACCAATCCCTATGGGAGGAATGATTCACGAGGGTGCAAAAATCAGTTCCTCCCTTAGGAACTGTTACCCATCCATACACATGGGTAACCCTAGGAGAAATTTTTTCTCCTATCATGCAGATTTCCAGCCATTCAGGAATGATCATTCTTCATTGATCCACAATGTAGAAATGATGACCAGCATTCTCCACATACCGCAGCGATGCCCCTTATATGCTTAGCACATTTTTCCTGATCAAAATAATCATCTGATGATAGCGGTTCAACACACATGAGGTACATTAGCCATTGATTCATATGATGTATTTTCATTTAAAGTATTAGGAATTTAAGTAAGGATCACGTGTGTAGTGTTCCCTTTTTGAAATGTCTTGGAAAACCCACAAATTTTCTGAATTTATATGGTTTGGTTCACTGAGGTAATTTCACAAACAGTTTGATGACAATGTACTGTAGGTACCAAAAATAACACCAGCAATGCCAAGCATACATAATACAAATATTTAAGAACTGCTGATATCAATTTTACCGTGAAACTAGAGGCTTAATACCACCGGTGATACACACTTTGATAATGACAAAAGAGCTGAGGTAGGAAATACCATTATACACTACATTATTACATTATACAAGGAATGCCACCAATAACCAGCAGTCACATGTTCAGCAATAATGAGAAATCTGTTGCCCTCCTAGCAGAGATACACTTCACTTTCAATGCCCAGATTGTACCCAACAGAACCCACCGACGTTGAGCCATCAAGAAGACAAGTTTGAGTGCTGGAACAATCACTGATGAATACCCTGGGAAGCAAATGAAATTCGAACCCCTGCCAATGTGCAACAATAATGCCAAATTTGTTTTCTGATCTCTGAGGGATTTGGCCTTCAAAATAGAGCCTCGGCCACTTCAGAAATGGGTATGCTAATTGAGATAGATGCTGCCCTCAATTCTGCTAAAATATGCCCTCCCTCTTTGGCACTGTTAATTGAGAAATACGGCCTCCAGGATATCAGAAACTCGGCCCTTAAATTCTGCAATAAATAATTATAATTTGGTGAAGTATGCAAAGAAAAATCAGCCTACAATAATCAGACAATTTGGACCTCTTACTGGTGAAGGAATTACATCCCACAGATGGAGTTGATCTGCTGAAGATTATGATAGAATTCGGCCCTCTTTAGAAGGTAAATTTGGCCCCTCCTTACTGATAAAATTCAGCCACAATAGTCAGTAAGAAACGCTAATGAAATAGGACCTCCTCACTTGGTGTAGAGAAGTATGGAATAGCGCACAACGAACTGATCTTCTCTACTGAGCGAATAGCACAAAAATACTCAACTCGGCCTCCTGAAAGAATGATGATCCTTGGAATGATTTGGCCAATAGAATGCCAATCAACTTCGGTCCCCTGCAAACAACAATGGTGCTCCTGGACTGAAGTACTCTTGCAATCAATCTTTATTAGATCTTCACTTAATCCCAAAGAGTAATCCAACTAGGGTGGTAAAGATCATCCACAAAAATTGGAGAAACTAACTAGGGTGGCAATGAGATCCACCAAAACTAGGGTGAGGAATTTCGCTTGAAATCCTCGATCTGAAACTCGCTTGAGTTTCTCTTCAATATCAATGAGAAATGATCAGATAGGATAGGATAGCAAATGATCTCCATCCTCCTTTAAAATGTCAATGAGTTCTCCCCAAGCTTCTAGACTCCCTTTTAATATTATTTTATTGGTGGGGGCCACTTTTCACTAACTATTTTTTGCTTCCCTTTCTAATTAAATAATATTTGTCGCCATTCTCCAATAAAATAATATTTTCTGTCATTCTCCAATAAAATAATATTGGCTGTCTTTCTACAATAAAATAATATTTGCCCCTTTTTTATTAATATCACCAAAATTGGGCAAAACTTCTTAGTGATTTCCATGCTCACAAAATTGGGGATATTACAACATGTTGAAGTTGGAAAATGAATCATAGTGTTGATAAGTTATATTTGTTTCCTTATTTCACATTGGTGGTTATCTTCTACGTCTAGTCAAGTGGGTCCACCCCAAGGCTTTTATTTTATTACCTAGGAGGGGCACGAATATGGTACCTAAATTGAGATATCATGACCATGTCCTTGTTGATTTTTGCTAGCTTGGGAGGTACTCCAAGCCTCGAGGATTGGGGGTTTTGTAATATCCCAAATGGGATATTTTGCTAATTATGCAGAAATCTTAACTCAACCAAAATTTCACCATAAAATTGCTATTCAATCAACAGAAGATTGCCATGTAAAATATAACAAGTAGAGTGCATGCAATTCAATAACACAATGAACAGAAATAATCTCAGCTTTCATTATAATAAATAACTAAAAGAGTGTACATGATGATATAACTGAAATCGCTGAGATAGATAATCTGGTCTCCAAAACTGATCTGCTCCACTGCTAAAACCAGCCCTCCCAAAACTGAACTGAAATTTATCACTGCACCTGTGAATTTTGGCTGAATCCACCAAGGAGATGAGGTGGGTTTCCGTCCACTCTCACCACAATCACCCGAGAGTTTCAGTCCCGGGGCTACTTCTGAAGTAGAGAACTGGGTTCTCAACCTCTCATACAAGACATGACATCTCTTTGGAGTGATAGGGTTTGATTGGGAGGCTCAAGGGAGTTTGATACAAGTCATATCCATGAGGTGAAGGCACATCATTGAGACAAGGCGAATTGGGAAGAACGATTTGTTATGAGAGAGAACGACTTGTTGGTGGAACACAGAGGGATTTACCAGGAAAATTATCAACAACCAAGCCAAGTGAAACAAGGTCGTGTGAGCTGAGTGACGCAAGCTGCATGATCTAAGTGATGCAAGTTGCGCACAGGGTGACATAGGCACTGCGTAGGGCTTGATTTCGGTTGGGTTTGGTGAGACCATAAGGCTCGGTATTTGCTGTGGGAATTTCAGCCGTGGAGCTTTGTAATTTTTGTAAGAAAATCCATATCGTCTTTACCCAATAAAAACAAACTCGTTGTTTGTTTTACCCTTTGTGGGTTTCCAAGGTAAAATTGTGTCAATTGTGTGATTGTTGTTCCTATTATTCATGTTGTGCATTTTCTTTCTTAAGGAAGCTAGTACTAATTAGTTTACGAAACAAAAATGATTGGTTGTTGTAATTTATTTCTAGGTATAAAATTTGTTGGAAACTAATTCTTGCATTGGGCTTAGGAAATTTACATGGTATAAGAGTGTTCTTGAAGAGCAGGGAATAGATTTAACAATGTTCAGAGGTCGGCTTGTGATTGTGCAACGTAGTGATATATGGTTAGTGCAGAGGTTGAGTGAAGCTGAGGTTTTTTAGTCATGACCACAGGATTGTGCTTTGAGGACAGGCAAGGGGGTGCATCAAACTTCACAACCTGGAGAGAGCGCATTGCTCTCGTGTTGGAGGAGAACGAGATCTGGGATCTCGTTGACCAAGTGCAACATTCCCGGGTCGATCCAACACAGCTTGTCATGTAAAAGAAGTGGGATGTGAAGGCTCGACGCATCATCTTGGATGAGGTGAAGGACCACATAATCCCTCAGCTTTCCGGGAAGAAGTCTACTAGAGAAATGTGGGAGTCTCTCACAAAGCTCTATCAAAGCGACAACCAGAATAGAAAGATGGTAAACCAAGAGAAATTGAGGAGCACCAAAATGGTAAGGGCAGAAGGAGTGGCTTCATACCTCACTCGCATTACTCAGATAAGTGACGAGCTTGCAACCGTGGGGGAGACTGTACAAGACCCAGAACTAGTGTGCATAGCACTAAATGGGTTCACAAAGCAATGTGATGTTTTTGTGAAGGGAATTGTGATGAGGGAGCATCTCCCTAACTAGGAGCAATTGTGGGATGACTTCATCCAAGAAGAAAAAAGAGTGGGACCTCAGCAGAGTAGTGCATCCAAGAATGAGGATGAGGAGAAGTCGGTGCTTGCAGGAAAAGGCAAGAGAAAGACCAAGAAGAAGGGCTCCAGCAATAGCGAGGCGGCCTCCAAGGGAAAAAAGGACATGGATGTCAGTAAAGTGAAGTGTTTTGCCTGTCACAAGTGTTGGAAAATCAATAGTGGCAGCTATTATACTTATTTTCCTTAACCTTAATATTTGCTTGTGAACTTATTAGCTTTATTGTGTTCTTTTACCTAGATCTTTCGTCAAACAAATAGCAAGAACTTACACTACAACGATAGAGGACACAAATATTAAGCTCTTAGCCGAGGAAAAACCCCTCCAAGGGGAAAACCCAAAAACTCTTCTCTTCTTAGAATCTACTTCAAATGAGATAGAAAGACCCAAACCCTAGACTAGTCCTTCTCCTAGTACAAGTCATCCCTTCCTCAAGTCCTTCCTTGATTCTACACCAAACTACTACACACTGCAACTTCGACCTGCCAGCTTTGATACTGCTACACAACCTGCAACTTCAACCCTGCAATTTCGGTCTTGTAGCTTCCAAGGAAACCCTAGATTAGCCTCATCTTTAGACCTTCCTAGAGCAAGACAGCTCCTAAGGTCAACGAGGTCTAGATAGATTATCCTTCCCTCCAGCTACAAGATGTTGCACTTCGTCTTACTGCAACTCGATCTTGCAATTTCGGCCTCTTCCTGTAGCCCAGAAACCCTAGAATTTCACACGTGTGAGAGAGATAGAGCCCAAAAACAAGAGATTTCATTCTTCCAGCTTCTCCTTGACTTTTGCTCTTCTTCTTCTTGCTTCCTAGCTACAGATCGAACTCTTTCTTGACAGATCGAACTTGTGAGTGAATGTGTCCCAAATGAGGTTGAACAACTTCTTTATATAGCCTTCTCAAGGGGTTGAATTCCCTCCTTTAGGCCAACTTGATGTTCCCAAGGTCGACTTGTACTTTGGAGCTTCCAAGACTTTCTAGACTCAAAAATAATTCTTTTTACAATATATATTTTGCCCGGAAGGGTCTTATAAACATGATGTTGACTCCTTTGACTCATGACAATAAATCCTAAGACCTAACAAACCCTAGAAGCATGAAGAACATGATTTTACCTAGAAGACCATCAATAAAGAGCATGAAACCCATGCTTTAATAATAATAACTTTTTCTTTTCTTCTCTTGTTTGTTACATAGGATACATATTGAAATGAGTACAACAACAATTATGAAGACCGAAACTAGTTACATTTTCAACACTCCCTCTTAACTAGGGAGGTATTCATAATTGTACAACTAGTACAACATCATATCTCAAACTGAAGAGTTCTCACAAGAAGAGTCGAATTGATAAGCCATATTGTAAGCATCATCATCATGACCAGCACTGTCTCTAAGGCCTAACTAGACAAGCTCTTCTTTAATTAAGAGCATTATGTTGGGAGGCTTTACGTGTGATAACGCACTACCTATGCAAGGTACATACCCCATCCAGATGTCTACAAGGTATGTCTTTTTAGGACTATTCTTATCTTGGATCTCCAATCCTGAGTCCTCAAAGAATATCAGTCCTCTTCAACCACTCTTCTCTTGGATACTTGTCACATCTTCAAAGAGTGTCAGTACCTTTCCTTTCTTGGATGTTTTATCCTCAAGGAAACCACAGATGCTTATCCAATCCTTTGTCATTCTCTCTTCATCCCCTGAAGAGAAGAATGCACATGTGATGTCCAACATCACTCCCTCTCAGACCGAGAGGACATCCCTATTGTTCCTTAATCTTGAGAATAGAACTTTGCTCCTATACAAGGAGACTCTTTTACTCCCTCTCAAAATTAGAGGAGATCTAGACTTCCTTTCTATTTGGGAAGTCATCATCACAAGCCTTACAACTTGTCTTCATAAGAGTATCAGCTACTAGTTCTTCATAGTTGCCTAGCTCCCTCTTTCCTTTGCATCATCGAGCTTTCTTTCTTTCAAGGTATCATGGAGCCACCTTCTCTCTTCAATCTTGTGACAGGTTCTAGGCCAATCTTCTTGCTCATCACTTTCTTCTTTGATATGAAGGCATTACATTGAGCCTTCCCAAACTTCAAGCTGATCATAGCTTCTTGAAAGTGATCTTCCTTTGACCTCTAGGTTATCTTCTCGCACCACTACCTTTTAATCCCAAGATGTCCATATCTTGACTTCATAGTTGCCAGGTACCAGATATCGAGCTTCCCTCAATATCCTTCATCCATACAGTTGAACTTGCCTCAACTGCCATCATATATTCCTGCAACATTCTTCTAGGTAGCAAAATAATATGTTAACCAGATAACCAATAATAATTAAAATCAAAGTTACCTCATCATGATGACCTTCTCATCCCATTAACATCCTCATGGTCCATCTCCATATGAATCTTCCTTCATGCATCAGAGTGCCCAAGGATCGAACTTGATTACCAAGTTACAACTTTTCTTCCGAAGACTATGCTAGATGTTAATCATTATCTTACATATTCTAGAGAAAGTCATAAATCTTATACATTCTTAAATAAGTCGATCCTAGTTTTTTAAGCATCGTATACCCATATACCTAAGCATATTTTATGACCAACTTTCTTTTACAAGATTCTATACACATGAATCTTATCAAAGTTTTATATCCAGCATGCAATCCTATGCTTTCATCCAATCATCTAATTATTCATATATCTCACAAAGAGACTACATCCTAACCCATTGCATTATTTCATCCCTTTACCAGTATTGATTCCACATTACATGGAATGTCTACTAACCTTTGTCATAGTGCTTCTTCCAAGAACCTTTCATAATTATGGTTCTTCTAGGATCATGATGATCCACCTAAGCAAGATGACTTCTTCTAACATAATGTTAGATAATGCCTAGATGATCAATATGCAAAATGGTCTATCTATCCATCTATCTAGATGATCTCTACAAAGCAACTTAATCATGTAAATTCTAGACATGCTACTATCATATGCTTCTTTCTATGATGTTATGCAAAACATACTATCTTAAAAGAAAGATTAAACTTCACAGAGAACCTGACAGTCAGTGAACCTTCTTTAGTAGTAAAGATCCTTCACTTCTTCCTTCTTTGCCTTCTTCTCAGGTTCTCCCACTGCCTCAACTACATGAGTTTCACTTCTTTCCTTTCTCTTGTTGTTCTGCTTGTTTGGGCAATCCCTCTTAAAGTTTCCAAATTCATTGCATCCAAAACACTACACTTTGGACATGTCTTTCTTCTTGGACTTACCAAACTTTCCCTTCTTCAGCTTCTTGACTCGAGCTAGAAAGGCTTGAGATTGCTCATCTGATCCAATATCATCCTTGACCTTGATCCTTGATTCTTCCAATATGCATTGCGCCCACAACTCATTGAAGGGAGTTGAATCCTTTTTGGAGTATATGCTTGCTACAAAGTTGCTCCATTCTGGTGGCAATGCATTTAGTACACAAATGGTTACTTCAAAATCAGTGATTTGTTCCCCAAGTCCTTGCAAATGGTCTCTTAGTTGAGAGACTCTCATGAGAAAGGATGCCACATCCTCATCCTTTGATTTCTTCATTCTGTATAGCTTGTTCCTCAACGACATCTTTTGTCCTATTGTACTTACTGAATACAAATTCACTAGCTTGTCATACATGGCCTTGGAAGTCTTCAAATTTGCAACAAATGGAACAAGAGAATCCTTAATTGATTCAACTATGATCCTTTGAGCCCTTACTTCCCCTTTCTTGTATTTTGCTAGTTCTTGTGTCTTATCTTTCTCAGGTTCAGTAATTTCCCTAGTAACATATTCCATTACTTCTTGTTCTGTGAGTATCAAGTCAATTCTTTTCTTCCATGCTAGATAGTTTGATGCCCCAATGAGCTTGTTGCTCTCTTTGCAGAAAGAACCCATATGACTTGAAGATTCAGGCATGATGTAATAATATGTTACTTACTTGAGATCAAGATTCTCCTTGATGATGTTTGATGCCTTCAAGATTCTTGAAGAGTCTTCAACAATGTCTTTCAAAGATGTCTACTGGGATTCTTCGAACAACAACTTCCAATATCCTTGATGTCTTCCAAATAGATCTTTTTCTAGAGAGAGAGATCATAAATCCTTTTGAAGTCTTCCTCTCAGATTTTTCTTTAAATGCGAGCTTGATGTAGACTTGATCTTCTTGTAAAACCCTCCTTCTAAGTTTTCCAATGACTCTTCAATCCTTCTTGAAGTCATCTTCTTCGGAGTTTCCTTTTCCCTTCCCCTTGACAAGTAACTCCTAGTGTCCTTCTAGTTGCCTTACTTGCTCACCTTAGCTCTGATACCATGTTGGAAAATTAATAGTGGCGGTTATTACACTTATTTTCTTTAACCTTAACATTTGCTTGTGAACTTATCAGCTTTCTTGTGTTCTTTTAGTTAGATCTTTCATCAAACAACTAGCAAGAACATAAACTGCAATAATAGAGGACATTGATATTAGGCTCTCATCCAGGGAAAAACCCCTCCAAGGAGAAAACCCAGAAACTCTTCTCTTCTTAGAATCTGCATCAAATGAGATACAAAAACCCAAACCCCAGACCAGTCCTTCTCCTAGTACCAAGTCAGCCCTTCCTCAAGTCCTTCCTTGATTCTACACCAAACTTCTACACACTGCAACTTCAACTTGCCAGCTTCGATACTACTACTCAGCCTGCAACTTCGACCCTGCAATTTCAGTCTTGTAGCTTCCAAGGAAACCCTAGATCAACTTCCTCTTGAGACCTTCCTGGAGCAAGACAGCTCCTCCTAAGGTCAACGAGGTCTAGACAGAGTATCCTTCCCTCCAACTACAAGATGTTGCACTTCGTCTTACTGCAACTCGACCCTGCAATTTCGGCCTCTTCCTGCAGCCCATAAACCCTAGAATTATGTATGTGTGAGATAGATAGATCCAAAAAACAAGAAATTTCGTTCTTCCAACTTCTCCTTGATCTTCGCTCTTCTTCTTCTTGCTTCCCAGCTACAGATTGAACTCTTTATTGATAGATTGAACTTGTGAGTAAGTGTATCTCAAATGAGGTCAAACTATTTCTTTATATAGCCTTCTCAAAGGGTAGAATTCCCTCCTTTAGGCCAACTTGATGTTCCCAAGGTCGACTTGTACTTTGGAGCTTCTAGGACTTTCTAGACTCAAAAATAATTCTTTTTACAAAATATATTTTGCCCAAAAGGGTCTTATAAACATGATGTTGACTCCTTTGGCTCATGACAATAAATCCTAAGACCTAGAAAGCCTTGGAAGCACAAAGAACATGATTTTACCTAACCATCAATAAAGAGCATGAAACCCATGCTTTAATAATAATAACTTTTTCTTTTCTTCTCTCGTTTGTTACATAGGATACATATTGAAATGAGTACAACAACAATTATGAAGACCGAAACTAGTTACATTTTCAACAACAAGATGGGGTATTTTGCGAGTCAATGTCCCAACAAGAAGAAGAAGACCAAGTCACAAGTGGCAACCTCAGCAAAGATTGAAGAATTCTCGAGAAAATTTGAGGAAGACTTCAAACTCATTGCAAGTCTATTGAGCTCAGTGTCCACAAAAGTTTGGTACTTAGATAGTGGCTTCTCATGACATATGACAAGGGCACATAAGTTCTTTAGCAGGTTGCGAGACAAGATATTGATCTCCACATTGAGCTCGCAACGATGCTAAATACAAGGAAGCAAACCATGGTACTGTCATGTTTCAGAGGGATTCTAACAAACCCCTCAAAGTGACAAAGGTGCTCTAACTAAGAACCTCTTGTCAGTATCATCCTAGAGAACAGAGGGTATGTGGTAACCTTCTATGAAGGGAAAGTCTACATCCAACCCAAGGGCGTGAAGGGCAGGTGCACAAAGGTGATTGGTGTGTGCAAGGGAAAACTATACAAAATGCAATTTCAGCTAGCAAGAGCATTGGTGAGCATGAGTTGTGATTTGGGAGAGTTATGGCACAGGAGGATGGCACATCATCATGGAATGCTTAATGTGCTCAGACATATAGTGACAACACTACCACAGTTTAGTGCGGAGAGGCATGGCCCATGCAAAGGTTGCGCTATGGGAAAATATGCCAAGATAGTTTTCCCACCCAGTGACAGCAGATCCAAGGGTGTGTTACATCTCATTCATTCGTACATATGCAGGCCTATGCCTTCCATATCCCTCAGTGGATACAGTTATTATGTCATGTTTATTGATGACTACTCCAGAAGACCTGGATTTATTTCATCAAAACCAAGGATGAGATCTTTGGCAAATTCCAAGAGGTCAAAGCTCTTGTGGAGAATTAGACGAGGTGAAAGATTCAGGTGTTGCGATCAGACAGTGGGGGTGAGTACACCTTGAATGCCTTCATTGAGTTCTGTGCGAGTGCGAGGATAAAAAAGGAACTAATTGTTCCTTATAATCCTCAACAAAACGGAGTATCAAAGAGGAAGAACAAGGCTATAGTTGGGGTTGCGCAGCCTATGTTGCATGATTAGGGGCTTTCCATGTTTTTGTGGGATAAGGCCTGTAATACCGCAATGTACATTCAAAACGGGAGTCCCCATAAAATTTTGGGGAGGATGACTCTTGACGAGGCATACACAAGCAAGAAATCAAATGTGGGACACAAGATATTTGGGTATCTAGTGTACTATCACTTTCCTTCTGAGAAGAGAACAAAGTTGGAACTGACTGCAGAGAAGGGGATCTTCGTTACATACAACGAAACTTCCAAAGCCTACCGTGTACACATACCAGCGCTTAGGAAGTGAACAGGAATGTACGATTTGATGAGGGGAGGGCTTTAAGGAAGTCCACACAAGATGTTGATCCATCATATGCAAGAAGTTAGAACTCGCAAGGACAGGAGGAGGAGAGGAGACAAGATCTAGATGCACAGGCACTGCTATGCAGGCTTTTCAAGAGAACGAGGAGTACAAGGAGATCTTGTTCCACAGGATGAGCCTTCCTCATCAGGCAGGGGGCGGCCCAGGTGGGCCATGCAGACCCTGAGAGATGTCAAGGATTTTGGGCTTCCTAAGAGACCTACCAGGGAAAGCACGCCACCACAAAGATACACTAGTTACTGGCACTCATGATGGAGCTAATAGATGCAGATCCTTCCATTAATCAGGAGGTTGTTGATCAGCAAGTTTGGCAGGATGCCATGGTAGAGTATGCCTCCGTCATGAAGAATGATGTCTAGAAGGTAGTGACATGACCAGAGGGAAAGAGAGCAGTTGGATCATGACGGATTTACAAGATTAAACACGCAGTTGATGGGAGTGTCGAGAAGATCAACATGCACTTCATGGATAAGGGGTTTTTAGTATTTACAACGAGAGGGAGTCGACTACAAGGAGATATTTGCCCTTGTCACCAAATATACCTCGATTGGGGTCGTTAGCTCTATAGCAGCAAAGATGGGTTGAAGGGTGCATCAGATAGATGTCAAGATTGTTGAAGGAAATGTAACTAGGTTCGGTCTTCATAAATGTACTTTTGATATTTGTATTTATTGAATAAAAGAAATATTATTTTTATAATATATGTCAATTAGTTTCTTGCTCATTGAAATAGGTCTAGCACTAGTTAAAGTGTTATAGGTGAGTCAAATAGTCAAAAGAAAAGGTTGAAGACCTTAAGAGCATGTTACACCTTGTATGAATATGTATTAGGGTCATAAGAAGTCCTCCAAGCAAAGTCACAAGCCTCCTCCAAGCAACAACATCATAAAAGGAAGAAATCCGAAGCATAAAAGTCAAGTCGGCCTCAAGTCATCTAGTTGGCCTAAAAGAAGGAGCAGACTCCTATATATAAGAGTCATTTCACCTCTCCAAGACAACGCAATTCATCTCTGAAATTAGCATAGAAAACAAGGAAGAAAAAGGGTGATCAAGTGACAAGAAAGGGAGCCTCTAGTGCAGCGTATAAGGATGAGTCTAGGCTGAAGTTGAAGGGATTGTTTTCTAGGGTAGAAAACAGTCACACGTGCGAGAAACAGAGCCTCTTCCTACGGTCATTACAACACTATCATTACAGTCACATAATATCATTGGTTGGGCAATCTAAGCAGGCCTATAAGGCCCCTCACTCAAGCGTAGAAGGAGCTCTCTCAAGCGAAGAAGGAAGAGGTCTACATCACAAAGAAAACAGTCACACGTGCGAAGGTAAAGAGGTTGTCCCTGTTGTCATAACAACCCTCCCTTGATAGTCATAAAAGTTCATTGGTTGGCTAAGAGAGTGAAGGGATCACCATAAGGGAAGGGTCTCATCAAAGGTATGTCTTCTAGAGCAAGTATAACAAGACTTACCAACAATTGAAAGAAGAACGAAGTGCCGGAAGAAGGAAGACGAAGTGCCAGAAACGAAGTGTCGGGAAACAAGGTGCAGAAAGAGGGAAGGACTTGACTTGTGCTTGGAGGATATTATTGTCAAGGGTCTAGGGTTTGGCATTGATCAATAGAAGCTTCAATAAGAGAAATTCACAAAAGGGTTTTCCTCTCAAGAGAAGAGAGGTTTTGGCCCTGGCAGAGAGCCAATGTCTTGTGTTCTTGTTCTTATGTTTTGGTAGTAGTTTGATGAAGTACACACACATGCATTAATAAGAAGAAGAGAAGATTAAGCTAATAAGAAAAGTAAAAAGACTCCACAAATTGTTATCAAGTAACAAAGAATCACACTACACTTCTTTGCCCTAAGATTCTTCAACAAAGATTGCCTTCCTTAACGGAATCATTGATGAAGAAGTCTACATCGAGCATTCTAAGGGGTTCTAGGTGCATGGGAGGGATTCTCGTGTTTGCAGGTTGAAAAAGGCACTCTAGAGGCTCAAGCAGGCGCCTCGAGCATGGTAACTCAAAGATAGATAGCTACTTGCAGGAGATGGGCTTCGAGAAGACTGAGGCCAACCCCAACCTTTACTACTCATTGGTAGGGGAGGAGCCTCTTATACTGGTGCTCTATGTGGATGGCTCGTTCATGACAAGGAGTGAGGATTCATTATTGACTGCAAGAGAAATCTTGTTTTTGTGTTCAACATGAAGGACTTGGAGTTAATGCACTACTTCCTTGGTTTGGAAGTGTGGTAGAGAAAGAGAAGGTATTTCCTTGGTTAGGGGAAGTACATTGTGGAGATCCTGAAGAGATTCAGGATGTTAGATTGTAGGCCCATGTCTACACCTATGGTCACAAACTGGAGGAAGGTGGATGCTTCAGAGTCAAAGGTTGTTGACCCCACACTGTATCTTCAATTGATTGACTCGCTTATGTATCTGGTCAACACTAGGCCAAATATATGTTTTGCAAAGAACACTCTCAACCAATTTATGGTGGACCCGAGGAGAGTGCACTAGATTGTTGCAAAAGATGTACTCAAATATCTATGTGGCACTATGGAGTTTGGGTTACAATATTAGCGAGGAGGAGGAGTGAGGCATACAGGTTATACAAATGCTGACTAGTCAGGATGCTTAGTGGATAGAAAGAATGCTTCGAGTTGCAACTTTAGCTTGGGTTCAGGAGTTGTTTCCTAGTCCAGTAGGAAGCAGAGGTCAGTTACATTGAGCTCTTCAGAGGCAGAATACATGGCAGCGAGCATGGTTTCTTGTGAGGTGCTCTTGCTCCGGAAGTTACTCTTGGGTTTGTTTGGACAAGATATGGATGTGACTATCATCCATTGTGATAATCAGAGTTGCATAAAACTCTCTAAGAATCCAATGTTCCATGATGAGTCCAAGCACATCGACATCAAGTATCACTTCATCCGTGATTACGTGTAGAGAGGCACTGTGAAGCTTCAGTATGTACCGATTGATGAACAGGTTGCTCACATCCTCACTAAAGCATTGATGAAAGGCAAATTCATCTACTTCAAATATAAGTTAGGGATAGTTCAAAATCTCTTCCTCGCTAAGAGGGAGTGTTGAGCTATGGAAGCATGGAGGTATTCTTCACTATCTTGGTGCCTTGGCTTATGGAGAACATTAATCAGCGTTATGGATGCTTGCTTAAGTGGAGTAAGTAACTATTAAACTCCTACTTAGGAAAAGTAGTCCACGGGGTCTTGGATAGATAGTGATCGGATGCTCTGTTAAGACACTCCTTGATATGAAGTCACCGGTTCAATTCCCTGTCCCAATCGTGGTGATATATTGGACATGATGATGATGTAGTCCCACCAAGCTGACAAAAAAAAAACTTAGGAAAAGTACATTTGATGTGCTATATTCTTTTGTTGCCATATTGGGCCAAAGTCTAAGGTTATGGATGTAAATAATTTAAGTGACATGTTTACCATACCTGTGTCAACTCCCCCGAGAAGTAGTGTAGATATCAACAGATAAAAAAAATTCAAGATCATCTTCATCATACAGCTTCCATATTATCATTGTAATCAAAATTTTGTAGCCCCGTGGGCCATTGATGTAAAACTGATCTTGGTATGTCGATGAAACCATGTAAAAACATCTAGGTAGCCTAAGGTTCCTTGCTAAAGAGTTTCACTCTAGGGAGTTTTTTACCCTCCGCCAAATAATTCGCGTTTCCAAACCCAAATAATTGGCAGAGTTTTTTTCCCAGACATACCCCAAAGCTAGATGTAAGGGCTATTAGTTAAGATTCAACTAGATGGACAAATTTCTTGTAAAATTCTATCAAATTAAATGCAATTGCGTACCTGATTCTCCCATCTGGTGTCGGTCCACGTTGCTCCGAGTTTTCTGATTCCGTTACCAAACCAACCGATTCCTCCCTGCCTATCTGGGATCAACCTCTGCGGTTCCCAGATCCAGAGGACTTCGAAATGGAAGTCCACTGGCCCCTGTGCCCAAAACTCCAAGAACAGCTCAAAATTTCCCAATTTTCAGTTCAAAATCGAGCCCTTGGTTCATCCCTCAAACATATTGATTTTCATTCTATCACCATTCTTTGTGTTTCCTCCTCCCTACACTATATTCCAAAGGTGAAGGCAATCCTCTATTTTCCCAAAACTGATTTTTCCCCCCTATTTCATGCTCCCCTTCCGTCTATGTATATTATTTCTTGGCGGTCACCCCTCCCTACATGGTTACACCTTCCATCCTTTGTAACGTGTGACTCTATTCGTCCCAAGCTATAGGAATATTGACATGTGTATTAGGTTTACTTTTAGGATTTTTATTAGTTTTATATAAATGTCCTTAGTTTATAATATGTATTTTATTTTGATTTAATTTCACATTTTGATAATTTATTAGTATAATTTATTAATATTATGAGATATATAAATATATAACCATATTTATAATTAACTTAAATTTTACATTTATTTCCTTATAACCATATTTACTTTATACTTTTAAATTTATATCCTTGAAATTATTTAGGGTATTTTCTCCTTAATTATGGTGCATTAAGCAATATGTTTGGTGATGGGTGAGGGTGTAACTTCTATCTAAAGCAGTGTCGTGATATTCAACATTTATAGTTAATTTAAAATATATATAATAGTGCAGTACATGCAATACATGCATATGTAGCTATCATATGCATGCATCGTATGCATGCTAATATTCTTGTGCTCTCTATATTAAAGATGGGTCATTACACTAGAGTGGGGCTCGATGGTAAGGCCTTAGGTGAGTCTAAGTGCCATTGAGTCTATGTAAAATTTTCATACTATATCATCTATCAAGAGTTGCAGAATTTGGTTGTGTCTAAAGGTCATGTTTTAATCGTAAAATTCCCCCTTCTATCTGGGATGTTCATGTAATAATTGATGTAAAAAGTGTTGTCTGGGAATATTTTAGGTTGATGATTAAACATAGTTAGACATCATCGCCTAAATATATTTTAGAACCACTTCAGGGTGAATATATGTCTAATCCCCTCTACAGTCATTTTAATTTATTTTCTAGCAAAAAATGGCTAAATTGTTAAGCCATAAATTAATCAAAAAATAAAATGAGAGAAAATTAAATTCTCTCCAAGTGGGAAAAATTATAAAAATTAATGAGGTCCTTTTTTAAAGTCAAAATATTAGAAAGGACCCATTTCCCAGGAAGAAAGTCCCACTTAGAAATTCGTTGGGCCAAAAAAGATATTTTCTCAAGGAAATCAAATTTTTGGGTCAAGGTGGTTATTTTGAATGAGAGAATTTCGAGAATTCTAGTTTTTGAAGATTCTCCAATGGTCAGAGTGCGTCAACATCACCAAGGGTCAAAACATTAAATTCAATCCGGATAACTAGGGAGAGATTAGGGTTCGGCTCTGGAGCTCGCTCTCGCCGCCATCGCTTTTGCAGAGCTCTCTTGGCAGCCTCCCGCTGCTGAGACCAACCAGTAAGAGCGAGGAGATAGCTCTGCGCAGTGAGCCTCTTCATCAAAAATTTGAGTCCAACCAGTATGGACGTCAGAGGGGGCCCCCCTCCCCCTCTCCTGAGATTGCTGCCTTCAAAAGATTGGTAGCCTCCTGTGGCAAGAGGAAAGCAAACTCGAACCAGCAGAAATTTGTCAAGAAAGCCGAGTCCATCCCTTCAGTAGAACTGCCTGCGGAACACCCGTGCTGGACTGCGCTGAATCTGGCTGAACGAGGGCTCATTGGACAATTCACGGGTCTCTGGCCCTCTCCCAAAGCTATTGATGGATGGGTCCAGCGAAACTGGAGGCCCCTTGTCTCTGAAGGAATACAAAGCCATATGGTAGGCAGAGGGTATTATGTTTTTGTTTTCGAATCAGCAGAAGATCGAGATCTCATTTTCCGAAATGGTCCATATTTCATGGGCCCCCAAGGGCTCTATCTGAATAAATGGATGTCAGACTTTGATCCTTCCCAGGACACTCCTTCAGCCGTCCCTGTCTAGGTAAGGTTACCCCATCTTCCTCTTCATTGCTGGAACCCGGAATCTATGGAAACAATCGGGAACAAATTAGGAAAATACATTGATAGGGTTGAAAGGAGAGAACAATATTCGTGTGCCAGAATATGTGTCGAAGTCGATCTGGAGATAGCATTGCCTGAGGCGATCAAGTTGACCATAACTGGCTGGTCTCACATTCAAGAACTAGATTATGAATAGCTCCCCTTCAAGTGTCGACATTGTCATGGCTATGGCCATTTCGCTCGAAACTGCAAGAAGAAAACTGAGGAAGAATCTGAAAAAGAAAAGGGCGAACAGTGGACACAAGCCAGAAAAACCACTACAACTAAACAGACCAACAGAGCGAAAAGGAAAGGAGGGAATCTAGAGACCGGAGGACCCTCTGCTGGGAAGAGTTTAACCGAAGATCAAGCCATAGCAAATGCCACCATCTCAACAAATCCTTTTGCTGCTCTAAACCCCCTAGAAGACCAACCAGAACTTGAAGAGGGAGAGGTGCAACAGAATATGGAACAGACAGCAGACGCAGAAATAAACTCAGGATCTCAGGAACAAACTGTAGAAGCCATTTCAGAAACCCCTTGTGGAGATGCAATCCAACAGGAAAATTAGGGCCCCCCTGTAGGCACCTCTTCCCCACCCTCTTATGCAGAAATGACCAAAAAGAAAAAGCTGATAGATAGTCCTGGTTCTTCCGAAGATGAACCTCTTGAGCAATCCAACAAAAAGGCAGGAAGGAAGTCTCGCAAGGAGATCAGAGAAGAAGAGGCGGAGAGATTAAAGATGCAGGGCAGTCAGTCCACAATTGAAATGTCACTAGGCAGGAACACAAGAACCAGACTCCCCAAGGGTGGGTCTGCACCGCCCCCCTCTAGTAAATAGTGCAGATTGTCTCTTAGAATTGCAGGGGTCTGGGAAACCCTTTGAAAGCTGAAGTAGTAAAAGATCTATTAAGAATGGAAACCTCAGACATTCTCCTGCTCCAAGAGACAAACATAGAAGAAGATGCTCTTCTATCTTTAAGTCGAACCAAATGGAAAAAGAACTCAGGAAAAGCGGTTAGCGCCCGAGGTACTTCAGGGGGCCTTGCAACCCTTTGGTCGGAGGATATGTTCCAGCTCAAAAGCTCTTTTGCAACCCAACACTGGATATATACAGATCTTCTTCATCTCCCAAGTAAGATTTCTCTAGCTCTCTTCAATCTTTATGTTCCTGTTAATTTTCTGGAAAAGAAGGACTGCTAGAATTCTCTCTCAGACTTCCTAGAAATATATGTCCCCCAAAACATCATTCTGGCGGGGGATCTCAACATCACTCTAGACCCATACGAGAAAAAAGGCGGAGTATGGGGTAAAGATCCCTTCCATGCCTCGGTGGAGTCTCTAATTCTCGAATGGGACCTTCTGGACCACAAACCTAAGAAAGGTCATTATACCTGGACCAACAATAGAGTTGGTAATGCCAACATTGCTGCCCGTTTAGACTGGTTCCTAGTTCAAAGTACTCTGCTGGAGGGGAAGCATTTAATCTCTTCAAAAATTCTGCCCAAAATAACATCTGATCATAACCCCATCTCACTGTTGATAGAGAAAGAGGAGGACTTGGGCCCTATTCCCTTTAGATTCAACCCTCTTTGGGTATCGAGAGAGGGCTTTATGGACATAGTGGCTCACGTTTGGGCGCAACCAGTTGAAGGATCCCCCAGCTTCGTGTGGGAACAGAAACTCAAACACACTAAGTCTGCATTAAAAGCTTGGGCAAATTAAAAACGTCTTTCCACTCCTACGAGCCATAGACAAAAGACAGTTCAGGCTCTAGCTGAGATTCAATTAGACATGGAAGGATCTGAAATCACCAAAGCACAGCTGCTTAACGAACAAAGGGCCCAGTTCAATTCCTTTCTTTCCTTTCGACAAGAAGAGGAATACTGGCGCCTTAAGTCTCACAGCCTCTGGCTCCAAGCTGGAGACAGAAACACAGCTTTTTTTCACAGACAATGCAGAGCCCGTCTCTCTCGGAATCACATTTCCGAAATATCCAACAAGGAGGGGGAAGTTATCAAAGGACAGTCTCTCATAAAACAGGCAGCCACAACCCATTATCAGAATCTGTTCCAGGAGGATGGTACTTCCGATGACGATCTGGTTGCCGACTTTTTGTCAAACATCCCCTCTCTTGTCACTGCAGATGTAAACGTTGGGTTAATGAAGCCTTTTTCTAAAAAATAGATAGTTGAAGTCATTTGGTCAATGCAGCCGGATAAAGCACCTGGGCCGGATGGCTTCACCATACATTTCTACAGAGCTTGCTGGAATGTAATAAAACTCGATCTTCTCAGAATGGTAAAAGCCTTCCAAAAGAAAGCCAAAGTGGGAGGGTGCACCAACTCCACCTTCCTTGCCCTAATCCCGAAAGAAGTTAACCCTGAGACTTTCGACAGATTCTGGCCAATCTCTCTTTGCAATGCCTCCTACAAGATCCTTGCCAAACTCTTAGCCAATAGACTCAAGCCTCTGTTAGGGAACCTGATCTCCCCTCTGCAGGGCGGTTTCGTCAAAGGAAGGCACCTCATAGACAATGTGATCCAAGTGCAAGAAGCCCTCCACTCTAGCCACTCTCGGAAGGAAAAAGGTATGCTCATCAAGTTGGATATGTCAAATGCTTTTGACCGAGTTAAACTCTCATTTCTTTATAAAATCCTCCTCTCCTTCGGTTTTAGTGCTGATTTTGTCAACTTGATAAAAGCCTGCACACACAGACCTTGGATAGCCCCCCTGGTCAATGGCAAACCTTCTGACTTCTTCCAAGCTTCTAGAGGGCTCCGCCAAGGATGCCCTTTGTCACCCTTTCTTTATATCTTGTTGGCAGAATCCCTAAGCAGAAAGCTGACAACAGAAATGGAAGTAGGCACTATTCCAGGTATCAAGGCAGCAAGAGGGGTGGACCCTATAAATCATGCCCTCTTTGCGGATGACTCTCTCCTTTTGGGAGGGGCCTTGATTAAGATAGCAAAGGCTTTCAAAGAAATCCTTCAACACTTCTGTTTAATCACAGGAGCCTTGATCAATAAGAGAAAAAGTGTGGTTTATGGCTGGAATGTAGATCACCCAACTATCCTTCGAATTGCCTGCACATTGGGATTCCCTGGGTATGACAAGTGGGAAAAGATCAAATATCTAGGCCTTCCCTTAACCTTGGGACCAAGCCCTCCCTCCCTATGGACTGAAGTAATTAGCAAGATAAAAGCTAAAATAGCATATTGGGGAGGCCAATGGCTAACAAAGGCTGGGAAGTTGGTTTTGATAAAGGCAGTCCTCTCCGCCCTTCCCATCTTCTAGTCTTCCCTCCTGCTAGCTCCTAAGTCTACCACGGAACAGATCTCCAAACTCCTCCGGGACTTCCTATGGAACGGGGGCAAGGGCAATCAGAACAAGTTACATCTGGTAAGATGGGATATTCTGAATAGACCACTCCAGCAAGGTGGGTTACAGATACGGGATCCAGGCTTAGCAAATTTGCCTCTTGGTGGAAAAATCATATGGCAATTGTATCCAGATAAAAATCATCCTATCAGCAAGATCCTATGGAAGAAATACCTAAAGGGAGGCTCCCTGAGAAACCTCACAACTGCTTCTACTCCAGCAGGAACAGCAATATGGAATTTAGTCAGAAGAAGCATCGACCATATACAGCATCATTTATATAGAATACCAGGTAATGGACAGAGAACATTATTGTGGGAGGACACCATTCAAGGGAATTCCCCATTGGCCACACTAAATTCCTGTAACGACTTAAAGATCTGGCTAGTGAACAAAGGACTTCTCCGGCTTGCAAACATATGTTCTTGGGACAGCAAAGGGAATTGGGCAGGATGGACTTTTCCAGGGGTTCCTGACCCTCTGGAAGCACAAAAAAACTTGCTCTGTGCAGCACTCTCTGGCCTCGCCCCTGTCCATCGTACATCCAAAGATAAATGGGGGTGGGGAAGAACCGGAATTTATACAGCAGCTCAAGGATTCTCCTCATTACAAGCCACACAAGCATCTTTGCTGACACCGAAGCTCTGGAAATCCGTTTGGTCTCCCTTTTGCCTTCGTGAATTTCTTCACTTGGTTACTCATGCATAAAAAGGCACTAACAGGAGAAAATATGAACAAAAGAGGCTTCCACGGGCCTTTTAGATGTTGCCTATGCAATTCTGCTATCGAAACCTCTGACCATTTATTGGTTGACTGTGTTTTCACACAAGAAGTCTGGAAGATAGTCCTCCACGGACTCAGCGTTCCCACCCCCTCTCAGATTTCAGTCGTCTCTCTCTACACCTCCTGGGCAGATCAAAACCCTAAGAAAAAATCTAAAAACACAGGCTGGAAAAACATTTGGCAAGCTATTCCAAAATGCCTTTGGTGGAAAGTGTGGTTGGCTCGAAATGAGTGTGTTTTCAACAACAAGATCCCAAAATCAGTGGAAGTGGCTGCCAAAGTAAAAGCTCTCTTGTTGGAAATAATAGGTAAATCAGATTTTGCCTTTATTTTATCTGCAGAAGTCTTTGCGTGGCTAGGACCCTGTGTGCTAGGAGAAAGGAAAGATTCAATCAACAAACCGATGAAAGATCCTACTTGGCGCGTGCGCCTCACTAAAGGTGACTTTCTTACGTGGTGGCAGGGGACCCCAAAAGCCACTATCTTCTTTGATGGAGCGTCCAAGGGGAATCCAGGCACTGCAGGCGCAGGGGGATTGATTCTTTCCTCAGACAGATCGAAAATAACCAGCTTCAGTTGGGGCCTAGGCATAAGTTCGAACAATCAAGCAGAGAGTTACAGTCTCCTAAAAGCTTGCCAGATTGCGAAGGAGTTAGATTACAAAACAATCCAAATTTTCGGAGACTCGGAGCTTCTGATAAAGCTCTTAAACTCTAAAGATTATTTTCGTAACCCAGCTTTAAACAAAACCTTGCAGAGAATTCGAAACACTTTGAAAGACTTCGACACAGTCGACTCATACCATATTCTACGGGATTTAAAAAAACAAGCAGACTCGCTGGCAAATAAAGGTTGCCTGCTGTCTCAAGGTAATCTTAGCCTTAATGGAGGACCCTGCTCGATTCATCCTTTGCCTTAGACAATCTACAGAAGGCAGATCTGCTCTCACTGGCCCCAATTTTCAGAGGGAGAGTGGTACTTGGAACCTTGAAAGTCACATTCAGGATTGCCAATCAGCAAGCAGATGGATCAACAAGCACAAGGACTATCAAGCAGAAGAAACAGCATCAGAATGTACAGCAGCAGATGGTAGAAGGAATAGCCGCAGAAGGAACAATAACCAGAATGAACAGCAGTATAAGGAACAGCACCAGAAGGAACAACAAGCAGAAGAAACAGCAGAAAAAGGAACAGCATCCGAAGGAACAGCAGGCCAAAGGAACAACAACAGCAGAAGGAACAACAAGCAGATTAAGGAACAGCAGCAGAAAGAACAGCAATCAGAAGGAACAACAGCAGAAGGAACAGCACCAGAAGGAGCAGCAAGCAGAAGGAACAGTAGCAGCAGAACAAACAGCATCCGAAGAAACAGTAGGCCGAAGGAACAGCAACAGAAGGAACAACATCCGAAGGAATAGCAGGCCGAAGGAACAACAGGCCGAAGGAACAGCAAACCAAAGGAACAGCGCCCGAAGGAACAGCAGGCTGAAGGAACAGCATTCAAAGGAACAGTAGGCCGAAGGAACAGCAGGCCGAAGGAACAGCAGGCCGAAGGAACAGCATCCGAAGGAACAGCAGGCCGAAGGAACAGCACGCGAAGGAGCAGCAGGCCGAAGGAACAGCAAGTAGAAAGAACAATAGCAGAAGGAATGGCAAACTTAAGGAACAGCAAAAAGAAAAGCACAAGGAAAAGGTCGCAGAAATTGCTCTTCCAGAGATAATATGTAAGACAGAAAACAAGAATAGCCAAAGAACTCACAGAACTTTTGAATGTAAGCATAGGAGAAGGGACTACCATCAGCTCATTCTCATTGCTCAGTTTTTAAAAGCTACTGTCGATTGTAATAGGAGCTTGCTCCACTTTTGGCAATAAATACATTAACCCTCCTTGTTAAAAAAAAAAAATTCTCCAGTGGTCAAAAATCATCCAAAAGTCAAATATTGGTCCATCAAGCTCAGAAATCAAGGAATTCGATTTTTTATGGGGATTTATGCAGCAGTGATCAAGGGGATCAAACTATTTTGACGAGGATCAAGCCATGGATCAAGGGAACTAGCCATTTTTCCACTTGGAGGGGCCTAATGCTCTCATTTTTTCTATATAAGGAGGTTATTTGCTCCTCATTTGACATCGAAAATTTTGTAATCAAGCTATTAGTCAAGCTCTGCTGGTTGCAATACTTTTTTCTGGAATAATAACGCAAAAGTATTTGGGGTTTATTCATAGTGGTGTTCCTCTTCTTCTTGTTGTGGTAATGTTTTCTGGATCATGTGCTTAATACTCTACTGAATTAAATTTTGTAAGTTATTATTTCATTAGCCAGTTGTTGGATTAACTATTTGCTCAGGTATCTAGCATTAATTATTGGGTTTTAGAGAAGCTTTTTAATTCGATCTATCTAGCAGGTATCTCTAGATTTGAGGGTTATTATGTTATCTATGTCTCTATTGATCTAAAAACTTGATTTGGACTTTTGGCTTGTTCTTGGCTAGTCGTGGACCTAATTGGCTTTAATTGGCCTAGCCGCAACCCTTTTTGAGGCTATTCTCCTTGGCTGCAAGCTGATCTAGAATCTGAATTTTACTGCATTTCTTTGCACACTAATCATGTGGTTTTATGGGCCCCTTTCATCAATTTACAAAGGTTTTCATTCACTTGTTTGGGGTTTGATCACTTGGAGTTTCCCTTTAGGCCTAATCGCCTCATATAGCCTAGCTGCAAGGCTTTTTATTGTCTTCTCTTGCCTTCATTTGGATTTCAAGACTAAAAAATTTGATTGCAGGGGTATTCTCATTCATTTGGAGGATTTTCCCACTAATTTGTATTGCATTGTCACATACTTTTCTTAAGGGTATGTCGCTGGCCTAGAAGGCCTTATCTTCCTTGATCGTGAGTCTCAAGGAGGCCAAAACCCTCTCACATCTGAAGCACATTCTAATTAAAGGTTATCACATAAAAAATTCGATAGTTAAAGGCTTAAAATCATTATAACACATCACACATAACTTATAAAAACTTTAATAATTTTTTCTAGCCTCTTATCCTCCATGGCCATGAGGCTTGGTGGACTGAATCATCTTGGTCCTGAGGGTTTTCTAAAGTCTGGTACATGCGTTGGTTACTGGAGTATATAGATAATTACCTTGTGCCTTACTCTTTGATGTTTGGATAGCTTGAAGAGTGGTTATGTTGTTTAGTTGCTTATCTTCTTGTCATTTCTTCAAGGTCTTGGGCATAGCCTTGCCATTAGTTAGTTTCTCTTGTTCAAATTTGGATACTAACCATTTCTTGCTCTCATTGATTAGATAGGACTTCATCGTTAGATCTAATTCTCGAGTTGTTTTTCTCATTTAAAATCATTGTTAGCAATCTCATTTGTCTTCTAGTTACTTGTGTTGATATCATTTGAAATTCACTGGTTTCTAATTGCTACATCATATAAGTGAAAAGCATTCTAATAAACACCATAACTAAAGACATTTGATTTTGTTGTCATCATTATCAGTGTTTCATTTAGTAATTTTAAGCTTGCTTCATTGATTTTCTATTGGAATTTTGTAGCCTTGTGCTCTAAATTGATATCTCAATAAAGCTTGGTTATAAGCAATGTGGAAAAAGTCGAAGTCGGGATTAATTCGGCAAGGGTCCAAAAGTTGAAAAACTCGGCAAAGTCGGGAGTTTTTCGAAAAAGTCGGCAAAAAGTCGGCAAAATTAAAAAAATACAAAAATATTCATTTTTAAAAAAATCCGGACTTTTTCAATAAAATCCCGACTTTTTCAATAAAATCCCGATTTTTTCAATAAAATCCTGATTTTTTCAAAGAAAAAAAAATCATTAAAGAAACTACCACGATTTTTTGGAAAAAGTCCCGATTTAATCCCGACTTTTTCGATTTAATCCCGATTTTTTCGTTTCTTAAAAAGTCGGCAAAAAATCGGCCGATTTAATCCTTTTCTTGAAAAAATCGCGTTTTGGGGAATAAATCCCGATTTTATCGGGACTTTTTCCACACTGGTTATAAGTGGTTTAAATATTTCACATTGAAGCATACTATAATTTTTGTATCTCTTTGAAACTATCTAACTTCGTCATCATTTTGCATCAGCATCCTAGTTTAGTTTGCATCTCTAAAATTAACCTCCAAGCATAAGCTTGGTTGAATAGAAAGTTAGGGACACCTTTTCCACCATTGAGAAGTTAGCTTCACGGTTAACATAGCTTACCTTGCAATTCTCTTGTGGGCAATCCTTTGTAGGAACGGAGGCACTTGGGTTGTTAGAGGTCCTTGGGAGGTATCGTTAATGAGACCTTAGCCTCCTTCCCCAGCACTTAAATCTACAACTTTGTTTGTGACTAACTTCAAAACAATTGAGGAGAAGGCCTTCATCTAGATTAGGCATTTAATTAAAAGTAACCAAGATCTTGCATCTCACATTAATTTAGATCTTGCATTCATTCATCATTGGTCACTATAATTGGAATTGTGGGCCCAAGTTGTAATTGCATAGTTTATTACATTTAGAGCATCATCTTTTTTCTTCCTTGCAATTGTCTTTCCTTAAAGTTTATTGTTCATAGCTCTTATTGTCTTGATCTATTTCTTGCGCTAACATTTCCTTGCATCCTTGCTTACCTTATAGCATTGAAGTATCATTGTGCAAGTTCTTAATTTGTTTGGGCACCATTATCAAGGCACCAGTCTCTTATTCAAATTGAACATCTTAAGTGTCATATTGATCCAATTGAACATATTTATATCACATTGATTAATTTAATAGCCTAGCTTGCCATCTAATCCTAATTCAAGTTATTTGGGGAAGTGGTTGCCTTGCCCCCTGATCTCCTAGACTTTTTGTTCCAACAAGTTTTCCTTAGATTTTCATCCTTAGGGACTACCCCTCTTGACTTAGCTAGGAGAGAGTCTAAATGGAGTGAGTAGGGATCAAAGTGAAATCCCCTACTCTAAGCGTTGCGTGTGAAAATTCCTTGAAATGCAACAACTGGAAATAATTCTTCTAGCTGATAAATTAATTATGCAGTTTACTTTATTTACGGCAAGATAACGAATTAATCACACAGCAATTTCTTCACCATAAAAAATACAGCGGAAGCAAAAATAGGAACTGAGAAATGCTAACACACACAAAAAAAATTATGACAGCATTATTTTTGGACAATTGTCCCCGGAAAAATTCAATGCGAGAAAACCGATGTAGTAGTTGAGGGTTTTATTATTATGTAGCAACAGAAATTATGAGTACAATAAAATGACGCCAAAAAGGCATTTCTATCTGAGAGAAATACTGGCAAAAATATCTAAGAGAATTTACCCTCCTCAAGCAATCTCGGCAACTGCCTCCCTCTGAAAGGCTAGCCATCCAACCTCTATGCAAAGCCGGCTGACAAACCCTCTCACAACAAGTCGTCCTGCCTGTCTCTGCTGCTGGAAGTGACTCTCCGACACTCTGGAAGATTTTCCTAGCCTATGGATGTTGAATTGATCTTCCCCACAGCTAAATCAAACTACCTTCTTGAGGCATTGCATAGCATCCCAAAGAATTATTGCAGCCTCCTCTTCTGACTCTTCTGGAATTGGAAAGTTCCTCCTTAAAATCTTTGTGCTGACCTCTGCCACCTGTACTTGATCTCTCCTACTAAATTACCTGAACTGGAAAATCGAATTGTCCAAATCACTGATTATCTGCAACTAGTGTATCCTCCATCTACCCATCGACCTCCTCTTATAATCTCCAGTTGGGACTCCAACGGCCAAGAGTAAAACTTAATTGATGGCTGAGATCATCTCCAAGTCGATATGTGTGAGTTTCTAAAGAATTCTCACCTTTCTCAATTAATTATTATTAATTAACCAGTTTTCCTAAGTTAGGAAAAATTTCAATGATGGTCAATTAATTTAATTGAGTTATCTCTAGGTAGAATTTCCAAAAACAATTTTTGGGTTTTGGATAATTTTTGTGTTTTAGCCTCTCCACAAAGTTTCGAGACTAGAACACCATCTGATGCTACAAAAACTAACACTCCCTCCTAGCGAGGAAGGTGTTCTCTATCGTTGCCCTCCTGGTGCAGCACCTTGTCTCTACATCACCCTCCATATGCGTTGTTGATGTCTAACAACTGTAGTTCCCTGCTACTGTCCATCAACCACTACGTTAACTCTGATTCATCTACTACTGACTGTAGTTGAACCATGCTGCATTTGTGTTGTTGTTGACACTGCATTGTACAAACTGTATTGTTGCCAACTCTGCATCTGCACTGCAACCCAACTATCATCCCTCTCACTGTTGTTGCCACTGCTACAACTGAGAAGCATCCAAAATACTCTAATTGAATCAACTGTGTCTCTATCCTGCAACTGTCTCCTGAGTCTCTACCTGCTACTAGCCTCTGCTCTGTCCACTGGGAATTTGCACTGTTGTTGATTCTGCATGTGCCTCCTACACTGCTATCAACACTGCTCTGCGCTCCTCAGCATCTAACTGCAACTAGTCTGCAACTGTCACTCTGGAACTGACTGCACCAATTGACACTGATCCTCCTGCTACTGAATATTATGGGCCCCTGTAGCAAGGTTAATGATCCATGAGGAAACACCATCTGATGCTCACCTCAATGGACCCTGCCCAAATCTCTGTGCAACTCTGGGACTAAAGCTCCATATCGCCCCACCTCTCTCTTAGAGGTATAGCTGCATACATGGTGAAATCTTCCTCTATCCTAGAGGAAAGATTATCAATCTTTGCTGGAGCTACCGCTTGATCATGCTTCTCCTTCTTGTCCTTCTTCTTCTGAGGACACTAAGTATTGTAGTGGCCAAACTCGCCACACCTAAAGCACTTGATCTTGGACAGATACTTCTTCTTTTTCTTCTCTCCTTGTGAGCCTTGTCCCTGACTGGGGCCTTTTGCTTTCCCTTTCAATGCAAGGGCCACATTGTCTTCCCCCTTCACACCCTTCAATCCTTTGTTGCTAATGCCATTGATGGAGCTCTTTACTAGAGCTTTCCTCATCTCCTCCTATGAGAGATCTGCCCACATCCAATACCACCAAGGCAACATATCTCGTCCTAGAATGCCTTGGACGAAATTCTCCCAATCCCCGATGACACTGTTGAGGGCCAACCTCACCATTTTTGTAGAGGAGGCATCCCTCCTACAGCTACAAGCTCATCCTGGATATCTTGAAGTTTGGTGACAAAGGGGTTAATGCCTTCACCCTTCTGCATCTTAGCATTCCTCAGTTTTTCCTTCAGAAACATCTTTTGTTGCTCGAAAGGATTTTGATATAACCCTGCGAGAGCATCCCACATCTCCTTGATCATGTTCTTGGTCGCTATGTGTGAGACTATATTATCTCGAAATCCATCGAGAATCATTCGCTTCGCCTTGGTCATTTCCTTTCTGAAATTTGCTAGTTGTTGTTGGTCTGTATGTTCTGCCACAACGTTATTTGCATAAGTCTTTAGACCATGCTCATCTAGGAGAAAGGACATCTTGGCATTCCAGATGATATAGTTGGATGCACCATACAATCTGTCATAATCTCTAAGCCCTGTTGTGGCCATTTCTGCAAAAACTCGACCTGGGGTAGAAATCTCCCTCTTTCACTTGCTTTGGCTGCTAGAACTGCTATTCGCACTCCTTCCTGGAGTGAGAAAATTTGTGTGCTGCAACTGAAAACTTTGGATTTCTGAAGCTAGAAACCCTCCGAGAGAAACTCCCCTTGTGTGTGCACTTTCTCTTCCACCCGACACTGAATCTGCACTAGCAAACTACTGCAAACCCTCTGTGCCCAGACAAGAAATTTGCTTTGCGAAAATACTAAGATGTTGTTCTCTCTACCTGCTAGAATCACTTCCCTGGACAAATCAAACTTTCCTGCCACCGTGCAACTGGAAAATCAAACCCTGTCCAGCAATTCACACTACCTGGCTAGGCACTGCGCAACCCCTGAAAATTTCGTCCTACTGGTCCTCTGAATAGCAAAATTTCCCCTCTTCGTCCCTGAGCCTCCTGTCTGTCAAATATGCTCTGATACAATGAGAAAATTCCTTGAAATGCAGCAACTGGAATAATTCTTCTAACTGATAAATTAATTATGTAGTTTATTTTTTTTATGGCCAAATAACAAATTAATCACACTGCAATTTCTTCACCATAAAAAATATTGCGGAAGCAAAAATAGAAACTGAAAAATGTTAGCACACACAAAAAATTATGACACCGTTATTTTTGGACAATTGTCCCCGGAAAAACCCAATGCGGGAAAATCGGTGCAGCAGTTGAGGGCTTTATTCTTATACAGCAGCAGAAATTCTGAATACAATAAAATGTTGCCATACTGTGATTTCTATATGAGAGAAATACTGGCAAAAATATTTGAAGGAATTTACCCTCCTCCTTAAGCAATCTCGGCACCTAGCTCCCTCTGAAAGGCTAGTCATCCAACCTCTACACAAACCCTTATGCGTTGCCCCTGCACAGGCCTCCACATGTGTGGCTGACAAACCCTCTCACAACAAGTTGTCCTGCTTGTCTTTGTTGCTGAAAGTGACTCTTCAGCACTCTGGAAGACTTTCCTAGCCTCTGGATGTTGAATAAATCTTCCCCACAGCGAAATCAAACTATCTTCTTAAGGCACTGCGCAACCCCTGCGCAACGTCCTAAAGAATAATTTTGGCCTCCTCTTCTGACTCTTCTGGAACTAGAAAATTCCTTCAAAAAATTTATGTGTTGCCCCTCTACCACCTGCTACTCGATCTCTGACTCGATCTCTCCTGCTAAATCACCTGCACTAGAAAATTGAACTATCCATATCACTGAGTATCAGCAACTAGTATATCCTCCATCTACCCATCGACCTCCTCTTATAATCTCTAGTTGGGACTCCAACGGCTAAGATTAAAACTTAGTCGATGGTTGAGATCATCTCCAAGTCGATCTGTGTGAGTTTCTAGATAATTCTCACCTTTCTCAATTAATTACTATTAATTAACCAGTTTCCCTAAGTTACACCTAGGAAAAATTTAAATGATAGTTTAATTGAGCTATCTCTAGGTGGAATTTCGAGAAACGATTTTTGGGTTTTGGAGAACTCATGTGCTTTAGCCTCTCCACAAAGTTTCGAGACTAGAACATCCAATGCTACAAAAACTAACATTGCACCTCAAGTGTACACCTTAGGTGACAACATGACCAAGACCTAATCTGAGCCATTGATCTCAACAGGTGAGATGAGGGATGATCTCAGCCCTCCATCTCTTTGGAACATTAGGGTTTGACTAGGAGGCTCAAGGGAGTTTGATATAAATCATATCCATGAGATGAAGGCACATCATTGAGACGGGGGGAATTAAGCAAATCAATTTGCTGAGAGAGAGAGAGTGACTTGGTGGTGGAAGATAGAGGGATTTACCTGGAAAATTATCAACAACCAAGCCAAGTAAAACAGGTTCGTGTGAGCTACGTGACGAAGGTCGCACGAACAGTGATGCAGATCGCGCGAGATGAGTGACGCAAGCCGCACGAGCTGGGCAATGTAGGTCGTGCACATGGTGATCCAAGCACTGTGTAGGGCTCAATTTCTGCTGATTTTTGTGAGGTCATAAGGTTGGGTATTTGCTGTGGTAATTTCTCCCGTGGAGCTTTGTAATTTTTGTAAGAAAATTACATATCTTCCTAAGCCAATAAAGACAAACTCATTGCTGGTTTTCCCCTTTGTGGACCTTTTTTGCCTCGGAGAATGTGATATTTTTTTCTCGTGGAGCACAAAATCATCGAGAATTGTGAGACTGCCATGAAGAATGATTACCATGGCCAAAGAGGTGTGCATACATAAGAGAAATGGTCCATGTGGGGTATAAAAGATAGGTGCACTAAGATAATAATGAGAGGGTGTTTCCACCCTTACATAGTGTGATCAGCTTTACAAGGCTAATACAAAAAGAGTTCCTGTAAGTCGTATCCTAATAGATCCACCTCCATAATGCCTAAATACCAACCCAAGGCATAAGAATGTCCATAGAAACAAGGAGTTACCACCCACCAGGGGGCAATTAGCAAACTAGTTGGAAACCAGGATAACACTGACAAGGGGGAATTGTTGAAAAGTGTAACTAAGTTCGGCCTTCATAATGACATGTAATTGTGATTTTATGTAAGAGATGTAAAGAAGAAAAATAAAATTATTGTAATGCTTGCAACATGGGTTTCATGAGCAAGAGATTTTATTTTAGTGAAGGTTCCCATTGTGAACTCTTAGGAATTTTGTCAACTAGTCATAAAAGTCTAAAGAGTCATTGTCATGTATTGAAGGAATGTTGCACTTTGTAAAGGAGTCATATTTCTCTATGTAAAGTCACCCTCCAATACCTTGTCCCTTGCCCTCATCAAGTTGGCCTACAAGGGAAGGATTATTCTAGAAAGGTAAAGTCGGCCTACAAAGGAAGGATTATTCTCGAAAGGTAAAGTCGGCCTACTTCAAGAGATCATGTCGGCCTAATAGACATGGACAAACGACTATATATACCCATGCTCGACCTCATTTGGTAGCAAGCAATTCGGTGAAGTAAGTGTCTCATACAAGTGCGAAAATCATACTAGAAGAAGCCTCTACAACAGCAAAGAAAGAAGGAAGGAGAGCGAAGATTGTTGTGGACTGTTTTTGGGCTAGATTACCCTCACACATGCGAAATTTGCAGGACAGAAGTTGGCAAGGATAGATCGAAGGTTGCAGTCATACCTAAGTGCTCTTTGTTTGGGTGGAAATCTTCGCTATAGGAAGCCGAGTAAGAGAGAAAAGGATCTCCTTCAAGGAGGAGACTATTCAAGTGGCAAATCTGATGTAGAGTTTCTGAAGTAAAGAAAAGGGACTGCAGTCCTACAAGAAGAGGCCGAAATATTGAAGGACGCCGAAGAGGAAGAGCAGCGTTGGAGAGGAGGCTAGTGACTTGGTCTTGGGAGGACTCTAGAGTTAAGGGTCTTTTGTCATGATCTTGATATTCGTCAATTGAAGGTTCTATAAGAAGAATTTTGTTTGGGTTTTCCTCTCAAAGAGTGAGAAGTTTTGGCCCTAGCTGACAAGCCTATATATTGTCTCTCTTGTCTTTTTATTGTTCGTGATTTGGTAATTGTCTTGATGAAAAGAACACAATAATAACTCAAGAAGAGAAGATCATAATCAAGAAGTAAAAAGACTATCACAAGCAATTATCATAAGTAGAGAAATCACCTATCTATTGATGCCCTAGATTTCTCACATTGTTTTAAGAAACGGTCGTTTCGAAACCGAAACGGCCGAGTTGATCCGAGCCAATACCTATTTCTATGACCCGGCCTTTGAAACGGTTCGACTGGCCGAGTTAGCCATGACTCGGCCGAGTCATGGCTGACTCGGCCAACTCGGCCGTTTCCTTTATGACTCGGCCGAATCACAAAAAAACGCCCAACATCATGTCAAACTGCGATTTAATAAAATTTTAATGGATTTTAAAATTGTTTTTTGGTTGGTTTGGACTCCAAGCAGTTATAAATTTTCATGGTAATGTTAAATTCTTAAAGTAAAAGTGACATTCTCCTTAATCTTCATTTTCATCCTTTTACTTAAATTTTTAACATTACCATGAAATGACTCAGGATGTTTGAGAGTGGTTTCGGCCTCATTGGATTTCATATGGAGAAAGTAGAATTTTAGATTTCATTCAAAATCCAGCAGACTTATCAGTTTTTCAGGGTTTCAGGATTGGAGGATTGCAATGTTTCCATTGAATTTTGTCATGTATTAGGGTATGGATTCTGGAACTCGTATTTAATCAAGAGCACCAATCCCTCTATGTACCTTGATGTTAGTGACATTGGTTGTCGAACTCCTCTGGGATTCGCTCCCAAACCAAGAGCTTCTCAAAATGTCGCTCTCGCTCCCGTTTTCGCTCTCGCTCCCCACTTTCGCTCCTGCTCCCAAGTAACACTGAGCCAGATGATGTTGGCAACTCTAGTAGTAGCCAGTAGTACTGGTCACAGAGTTTTGTTGTAGAGGCCATTTATAGCCTCCTTGGTTATGTGTTTTTGTTTTGATCTCTATATCATCATCGTGTATGTATTGGACAATGTACTGGGTGACATTTTGATATAATGGATATATTCATGAGCCTACTTTGATCATATGTTGTCTTCTATCTATATTCTAATGCTGTGTGTTTGGAAACATGAATGAAAATCTTTAAAATTATGTGTTTTTATAAAAAATAAATATTTAATGTATTTTTTACAAGGACTGAGTCATTGAAATCGAGCCGGCCGAGTCGATACCGAGTCGGAGTCAACCCTCGGCCGAGTCGGAGTCGGAGTCGGAGTTGGAGTTTTAAAACATTGATTTCTCAACAGGAATCAGTGTTAACAATTATTATTAATACACAATATTTCAAATCATTTAGCAATCAACCATGTAAACAACTCATGAATCATACAGCAGCATCATAAACAACATAAACATATGTAACAAATAGAGACGCCAGATGTACTTGGAAACCCATAAAGGGAGAAAACCACCAATCTTCTTTTAATTCTTTATGCAAATGCAACCTCCAACCTATTGTTACATTATGTTTACTAACACCAACTAGAAGGAAGCACCCACTCCCTGATTTGCAAGCACCCACTTGCAGGAGGCACCAACCCCCAATTGTTTTATAGGCACCAACCTGCAGAACCTAGCAGATCCATTTTTTATAACATTTTCAGACTCAGATCTACAGGTACTCTGTCTCTTTAAACTTCAGATTTGTATTTGTTGTTCTCACTGCTTCAACTCTCACTTAGCCAGATATCTCACAGCACACCCAACATCCTCAGACTAGCATTATTTCTTATTAACTCAGTCTTTGCTCTACAGCTCTTCAATTTCAAATCTGATCACAGCTTCTCAGATCTGCTCATCAACTCGTCTTTAAATTCTCAGATATGATTCAGCATTCAGATTTGCTCTTTTTACAAGTCAGTAGCATCTCAGATCTCAAATCTACATACAAATTTGTTATGGGCTCTTCTCATCAACTCAACCTTTTTCAGCACTCTTCTGATTTTCTCGGCTCTCATCATTTTCTTTTGTTCTACAGTAGCAACCAAACGTTCCACTTACTCAACCTCTATTTTCCATCAGTACAACCTCTAACAGTCTCAGTTCTTTCACAAACTTGGCCCTATCAGAAATTGGACCTCTTCAATTTTTCATTGGGACAACCAACATTGCTACATTGATTTTCATTTCTTTTATAACATTGTCCATCATTTACCATGGGTATCAGTCCATGGTATTTTATGCTTTGGCTGTATTAACTAGACCAAGTCATGTGTAGAACTCTCTTCTTCACGTACAGTCTGAACCAATAGTTCTCTCTCTCATTGTGCATGGAAACCTATCACGCAGGTTTAACATCATTCACTACACGGGCTCCCTCTTCAATTATCTTCATGCAATTTCACTTAGGAACCTCAGTTTATATTTATTTCTTCTTCTTCATTCCCTCTCAATCAACTGTCTTTTCTCCTTCACAATCATTAGAAGTCAAATCACTTTAGGTTCACGTTGTTTGAAAATAGTTGGTCTCTTTGTTTCTCCAATGAGATAATCAAGATAGTGAATCAACAGCGTTGGTTCCCAATCTTCACATTGCCTTAGCTTCAGTTTTATTCGCAACCACAATAGTCCCTTAACTGAATTTGGTGCTCAAACACCAAATTTCTAACTCCATTAAATGCCAATTTTTTTTGGGAAGAAATGTCGAGACACCAAATTTCATCCCAATGCCATAATGCCAAATTTTGTTGGTTCCAAAACATTGCTTCCTTTACTCATGTGACCAACCCCGAGAACAGAGGCTTTAAATCTAACGGTGCTCAGTTGTTCAAACTGCAATACGCTATCTGGATCTTTTTGAATTAATTTTGTGCCCCCATCCATTGGCTCCCTACGTTATATGCCCAAAGGCTAGAGCCACGCCTTAACACCTAAAGCACTTAGACTTTACAACATGTAATCTGATATCCAAGGCCTTTTGCAATCGTGCAACTATTTTTGGAAGCTCGGACCATGAATACTCTCGATAGCCCTCGAGCCTGTTGTGGGCCTGTAGACCACTGAAGTTGCATTTGAAGATTTGTCAAAGGTTCCATGGTCAAAGCACACTTCAAAGACATTCTTGCACCATCAGATCAAACAGATGTCCAGACTTCATTAGATTTCTTCTACTTCCTCTCAGTTTGTAGTACAAATTTCGCAACCCTATGGGGATACTGTAAAAAATGATTCTAGTATGATGAAAAAGCGTCATGTAAAAGGCCTAGGTAGCTTAGGACTATACTAGCAAGTGAGTTCACTCTGGGGAGTCTTTTTTCCATAGCTCATTATTTATGTTTTTCAACACTTATAATCAATTAAGTTTTTCTCCCAGATATACCCCAAAGCTAGAGTGTGTGAAAATTCTATCACTGTAGCAACTGATTTACTTTTCCTACTTATTCCTCAATAAGTTATTTATGAAATTACTTTAGTAAACATTAAAATAAATACTGCTCCAGATATCACACCGTAATATAGAAACAAACATATGCACAAGAATCAACACAATGACACAAATATTTTGGACAACAGTCCCCGGAAAAACCCAATGTGGGAAACCGGTGCAGCAAGGAAAGATTTTATTATTATGCAGGAGAAATATCTTAATACAAATCTAGGATGCTCATCTAGCAATCCTTTACAGAGAAAATACTGGCGGAAAATCTAAGTGAGTTTTACCTCACTTCATCCGGCAGAATTTCGGTTGATCCGGCACAAAACTGGCTAACCCCAGCTATTGCTGCGTCACCTCTTTTGCCCTCTATGTCAGCTTTCCCAGTAGTTCTAGTTGTTCCCGGTAGTTCCGGCTTCTGCCCTCTACGTCAGCTTTCCCGATTGTTCCAACAGTTCCCGCTGTTCCCTACAGTTTCGGCTTCTGCCCTCTGCGTCAGCTTTCCCAGTTGTTCCGGCAGTTCCCAACAGTTCCGGCTGTTCCTGGCAGTTCCGGCTTCTTCCCTTTGCGTCAGCTTTCCCGACAGTTCTAGTAGTCCCAGCAGTTCTGGCTGTTCCCAGCAGTTCTAGCTATTCGCGGCAATTCTGGCTGTTCCCGGCAGTTCCGGCTTCTGCCCTCTTAACTGCTCACCAGACCACTGGTTCAATTTCTCAGCTAACCCCGCTCCAGAAATTGAACTGACTGGTCTCCCTCAATGTGTTCTCCAAGTGACCCTCAAGCCTCCTCTTATACTTTTCTCGTTGACAGATCAACGGCCGAGATTAAGTCCCTAATCAACGGCTAAGATTAACTCTGGCTTGATCCATGACTTTTGGACCATTCTAACACAGTTTTATATTAATTCACATTAATATTTTATTTTTCCTAAGTTTAGACTTAGGGAAAAATATTAATTATTTTAATATCTCCCAAACTGTTTAGAATCTGCCCAAACCCTTTCTGGGTATTGGAGATCTCATGTGCCTCAGCCTCTCCACCAATTTTCGTGGCTAGAGCACATCTGATGCTACCTCAAATCAACACTCCCTCTTAGCGAGGATTGTGCTCTAGTAGTACTCCTTACTGAGTATCACCCTGATCATCTGGCATCGGTCCCTGTGCTGATGCTAAGCCTCCCTGCCCAACATCCTCTGCACTGTTTTATCCTATACTGTTGCCCATGGCTCTGCATCTATATGACAACTCCCTCGGCATCTGTGTTGTTGTTGGTCCTTTCTCCCAACACTACATCCGCACTACAACTCCCTCTGCATCCGTGTTGTTATCACTCCCATTTCTGCTTCTGAAACGGGTTCTTTACCATCCCCATCTTTTCCCTGAAGTAGTCAAACTTTGTCCTTCCAAGGGCCTTGGTGAGGATGTCCGCCACCTGTTCTCCTGTAGGAACATAGCTCAACTGTACAGCTCCTCGTTGGACACAGCCTCTGACAAAGTGACACCGAATATCAATATGCTTCGACCTATCATGAAACACTGGATTCTCAGAGAGTTTGATGCAACTCTGATTATCGCACATGATCCTGGTCGCCTCCATATTCCTTCTGAATAGGTTCACAAGTAGTTTTCTAAGCCATATGGCCTCACACGACGCTGTGCTTGCTCAGAGCCACGAACTTTTGTTTCCTACTGCACCAGGAGGTCATTCTTGATCCAATGTTGAAACAGTACCCAGAGGTACTTTTCCGATCCACTGAACTTCCTACCCAATCTACATCAGTGAATCCACTCAAACTGATATCCTTACCTTTGGTGTACGAGAGCCCATAATCGATTGTTCCCTGTAAATACCTGAGAACGTGTTTGGCTGTTGCCTGTGCCCTCTTTGGTTCCACCATGAACTAACTAAGGGTGTTGACAGCGTAGCAAATGTTTGGCCTGATATTGACCAGATACATCAGGGACCCTATGAGCTGTCTATATAGGGTGGGATTGACATCCTTGTCTTCTGATGCATCAATCTTCTTCCAATTGGTGATCACTGGCGTAGCCATGGGTCTACAGTCCTCCATCCCGAATCTTTTCAGGATTTCTGTAGCATACCTCCCTTGCCCAAGGAAGATTTCTCCCTTCTGCTGCCAAACTTCCAACCCTAGGAAGTAATGCATTTGTCCCAAATCCTTCATATCGAATTCTGTGGCTAGATTCTTCTTGCAGTCCCCAATGAGTCTGGATGATCCTGTCAAAAAGAGATCATCCACATACAATACTAAGATTAGTGACTCGTTCTCTAGAACCAGATAGTAGAGATTCGGATCCGCGTCACTCTTGATAAATCCCATCTTCTGCAAGTAGCCATCTATTTGACCATACCATGCTCTCGGTGCCTGTTTCAGCCCATACAAGGCTTTCTTCAATCTGCATACATGAGACTTCTTCTCATGAGTCTCAAAGCCCTCTGGTTGTTCAATGTATACCTCTTCTTCTATTACCCCGTTCAGAAATGTCGTTTTGACATCCATCTGATGAATCTCCCATCCCATCCATAGTTTTAAAAACCGCTCAGAAAAACCGGTAACCGGTCAAACCGGCCAGTTAGCTAGTTGGCCGGTCCGAACCGGCCTAAAAACCCGGTCAGACCCTTCATTTGCCCGATTTTTGGCCCTAACCGGTGAAAACCAGCCGGTTTAGGACGGAACCGGCCGATTTGTATCAAACCGGCCGGTTCTGTCCTAAACCCGCTGGTTTATGGCATGCCCACCGAATCTTGGAAAAAGCGGATTTCTAAATGTGGTTTTGGGGTTTTCGGGGGGAACTAAGGGTGTTTTCCCTCCAAAAACACCCTCTCCAAGCTATAAGAGGCCCCTCTCACTCTCATTTGTCTCACACAACTGATTTGGAGTGTTTGTGAGTTTGTTTGTGAGCTTGGAGAGTGTTGAGTTTTTGCTGAAGTAGTCATCTTGGAGTTGGAGTTGGAGCTATTTTGGAGATAGTGTGTAGCTGTTAGTGGAGTTGCCATCTTCAAGAGGAGGCTAAGGAAGCTAGTTTGCATTTCCAGGTAAGGATTTGCAATTGAAAATTCCTTATTTGACTGTTGTCCATGAATTGATTTTTTTATGTGTTATAAACTTCTCACTCCTATGATCTACCATCCAAGGAGTCATCATGCCTCCAAAAGCCAGAGATACTGCATGGGCTCATTGTGATATGATTGATGGCAAAATGATCTGCAAATATTGCCAAAAATCCATTCAAGGAGGGGGTATTAACAGGTTCAAGCAACACTTGGCTGGGATAGGAGGCCATGTAAAGCCATGTGGAGCACCAAATGAAATAATAGGGCATATTAGGGCAGAATACCTTCAGAAGTTTGAGACTCAAGTCACTGAACCAATAGAGAAGTTTGTGACTGCAAAGTTTGGGAGTCGAGACTCAACCAACTGAGCTTGATCATGATGACTGAGACTCATGAGAAGTTTCAACTTCAAGTGATAATGTTGATCACTATTATAGTATTTACTATTATCATATATGTAGAGTCTAGACTGAAGTCTTGTAGTAGGCCACTGGCCCCATAGTTTGTAGGCTTTGTTTTTGCACTCTAGAGGCCATTTAGAGCCTCATTGCTTATGTATTTTGTCGATGATATGTATTGCACTCGGTGCCATTTTGATATATTCACCTTTACATGGTATATAAATGAGCAATCTTTGCATATTTTGTCTCTATTGGCTTGGAATCATGGTTTTAAATCTTAAAAATAGTTTTTTCATTAAAAAATAATTATTTAATGTATTTTTCTGAAACCGGTTCGTTTAGACCAAATCAGTCCCGGTTAGACCAGTTCCGGTCGGTAAACCGGTTCATTAGGTGGACCGGTCCGGTCACCGGTTCCGGTTTTAAAAACATTGATCCCATCTGAGCTGCAAGAGATATCACGGTCCTAATAGATGTATACCTAGCTACCAGGGCGAAGGTCTCCTCATAATCAATTCCTTCCTTTTGAGCATACCCCTTAGCCACAAACCTGGCCTTGTATTTCTCAACACTGCCGTCTGCAGCGTATTTGATCTTGTAGATCCATCTTGAACCTACCACTGATCTGTCTTGAGGCCTTGGCACCACCTCCCAGACATCGTTCACCATTATGGAGTTGTACTCCTCTACCATCGCATCTAGCCAAACCTGACGTTGAGCTACCTCCTTGAAACTGGCAAGCTCTCCATCCTGAGCTACTAATGCCTGATATCTATCTCGTTGTTTTCGCTCCCTCTTATTGTTTCTTGGCGTACCAATGAAGTCCTCTGCATCTCGCAGAATCTGACGAAGTTCCTTGCTAGTTCTTCCTCTGACAGCAGGTGCTTCTGTTAGCTCCTCCTCTTCATCCTGAGAATCTTCCTGCCCTAAGGAAGAATTCTTTACTTCTGTTGGTTGAAGAGGCTTAACCAACGGCTCCTCTTTCGACTGCTCCTCGGAAGGCATCTCACGAGATCTTCTGAAAGCCTTGTCCTCCATGAACTTTACATCTCGTCGAACTACTACCTTCCTACTCCCTGGAAGATAGATTTTGTATGCCTTAGCATTCTCGCTATATCCCACCAGATATCCCTTTTCCGCAGTTTGATCCAACTTCTTCCTCTTTTCTTCGAGTATGTGGCAATATGCTAAACTCCCAAATATCTTGAAATCACTGACTTCAGGTGTCTTCCCTGTGAAAACTTTCTCTGGAGTAATCTTGCCCAATGCCCGATGAGGAGTCCTGTTCTGAACATAGACTGTTGTGTTGCATGCTTCCGCCCACAGGAATTTTGGCATATCCTGATCATACATCATGGCCCTAGCTGCTTCTACAATAGTCCTGTTCTTTCTTTCTACTCCGGATTGTAGGGAGCTGTCCACTCTCTTATGATGCCCTCTTTAGCGCAAAAATCAATGAATTCCTTATCGACATACTCTCCACCATTATCTGAGCGCAAAACTTTTATTTTCTTCCCATTCAGATTCTCCACCAGAGCCTTGAACTCCTTGAATCGACAGAAAACCTCGTCCTTGGTTTTCAAAAAATAAATCCAAGTTTTCGTTGAGTGGTCATCAATGAAGGTAAGGAAATACTCGGCACCACTGAGAGCTTTGACGGACATAGGTCCGCAGATATCTAAGTGTATCAATCCTAATACACTCTTGGCCCTGTGTTTGCTTCTAGGAAAAGTTGCCTTGGCATACTTTCCTAAAGCGCATCCCCTACATACATCATCTCGTTCCGTACTCAGTTCCGGAACTCCTATTACAATGCTCCTGAGAATTCTCAGAGATCCATGGTGCAAGTGACCCATTCTTCTGTGCCATAGTTCATTCAAGTCCTTGTCTCCATGACTGCCTATTAGTGCCATTGGTGATTCTAGTTGTAATCTATACAACCTATTACTTTTGATCTCGATCTGCACTTTCTTTTTCCAGCTCGGGTGTTTGACGTATACCTTCTCCTTGATGAAGTAGACGTCATAGCCCTTGCCTTGAAGTTGCGACACGGAAAGTAAGTTCATCCCCAATCCTGGTACATGCAGCACATTTGTAGCACGGAACCGTTCTCCCGATTCTGTTTGAAAAACTATGGTACCCTTCCCTACTGGAGTACACTTTGCCTTGTTCCCCATGGTGATCTGAAAGTTCATCTTCTCTTCTCGATATTCTGAGAAACATTCCTTGATTCCTGTCATATGCCACGAAGCTCCACTGTCTATATACCACACTTCTGATGATGCAGAACTAGTCATACAAGCCACTTCTTCTTCCAGCCTGGAAGCCAACATAGAGAAATCGAAGTCTCTTTCTCTTGTGCAATCTTCTGAAAATCTGTGTGAGTCCCCTGACATGGATGCCTTTGCATCGTGGTCTCGACCCATAACTGATTTTCCCTTCCTGTCTCTGATTACTCGCTCTGATACCATGTGAAAATTCTATCACTGTAGCAACTGATTTACTTTTCCTACTTATTCCTCAATAAGTTATTTATGAAATTACTTCAGTAAACATTAAAATAAATACTGCTGCAGATATCACACCATAATATAGAAACAAACATATGCACAAGAATCAACACATTGACACATATTTTGGACAACAGTCTCCCGAAAAACCCAATGTGGGAAAACCGGTGCAGCAAGGGAGGATTTTATTATTATGCAGAAGAAATATCTTAATACAAATCTAGGATGCTCATCTAGCAATCCTTTACAGAGAAAATACTGCCAGAAAATCTGAGTGAGTTTTACCTCGCTTCACCCGGCAGAATTTCGGCTGATCCGACACAAGACTGGCTAACCCCAGCTATTTTTGCGTTGCCTCTTCTGTCCTCTGCGTCAGCTTTCCCAGCAATTCCGGCTGTTCCCGGCAGTTCTAGTTGTTCTCAGCAGTTCCAGCTTCTGCCCTCTACATCAGCTTTCCCTGTTGTTCCGGCAGTTCCGGCTTCTGCCCTCTGCATCAGCTTTCCCGGTTGTTCCGGCAGTTCCCACTGTTCCCGGTTGTTCCGACTTCTGCCCTCTACGTCAGCTTTCCCAACTGTTCCGGTAGTTCCGGCTGTTCCCGGCAGTTCCGGCTTCTGCCCTCTTAACTGCTCACCAGACCACTGGTTCAATTTCTCAGCTAACCCCGCTCCAGAAATTGAACTGACTAGTCTCCCTCAATGTGTTCTCCAAGTGACCCTCAAGCCTCCTCTTATACTTTTCTCATTGACAGATCAACGGCCGAGATTAAGTCCCTAATCAACGGCTAAGATTAACTCTAGCTTGATCCATGACTTTTGGACCATTCTAACACAGTTTTATATTAATTCACATTAATATTTTATTTTCCCTAAGTTTAGACTTAGGGAAAAATATTAATTATTTTAATATCTCCCAAACTGTTTAGAATCTGCCCAAATCCTTTCTGGGTATTGGAGATCTCATGTGCCTTAGCCTGTCCACCAATTTTTGTGGCTAGAACACATCCAATGCTACCTCAAATCAACAAAGTGTGGCTTGATGGTAGAGTCTTAAGTGAGTCCTAGTGTCTAGAGTCGATGTATTTTACCATACTAGATCATCTCTAAAGTTTCGCAAAATTTGGTTGAGTCTAAATGTCAAATTTTAATTGTCAAAAATTCCCCACTCGACGGGATTTTTATATAAATTTTGATGTAAATGTAATAAGTGTTGTCTATAGCAGCTGTAGGGGGTATGTGTAATCAAAATTAGACCTATACACCTCAACTTTCTATTTAGACACACTTTGAGGGTAGAAAAATATGTATTTATCCCTCAAACCCCACTTTTTCCAATTTCTAGCAAAAACTGGCAAATAATTAGCCGGAAAAATAAAATGAGAGAAAAAGAAAAATTCTCTCCAAGTGAAAAATGATAAAAATTGAAGTGAACTTTCCCAAGAAATAAAATCAAGTCAAAAAGTGGTGGAATCTCCACAGGTCGGGCAAGAAAATCACCAAGAAAAAATTCAATGGTCTATGGAAGAAGCCAATGTCCCAGAAAGTCAAAATTTTTAGGAGATGGTCCAAAGTTGGTTAATTTGAATGAGAGTTTTTCGAGGAAAAAGGTGGAGAATAATTTTTAAGTGGTCCAAACCACTCCGGCATCAATTATTAACTCAACCCAGTCTCCATTTGGGCCTAACGTCTTCCTCTCCTCAAGGTTTGTGCAGGATCATCAAGGGTTACGATTTGTTGGAATGAGATCTAGCCATTTTCACTTGGGATCTAACCATTTCCTCAAGGGAACAAGACGTTTTCACTTGGAGAGGGATCGTCTCTCATACTTTTCTATAAATTGAGCCTTAGAGCTCCTCATTGAAACATTGTAATTTCTAAGTTGTTGGCTAGCGAAGCTCTGTTGTACTGAATATTTTTGAGTAATAAAGAAAGACTTTGGGGGCACATGCTTTGTGGTGTTATTCTTCTATTTCTATGGTAATATTTTTTTGGTTCATTTATGCTTAATGCTCTAACATGATTTGATCGTTAATTAGTTTCATACGCCTTTGGGATTAATTTATGCAATTTATCTTGGGTAATTTTTTGGATTAGAGAACCACTCCAGATCTAGAAGCGCTAGTGGGTTTTTGATTGAACCCCTAGTCTTCTTTTTCATTGTGAAATATAATCCCTTGTGGATCTAATAATATCTTTTGAAGCGTGTAGGGATCTATAATTTTTTGAATCAGATCTTGAGCATTTGGGGAAGTTTTCGATTGAACCAACCAACTCTCAAGGGAATAGAAGTGGAGGAACCCACATTGATTTCTCTCAAAGGTCTTAGCAAACGATTTAATTGAAGAGGGAGTTTCCTTGCCATAAGCTTGAGAATATCATCAATTTTAAGATCTATTTCTCTATTGATGCGCTTCTACTCAATAATCTAGCTATCTAGAGTTTATTTCTTGCTCTTCTTGTATATTTGGATCTCCTTTTCTATGCTTGCGCAGATTTGAAGGAACAGGTTTTGGCTTGGCGATCTTTCACAAATTTTTTGTAGGTGGACGCTTGAAGATCAAGGAGACAAATATTTTTTTGGAAGCCAAAGCCTACCCCAATTCGTGGATCAAACCTTCATCTCTCTCTTTCCTGCAGATCTGCTAGACCTCTCTTTCGTGCAGATCTGTTATAGGCCCCCTTTCCCCTTGGACGTGAGCATATAAGAGGATTTCTCTTCTGCTTTTGCACATATTTTTCTCCTGAAGCTTGGGCGTCTATCTCTCTGAGCAAGATCTTTTGGAGGAAAATGATTTGCTTATTGAGGGATTCCTCACTACAAATTTTGTCATAAGCATTGAAAAAAATTCTCGTTTGTAATATTGATATCTTAAGGAAGGGTATTTGCTCTTAAAGTTTTATTTTTGTAAACCCTCCTTAAAGATTTAAAAACATCACTTCTCTCTAAGAGGGTTTCACTTGTAATATTAATAAAAGAAATCTCTTTCCTCAGCGAGCTTGGGGTTTTTCCTCTTGGTATCCCACCTCCTCATTTGGAAGGAGGATCTCTTTGATGGTTGGTGACTAACTTGTTCATCTTGCATTTGTTAGATTAGTTAATTTTCTTGCTCATTGCATCATCTAATTTCTAGATCTAGTCTCTAACTTTCATTTTGCAAGTAATTTTAATCATTTCTCATTCACTTCATCTAATTTGCATTTTCATTGAAGTAGCTAGCTTCTTGATCTAACTTGCATATGCTTCATTGAGTAATTCGCATTTGCTTCATTGGTCATTAACACATTCTAAATTCACTTTGTTATTTGCTTATTTCATCATTAAAGTGAAATGGTATTTTGCTATTGACGTATCTATAATATTTCACATTTGAAACATCTTTTTTTACCTCCAACCATAAGTTTGGTTAATAGATATTTAGGACAAACTTCCTCAACTATCATTCAATTTCCTAGATTTGAGTTCGGATGAATGGTTAAAACGTATGACCTCGCAGTTCTCTTGCGTGGCTAGGTCCTGTTGTGGCCCGGTTAGTACAAGCACCGCGACAACCGCTCAGGGCGGTGGATGTCACTTTGATCCCCGCCCACTCCATTCTAGTTGTCTCCCAAAAGCAGGCTATGGGGGTGGTCCCTATGGAATGAGGTGAAGGAAAACAAGTCGAGAACCAACTTGTTTGGGAGACATGGATGAGTGGCCTAGCTACTCAATAGAATTTAGCAAGATTAATGATTAGATTAGATTTTCAGTATGAGACAAGTGCCTTATGGAGTAACAATTCTTGCTTATTATAAATTTTGACCAAGTAACCGGATGGACACCTGCTGCTTATTATGATAGACTAAACTATATAAGATGCAATTCCTGAGAACTAGGTGTGATGCAAGGGTGTTGGTTAATTTTATATTAAATGCCTAGTCTAAGTTGAACCTCTCCCTAACTATTTTGAGAAACAGTCTTCAGAGTAGGTTGTGAGATGGAAGCCAACGGGAAGCAAGAAAATGCCTGATTAACGATACCCCTCCCTGTGTTCCAACCACCCAGTGCCTCTAGCGCTACAGAGACTGTGGCTCTGACGACTACAAGATCACTATGTTAACCACTAAGAAGAGTTGAATCCCTCAAGCTAATTGAAAAAGGGTTGCCCTAGGAGTCTATCAACCAAGCTTATGCTTGGAGGTAAATTATTAATGCAAATTAAGTCCTAGGATGCTTGTGCAACGATTATGAGTGAAATTTATCTTGAGTTAGGATTTATTTATGTTATTAAAGTACTTAATGTGAATTATCTTGAAACAAGAGTACTTATCAATAATGACATAACAATCTTAAACAAGATAAGTACTTAATGATGCAAGTGCAAGATTAATCCACAAGATGCCTAGCCAATTAGATAAGAACTTCGAGCAATTTATCCACAAGATGCAACTCAAAGCTATTCAAGAATACTCTTATGCCAATATCACAATGCCAATTAGATGTTTAGATGTTCAAGTTAACTTTGTTCATCAACAAGATCAGACTTAAAAATTTTTAGTGTTTTAAAGTGCAAACTTTAATAATCCTTATGACCAAGATAAGATGAATGAATTTTAAACTTCCAACAATAATACTTCAGAAATTTCAAAACTTATTAGTGTTATGACAACAATAAGAGATTCACTTTAGATCATGAAATTTGCCAAGCATGTGAAACAGAAAATTTTCCAATGACTAGCACATGTAAATTTATGATTTTAGCCGACTTAAAAATGAAATATTCAGTGATAAATCATATCTGAAGTAACTTATTACAGCAGTAAACAAATCCACAGATCAGCAAGCTAATCATGCTACAACAAGTGCCCAATATGCCAAAAATTAGGAAAATTTCACCAAAAAAAAAAAATCAAGTTTTAGGGATTTTAGAGTTTATGATTCAGAAAATTGCAAATCTGATATGTTCAGTTATGCAGTAAATTTCAGCAAGCAAATTTCTAGATCTCAGCTGGATAACCAATGCCCAAGTGGCCAAAATTCATGAAAATTTAGATTTTGCAATTTTAACTTATTTTAACCATTTTAAATGTGATTTTATGGCCTAACTATCACTGTTATGAAACAAAATTTACAGCAATAGTAAAACAGTGAAAATATAGGGTTTAGAGGTCAAACCCTAGGCTTAAAGCCTTGAAGATGAACTTGCCAAAGTTGCCCAAAATTTTGGGATGAGATGTCACTCGAAAATCAAACTTTTGAAAGTCTGAAACCTGCAAAACCACCAAGTATTCAGTCTTAAACACTTCAGAAATGGACAAGGGCCAAACTAGGGCTAGAGAAGGCCAACACTAGGCCAAATATGGCTGGCGTTGAGGCTTGGAGGCTAAAGGAAGGCGGATCAGGGGTCAAAATGGCCAAGGAGGGAAAAACGAAGGGCAATGAGGCAAGGAAAGCCCTAAAGGGCTGGACGCTAGAGGAAAGAGGGCAAACGGCTAGGGTTAGGGGCTTAAAAGCCCACGGTAAGCCCTCTAGGGTTGTCGTCTCCCTTCCGTCTAGGAAGAAGAAGGGGTTGAGGCCTCCTAGGCCCACGACCAGCCGAAGGGCCTAAACCGCTGACGTAGAGGGATTGAGGGAGGGCCGAGGCCCTTAGAGGCTACGGCTTGCCTCCAAGAGGCCGAAAAAGATGACGCAGAGGGGAAATTAGTTGACGCAAGGGCCTTAGAGGCCGACGTTGGGCTAGAGGAGGCTGGATCCGGGCCCGAGAAGGGTTAAAACTGAAACCCTTGTCTCAGAAAATAATTTTCTTCTAGATCTGAATTTTGCTACAAATTTCTCAATGGTTGGCCCTGCAAAAAAAATCTAGAGACTAAATCTTACCCTCAAGGGCCTAGATCTAGCTCTACTTCAACCTCTTCTCTTGATTTAACCTGCAAAAATTAAAATAAAACACCCAAACCCGAAATATATACAAAATCTTAAAATCCCAAAACTCCAATTAGCAAAAATAATTTACAAATTTAATCTAGAAAATTATTCACAAATATACAAATATACAAGGGTTTTGAAAATTAAATTTAAAAAATACATATATATATATATGATTAAAAACACTTTAGAAACCTCATGCACACTATAGCCTTAGCGAATATTTAATCCACCACATAAATATTCAGGATCCAAGCAAAGTTGATCCTTGCCCACAGTTTGTGAACTTGGAGACCAAGAATTGAAGTATCTGCAAACAATATGTATTTATCTCAAGACAACCATTTATTAGCACAACATAGGAAAGCTTGTAGTCAATACATTTCACAAATCAATGAACATGGACACCTCAAGTTGCACCCCAAGGTCTTTATTATAATAGAAAAAATAGTTCCCAGCAAGACAATAGTTTACACAAATGCTTCAGCAGCAATTTCTTAGCCAGAAATCAAATGGCTAGAGACTCAAATGACGCTCTAATTTATAGATAAATCCTCCAAGTGAAAAACAACGGCTAGTTTCCTTGATACTTGTCAAAATAATCTCGGTCGTTGAAAAATACTTGATCATCTTTTAATCTTAGTCGTTGAAATTTTTTTTGAAGAATTTTCGAATTTATCATTTAATTCCATTTTAATTAGCTCAAAATTAATTATTTTGAACTAATTTCCTCAAAAATTTGACTGACTTAACCACCAAGGGTCCAATTTTTCTTGAAATATCCAATATTCCCTTAGTGGAGAACCTCCAAAAATTAATTCTTTTAAGACCCACGAATTTTTCACTTGGAAAATTTAATTTTTCTAAGACATTTTAATTTTGACTCTAATTAATTAAATTTCTGCCTTAGGATTTTAATTTAATTTTGCCAGAAAATTTAAATAATTGATATGAGGGGATTAATTATTTTTTCTACCCTCTAATATTTTAACCATGGTGTCTAAGCATGAGGGACCATGCATTAAAATATTTTTACATAAAATTTACAATTTCAACCCTCAAAGGGGGGATACCCGTTCGGCTTAGACCTTCAAATTACATACTCAATCTGTGACACAATATGATCTAGTAGACCAAGTGATTTGTAATAAAATAATTTAGCACACTAACTTAAATTATTCCCAAATCACTTTTACATAAGACTCGACTAGAACATTAGGACTCGCCTAAGACTTTGACGAAGAATTCCACCCTAGCTTTGGGATGAGGTTGGAAGGAAAAACTCTGTCAGTCATCCATGTTTAGAAACATAAATGAATCAGTGAGACGAAAAACCTCCTAGTATGAAACTCTCGCCAAAATAATACGCTTACCTAGGTTGTTACATACATTCACGGTCTTACTAACATCATTTCATTACATAACTTGCAGAATGGGTTTACAATGACATATGAACTACTGATAGATGATCCGATCTTGTTGAAAAAAAATTAGTACTTCCACTTCCTTGGAACTTTAACAGAATGTGTGCAACAGGTCCCTTTTAGGAATGACGGCATTCAGGTTGTATTGAAGTCTTAGGTGGGTATCGTTAATGAAGCCATTGCTTCCTCATCCTAGCCTCCTTGCAACTACCTACTAGTCCTTACCAAGTTGAAGGAATTGAGGGGAAGTCAAACCTTAGATTAGGCATTTAATTAAAAATTACCAAGACCACTCTTTATTTCACACACTCACATATAACCTTGTTCATCTTGCACACAATTGGTTATTGTACAATTTGGATTGTGAGCTTATCATTTACTTGCTAGCATTTCATATTCTTGTACTTGTTTACTTCATTTTCCTGTACTCACTGTTAATTGTCTTTTAAATGTTATATCATAACTAAGCATCTTTCATTTAAGTACAAGTTTTATCCTCTTGCAAGGTCTTATCACATTTTGTTGCTCATATCTCAAATTGGTAATATAATCTTTTGTGGTTTTGATTCACTAACACTTGTTTTGCAGTTTGCTATTGTTGTAACTTGAATATCATATCTCATTTGCAAGTATTTTGATCTCTTCTTGAGCATATATCTCTTGTAAACTATATTTAAAGGCATTGGTCTCTCACAATCTGTCTTGCAGGATATCTTTTAAATTTATTGAATCTATATTGTTGATGTTCATATGTTCATAAACATTTTGTACTTGCTAAACAAATCTCTAATTTCACTTCAAGTTATATTGAAAGGTGATAGCCTTGCTAACCATCTCTTAGAACCTAGATAACCGGATTCGTCCTATAGGCCCCACGAATCCCAAATCCAGCGTGTCCGACGCGATTCTGCCCTGATTCGTGTCCAAAAACCATGACACGTCGTGTCCTTTCCTGACTCGTCGAATCCGAGGTCGTGTCACAATTTTGGCAGCGTGTCCTATTTTCCAGGACTCGTTAGGTGGCAAAAGTGACCTGCACGGGTATGAAAAGGCCGCATTTGGTCATTACAGCCACGCATATTTTCATTTGGCAAGCGTTTTGGCAGCTTAATGATCAAGTCTAGGCCCTAGTATTGATATGCTATTCATGGTAATGTTAAATTCTTAAAGTAAAAGTGACATTCTCCTTAATCTTCATTTTTATCTTTTTACTTAAATTTTTAACATTACCATGAAATGACTCAGGATGTTTGAGAGTGGTTCCGGCCTCATTGGATTTCATATGGAGAAAGTAGAATTTTAGATTTCATTCAAAATCCAGCAGACTTATCAGTTTTTCAGGATTTTAGGATTGGGGGATTGCAATGTTTCCATTGAATTTTGTCATGTATTAGGGTATGGAACTCGTATTTAATCAAGAGCACCAATCCCTCTATGTACCTTGATGTTAGTGACATTGGTTGTCAAACTCCTGTATCATGACCCTCCTAAAAATGTATGCATCACTCAAACAAAATCTTGACTTGACATGTTATGCTTGTTCTATCTTATGTTAATGCTTAAAGGGTGATATTAATGACAAAGATCCCTATACAGATACAGAGGTAATAACAAAAATACCTCTGAATATTAATGCTTAGAGGGTGATATTAATGACAAAGATCCTGATTTTCCAACAAGACTAAAAAATTAGACATTTCTTGTGGTGGCAAGAGGGCCAAGCATAAGAAATAGATAATAGATTGACATGTAACTGAATTTTGTATGTACTATGCATGCTAATAGCTATAGATGAGGAAGATCTATATTTGAAATCAATAAATTTGTATCATTAATTAAAATTTGTGTAAGAAATATCTAATTTTTAATATATATATATATATAACGAATCCTACGTGTCCTGTTTTGGGGGGTCAACGTGTCCGAATCCGACACCACGAATCTCGAATCCTACGTGTCCCGAATCCCCGTGTCAGGTGACTTAGCCTAGAACTTGTTATCTCTAACAAGTTATCCTTTAGAATCTTCCTTAGGGACCAACCCCCTTGGCTTAGCTAGGAGACACTCTAACCGGAGAGAGTTGGGATCAGGAAACAGCCCCTTCTCTGAGTGTTGCCACAAAGCACACACCTTGTGGGGTTGAGGATTTTTCCCACATTCCTAGGTGTGCAATTTCGTGGACAACAAGACCCACTGCCCAGTCATCAATATTTATCGAAAAATCATTAACACTGAAAAATGTTTACAAATTGACCCCTTGGCATGAATCCCAAATTTTCTCCACGTCGCTTTCTAACATCATCATTACCACTTGGCAATCTCTGTGTGGTATCGCGTGTCACTCAAATTTGGCCCACTTAGCCACCCAAAAGGTCCAAAATCCCCCGCCATGTGCCACGCTACCAAGGCGCGACATCATCATATTGACCATGTCATCGCCACTTGTATGCCACTTCATCAACCACACCACTCTACCACATAAGCACGGAGATCAATCTGGCATCCAGGTGTTTTTCCAAGTTTTCACGTGTAAAGTTCTCTAAGGCCTAGATGCCTAGATTCAAACTTTAAGCACAGAATGCAAGAACTTGGAATAATGACCTATCATCTTCATAAACCCATCTCAATCTGGGTGTTTATAAGAAATGGCATATCTGCTCCATGCCCGGATACCCAGATACAATCTCTCGTGGCGACGTCATCAAGCCAGCTCAGCTACCAAGTCATCTGAGCCAATCAATCAATATCTTCCATATGTCACTATTTTCATGTGGATTCCACGTCATGGCTAGTCTGAGGAAATCCGATATCCGGCCATTTTTCTGTGTTTTCCTTTGTCATTTTTTCAAAAGGTATACACTTTCCTCTGCGGAACAACGCTTTACCAGAACCTTGACCCAAACAACTTCGACAAAAATTTGGATCTGGATGCTTTGATAAAATGTTGCCTTGCACAACCCTAGGATACCCAAATGTGCCCAAACATCCTGAATAAGTCCAAATGAATCTAGAATCTAGCTCTTTCTGTCATGCACTAAATTGTTTACGCCCTGCATTGCCCAGATATGTCTGGATGAATCCGGGATCCATCTCATTTCGCTACATGCCCACTAGCTTGTGCCCCAGATTGGCTGAATGCCCCTGAATTCTTGGAATCCTCCTCTTTCTACCAAACATGCCTTCACTTCAAAACCCCTTTTCTCCTCAATCCTCGAGAGTTTGGCTAAGTGTCATATACCATTGGAACAATCTCTGAGAGAGATATTCAACCAAGCACTTTGCAAGAGCATTTGAGATGCTTTCCTGCAAACAACAAGCCTTCAAAGGTAGGCTATTAGAATATACATTCAGTTACCAGAAAACAGTTACAACCTCAACAAGCCCCCCCTAAAAGCATATATTCACTCTGAGATGAATGACTACCAACTACCAACACGCTCAACACTCTCCCTGAGCTTGACATCAATGACTAACCTTTGATATCAATGACAACACTTTCAATCTGCTCAACAAAAGCTATAAAACCAAGAACCATGAAGATGAGATTAAGAAGACCAGTCATGAGTCATGTCCTTCCACCCCAGGGAACTAGGATACACTTTTATACTTCATCCCACATGACCTATAGGGCCATATCATTGCACATATTTGGGCTTACAAATGCTGTGGTCCTTTGTCAAAAATTTTGGGGTGCCCTGCTGAAAGAGGGGTAACAGGGCACAAGCTCAAAATTCAAATGGTCACATTTATGTCCTTTTGAATCTTGATGAAGAAAACTTTCTTGTAACCCTATTGTTAGGTTGTTGTAACTCTCTCTATTCCATGGTGTAAGTATTTTTTCCATGAAATAATATACATTGCATTTCTCAAAAAATATTTACCAACTTGATTTTTTATGCTTAAAATTAGAACATATAGTGTAAGCCACAGACTTAATGTGAATGTCTAAACACAATTAAGTCATTGAAAGAAACACAGAAACAGATAATAGTAACTTACATAATGCAACAGGATACAACATGCAACACCACAAAAGGGTATTAAAAAAAGCACCTTTGATCTTGAACGAAAAGTATCTGCTACTTCTGGATTTGCAATCATGTCCAAATATCTGAACCAACATTTACCAGATGCAAACTATATTCAGTCTTTTTAAGTTTATAAGTGAAACAAACAAACTATATTTGTAATACCCATTGGAAGATTGCAATAATAATATTACCACTTTTTCTTTGGGGAAAAAAATACCCATAGAAAGATTGAAGCTTCAATTGCAAAACATATTTGATGCAAATGGGCATGAATGTCATTTATAAAACAAAATAATGTATGTACTCAGTTTTTTAACCTACATAACTTTCCAAATTAGTTTCCTTTACCTAAAATTCCAAGTGTGATGCCACCTATATCTTCCCCAGGAAGCATGATGATTATCAGGCCCAAATTTTATATACTCACAATCTAAAATGGGTAGTCCCAAATATTACTTACGTACTTAGAGAAACACTACAAAGTATAAGCAACAACTTTTAATCCTAGCTTGCAATTTTTCCGACAAAAAAAATGGACTAAAACTAAATTACACAGTTACACAACTCATAAAATGGTGACCTCCACAATAAAATGGAGAGATAAAAGGAATTTTAAACACCTGTAACGATCATGAGAACCTCTCCACTAAATAATTTGACATAAAGGCATGAGTTAAGATAAATATCAGCTTCTCAGAAATGTTGATTAAAGTTATGGAAAAAAGCTGACAGGCAACAAAGGCTTCAGTACATTAAATACTATTATGTTCCAAACAGCCATCAAATTTCAATGTTATCTGAATCTCTGTAATTACAATATGAAGAAAATAAAATGTAATAACTATATGTGATACAATAGAGTGGGAAAGATAAATAAAGAAAGAATATTAATGTCTTCCACAAAAAACAAACATGGGCCAATTGGACTCTAGTCCAATCAACAATAAAAGCACTAATAAGAACCCCTAAAGCATCTCCGACATAAGAAAACAACAAAAAAGGTTTTTTCATCCTCAAAAGGTGAACCCGGTGATTGTCACATAGATGAAAATCAGTGTTTTATCACCAAAATCATGCTTTCTCACAAATTCAGCCCAAAAACTAAACATTGTTTTACAGAAATTGCAATTTGTAGCAAAAATCAGAAAATCGTGAATTTAAGTAGTTGCATCATGATCAGCAATGTCCCAGAGAAAAGCACCAAAAATACCAAAATAGGATTTGGGGGAATTATTTGTCTTTTCAGTTGCTGGGAGATTGAGAGCCAAAGTAGTTTACCATTATCATCCATTTATCATAGGCGGGGAAACAACCATTTTCACCTCCATCTAAAAAACTCTCTTAATTTTCTGAATACCAGATCTGATTTATATCCTAAGTAAATTTTTATCACCCAGAAATTTATTTAACCCAGTTAATTATTTTTGGAAATTGCTGAATAAAAATACACTGGTATTTTAACAATAAATTTGACAGCAGACACACAAGCAGAAAATATAAACGCTCCAATTTATCCTTCATTTTTATTTCTTAGAATAAATAAGGGCTCCCTTACAGGGAAAATGACCCACAGAGAAGTACAGAATTTTTACAGCAAAGAACCCTGGAAACCTAAGCTCCCTCAAAAATTTGATCTGCCTCCTTTACCAGTTCCTCCTCACTCATGTAGCCTGTTGTCACCTAAAGTGTACACTTAAGGCGCAATGCTCAGAGTAGGGGTTGTCACTTTAATCCCTACTCACTCTGTTTAGACTCTCTCCTAGCTAAGTCAAGGGGGGTAGTCCCTAAGGATGATTGATGAAGGAAAACTTGTTGAAGCAACAAGTCTAGGAGATCTAAGGGCAAGGCAATTATTATTAGTGTAACTTGATTATGATTAGAGCAAGTGTGAATATTTATGAGCAATGTGTTTTAAGATGGATTCAATTAGGATCAATGAGGCAGATACAAGATAAATATGATACACTAGTGCCTTAACAATGCTCAATGAGAATTAAGAAACTTGCAAATGGATGTCTCAAGTCACAATAATAACAATGCTGCAAGAAGATAAAAAGTTAGACAAATGAAATGCAAAAGTTAAAACTAAACTAGGTGAAGTGCAGAATCTTGGTTATTTTTAGTTATATGCCTAGTCTAGGTGAAGCCTTCTCCTCAATTGTTTTGAAGCTAGTCACAAACAAGGTTGTAGAGAGAATTGTTGGGGAAGGAGGCTAAGGCTTCATTAACGATACCTCCCCAGGAGTTCTAACCACCCAAGTGCCTCCATTCCTACAAGGGATTGTCTGCGAGAGAACTACAAGGTCACGTGTGTTAACCGTGAATGGGGGTCTAACTTCTCAAATTGAATGGTGGAGAAGGTTGTCCCCAGGAGTCCTAACCACCCCAGTGCCTTCGTTCCTACAAGGGATTGTCCACAAGAGAACTACAAGGTCACGTGTGTTAACCGTGAATGGGGGTCTAACTTCTCAAATTGAATGGTGGAGAAGGTTGTCCTATCTTTCTTTCAACCAAGCTTATGCTTGGAGGTAAGTTTTAACAAATGCAAAGCTAGACTAGAATGAGGATGCAAATGCAATTGCTTCAAGAGAGACAATGATATCAATATGCTTCAAGAAATAAACTGCCAATATGCTTTTAACCAAGACATGAATAGATACTTAAGCTTATGACAATTATTAATGAAACACTAAGAAATTCTCAATGAAACAATGACAATGTTGAAGCAAGATCTCACAATGCCAATAGTGTTTTTAAGGTATTCTTCACTTAGACAGTTGAGATAAGCAAAGATCATTTAGTGAAACAACACTTATCAGATAGCAAATGAGATTGCTAATAAGAAACAAGAAAGAGAATCACTACTTAGATCAATCAATTATATCCAAATGAAACCAGACCAAGTAGCAATGCAAGTTAGGAAATATGGTTAGGCTTCTACAATTAAATGTTTCAATATAAGCAATATTAAGTGACCTGCAACCAAAATTATGAAGTATCACTCGAAACACAAAATTACGTGGTCTTTTACAAAGATAGGTTAATGAGGCACTGACATATCATGCACCTTTAGTTATGTTACTTATTTCGAGTGTTCCTCACTTTGTAAAACAGCAAATAGGAACAAGTGAGATGTAAAGGATACAAGCACAGATAACTAAAGATAATGAGATTGCTTACAGTGATTTGTGTAAGCAGCAACTTGACAATGCAACTGAATTTCTAAACTAATGAGAGATCCGTCAAGCAATTCGATTATCAACAATTGTTCTTCAAACTATCCAATGACAAAGACTATAAGCAATGAATTACTAATATGCACCAGACCTCTGAAAACCCTTGCAGCCTAAACAAACTAGCCAATGAAGTCCACGGCCAGGTAAGGAAACAAGGCTAGGAAAAATCAAATTATCAATTGTGTGTTGTGTGTGATGAATCTAATTATTTCAAGCCTTTTTATTATTAATTTTAAGTGTTAAAACCCTTATCTATTATGTGTTTCAGATGAGAGGTTATGCATCCCTCTTGGATGCTTACAGCCAAGAGGGATAAGGCTTTAAGGCCTGCGACTTACCCTTAAATGATAATGTATACCAATGAAATGCAAAGGGTGCAAACCTTAACCAAAAGTCAGCGAGGAAAGCCTCCAAAAATGATAGGAAAACCCTTGCAACCACAATGAGGTTAGTCTTGCAACAAATCAGATTAGAAGCAGTGAACGTGTAAGGTCTCACCTTACCAACCATCAATAGCGTAGAGAAGTAAAGGTTGCGTTGAACACTAATACTCAATTTTTTTTATTTTTTTTCTTTACTTATAATATGACCAACTTGGTTATCATGAAGATCATGTTCCTTCATCTATTTCAATATAAGAATATAACATAAGAAGTGAGGGATAACTTTCCCTTAAAACCAATTCCAAAACGCATTTCTCCTCAAGTTTAAAAGAAGATAGCATGTGCTCTTTTCATACTTATACGTGAGTTCTAAGTAAGATTGAAAATAAATTCCATCATAATGCCATGTGTGAGCATTAAGCTTAATCAACCTATTTGACCCCCTAGATTATGCTAAATAGGTTCCACTTATTGACTCTTGACATCATAACCACAAAGTATCATGCTTCTATTACAAAAATCACATATAGGTGTATGAGTATTAACCTACCTATAGCAAGGTAACTGAGGGAAGAATATGTCTCTCTTCATCAGTAAATCTAATAAATATGATATGTTTATGAAATGTAATCACAAAATATATTGACCCAACAACATTTCCAAATTCATCAATTAAAAATTCTCAATCCCAGTTATTAAGGCAATGCTTCAATCATGAGAATTGTATAATGAATGTTGCAACAAGAACAACTACTATTACCAATTCAGAAGCATATTATTCTTCAAAAAGTGCCAAGTAAAACAATGGACCTGCCAAAATTGGGCAGAAATAGTTGTTTGCTACAATCACTAAAGCATAAGGCTGCACCCCTGAATACATGCAACTTTGATGAACTTATTATTCTCATTTGCACAAGTAATTAAATCCTACATAATTTGTCATTGTAAAATTGTTTCCAACAACACCCTTTTTTTATGATAGCTTTATATGATAAAAGTAACATTGTCCTGCTGATCTATTCACACTTCAGCAACTTTACTAAAATTCATTTTCACATTTATACAAAAAACTTGCAGACATAGGAAGCTACATCCATTGCATAATCTATTCATAAATTTTTAGTACATAAAAGCTATAGTCAATGAGACATTTACTCTAAGAATTTATGTGCATAAAAGCTACAGCCATTGAGGCCTTTTGACAAACAGTTTGCAAGCATACAATATACAACCATTGAGGCATTTTGTCAAACACTTGGCGACCATCATCTCTTAAGACAATTTGACAACCATTAGCAACATGAATATAAGATTTTTACTCAACCTATTTAACTCATAAAATTCATAAATTAAAACTTCAAATATTGGCATATTAAAACAGAAACTAAATCATCTTAATCCTTCACCTAAAACTCGACAACAGGCACACACAGTTGGCAACAGTAATCTTCAAAATCGCCCAGATTTACGATCTAGGTTCTAAGAAGTGTTTTTTTAATCAAATGGGGGGTTACATGGCCATATGGCACGGATACCTCCTGATATTGAGCGGAAACGCAACAGAAATTCCCAGGAATGTGATTTCTTAAAACAAACAAAAAAAATCCTACTATCTCATTTATCACTTTTATCAAACACTTAGTGTGCAAACTTCATCTACAGTTGTACATGGAGAAAGAAAACCCAAATTTATGCTAATATGGTATTTTCATCAACTCATGGCAACCTGTTATGGACAAAAATTCATTATAAAAAGAACTTAAAACTTTGGCAACACATTCTTGTTTTAATCCCCTTGCATGTACATTCTCAACTACAACTGCCATTCATTATTGGTTAGCTCAGAATTAACTCTGTAAATATCTCATAAACATTCACAAGTAGCAATTTCCAATGAATTGAAATTTCTACAACACTTTTAAACTAATAATAAACTAAAATTTCAAGAATGCTTATGAACATACCTGACAGTGTATTTATACAATTCCAAAAAGATGGGAATATGCTCTAGCTCCACTATCCTTACCAACTCATTTTGAACCATTCGGTTTTCCTCCCAACCATATCCAGGAAGGACTTCTCCCCCTAGAACCCCCAAGTTGTATAAACTCACAAGCAGTAGCAAAATACAGTAGTAGAGATATATACAAGGCAACCAAGGAAGATAAGTTTCACTTCCTCCAAATACCAATCATGGTCAGCTCCACCAGGTAGAGCTACTTAATAATTTAGTTTAGGAATTTCCAAGTCTCTCCCTCTCATAATCTCTTCTTCTTTTTTATAAATCTCTCCAACTCTTGGTATCACAATGCATCTCCTTCCCCACAAGTGATAAGACATGAGACATATATATATAGGAGCAACCAATTGTTGTCATAAAGGAAGAATAATATGCATGTCATGTATTCCATTAAGAGGAGTGTAACCCATGCCATTAAAGAGAGGTATGCATTCCTTAGTTAAGGAGAGTGTAACATATGCATTAAAGAGAGCGTAAGAGGAATCTTTTATGACATGTCTTTAATGAGTGTAAGAGGAATATGTCATTCTTTGATGAGTGCATAAAAGAGTGTAATGTATTATTAAAAGAGAGAGAGAGTTACATAGAGCCATGAGAATCATCAAGGAGAGAGGTGTGAAGTGATTGAGGAGATGAAGGTGACTTATAATTCCCTTTTAATAATAATATCATAGTCTCATAAAAGATAATAATAATATTAATAATATTGAGGATTAAGTCGAGATTGAACTATTAAGATTGATTAATGATAAGTTAAGTGATTTTCCTTCAACTATGCTTGATTACCAATTTATGCAAGGTGATTTACTATTTTTGGAAAGTCATACTTGAGATGCTAGACATGACTTTATATTTTTAGAAAGTCACTCTAGGATTGTTAGAAAAGAGGTTTTATTAAGGAAATTCATCCTTGAGCTTCCCATGAGTGGTATTTTTCTTCCGAAGAATAGGGATTTTGGATCCCTATTGCATGCATCTCCATGCCTTAGTAGATTGAGGACTCCACACCCTGATCTACTCTAAGGATCCAAGATTCCACACCTTGATCTTTTAAATATTTAGGACTCTGCATCCTAATCCTTTTATTATAGATTGAAGACTCCACGTCTTTATATTTCATGGATTTAGGACTTCGCGCCCTAATCCTTTTATTATAGATCCAAGACTCCATGTCTTTATCTTTCATGGCTTTAGGACTCTGCGCCTTAATTTCCATGGCTTCTCATCTACTCTGCTTTGAAACTCCGCACTTCACCCTACAGTACTGATTGTGAGTTTATACTCATCTGATGGTTCGTTGGTAAGATCATGTTCCAAGACCTGCATGTTGAAGAATCTAGGGCAGTTAGCATTAATAAGATTCTTCTAGACTTGATAACAATTTGTGAAGTGTTGTTACAATTTATCTTAGCTTGATCTTCTTCTTATTATTAGAGAGTGTGTTTATTTCATCAAATTGCTACCAAAAATAAAGAGACAAGAACACAAGATGTTGGCATTCTGCCAGGGCCAAAACCTCTCCCTCTTGGAGGGATAACCCGCACATGATTCTTCTTATAGAGATTCCAAATGACGAATATCAAGACCATGACCCTTGACCTACTAGGCCACTCCAAGACCAAGGCACCAATCCTCTCCTTACTGTTGAGATCATCATCAACACTACTACTTCACCATTGAGGCCATCACTTCTACACCATTTGTCGCACCATGACTATTCCTTCATTGAGATCTTCATCATGACCTTGATTCCATGCACTGAAATCTTCATTATGACATTGTCTTCATTAGGATTATGATTGAGATGATGACTATCATTATGCTGAGGTCTTGACTGCGTTTAGTATGCTGAGAGTATTACTTGTGAGACCCCAATTGTGCCGAGACAGTGAGTGTATCCTCTCCATCTGATATGTCGAGACAGTGATTAGCATTGTGGTCTTCATTATCTTATTTATACCGAAACAATGATTGTACTTTTGCACCGAGATTATCATCATAGTTAGGCTGACACTGTAATCTGCTCTTTGAATTTTTTCCATGAGACTGTCCTCCTGTAATGTGGAGTATATCCCTGTACCCATCCAAGAGAATCCGAGTTACTTATCCAAAGTGTATGTACTATGTCCTCTTGTGGTTCACTGAGATTCCTGCACCATCCAAAGTTGCAGAGGTGTCCGAATATATCTTTTTTGTGGTGACCCCGGCGGGGTATATATAGTGGTCTGTGTGTAGGTAAGCCGACTTGTATTCATGACTAAACATGTCACTTTAAGTGAGCCAACATGATTGTTCTTCAATATACACTTTGAGACCGACTTAATTGTTTTGTAGGCAGACTTCTTCGTGCTTATCTTGGAGGTTTGTGCTTGTCTTGGAGGGTTGTTCTTGACTAGTATACATTTTACATATATGCTCAAGAAGAGCTTTTTACACATGATTTTGACTCTTTGACTTTCCTAGACCTATGGAATGAGCAAGAAACTCATTCGAATAATTTACAAAATAATATTTCTTTTTCTTGACAAGTACAAAGATCAAAATTACATTTACAAATACCAAACCTAGTTACACGTTTCTTCAAAACTACACACATCACAATCTCATAGATCAAAGGAATCAAATAAATTTCATTATTTATTCACTTTTTACCAAGGATTGTGCATGACTTCTATAGTCATTTTAGTTTTGGAGAAATGACTTCCGCAGTCATTTATAATTTGAACATCATTGTTTGTAAATAACCACGTGCCCTGCCACATCTTGCTCAGTACAAGATTAAGCATATATAATCATATAAATCATGTATCATGACTTTCACAGTCATTTATAATTTGAGCATCCATGTTTACAAATAACTAAGCCCCCTGCCACACGCTGCTTAGTACAAGATTAAGCGCATATAATCATACAAATCAAGTATCATCCATAAATCGTAATTAACCATATGTTCCACATAACCATGATCATCCATGGATCTATGTGTCTCAATCTTGGATCACCATCCATGTCATACACCTATGTCTAGGATATCAAAAGAGAAAACATTGATAATATGCACTTAGCCAACATTAGTCTTATACACACAACCATAGATATTATTATAAGCACACATAAACCAGGTGACCCAAAATAGGTTTATAGCATACAAGCATATACATAAGCCTGACATGCATAATTTTATATCATTGCATCAACATGACCCTCTCCAAGTGTCATCAAACTTATCTCACCAAGAAGGGACACTACAGAATGAAACCCTTGCAGCCATGCTATATGAGGCTATACATATATATATATATATTCAAGCATGGGTTTCATGCTCAAAAGAATTTTTATTATTATTATTTATTAGATAAGTATGTTCTTCATGCTTGTGGGTTTTAACTTTTGTTCAGTCAAAGAGTCAAAGTCCTATTTGGACCTCTTGAAAGGAAAAAGGAAGAAGAATTTTTATTATGTAATTTTGGTTCATGCTGGCCACACTTTGTCAACAATTCAAGGAAGCAAAGTACAAAGATGTGAAGAGATTTATTCATATCTAAAGTCACCAACCCGCGCAATTTTATCATTGTAAACTCATTTTTTGCAAGTTATATTGTAAATAATGTCAGTATGACCGTTTAATTATGTAACAACACCTAGGTAAGCCTCTGATTTCGGCAAAGAGTTTCATCCTAGAAAAAATTTTAACCTCATCGAATTATATTTGTTTCTAAACATGGATAATCGGCAGAGTTTTTCTTCCAGCTTAAACTCCAAAGCTAAGGTGAAATTCATTGACAAGGTCTTAGGTGAGTCCTAGTGTTATATAGAGTCTTTGTAAAAGTGTATTTGGGAATAATTTTAGCACATTTGGCTAAATTATTTTATTACAAGCACACTTGGTTTCATACTAGATCATCTTGTGTCGCATAATTGGGTGAATTATTGAGGGTCTGAGTCTAAATGTGTATTTCTCCTTTCAAGGGCTAATATTGTAATAATTTGATGTAAAAATATTTTAGTGCATGGTTACTCATAGTTAGACACCGTGGTTAAAATATTTGTGGGTAGAAAAATCATTAAATCCCCTTTAGTGTGAATTAATTAATTTTTCTGACTAAATTAAATAAAAAACCTAAGCCAAAAAATTAATTATAGAGAAATTAATCTCTCCAAGTGGAAAATAATCAAAAATTCGTGGGTCAAAGAAAAGTCAATATTTGGAGGTCTTCCACCAAGGGAAAAATGGATATTTTAAGAAAAATTGAGTCCTTGGACCTTGGTGGTTAAGTCAAAGCCAATTTTTTGAGGAAATTAATCCAAAATATTAATTTTTGGATTAATTAAAAATGGATTTTAAGATAAATTCGAATTTTTCCTCAAAATTAAAAGTTCAACAAATGGAGTTTAAAAGATGATCAAATAATTTTCAATGGTCGAAATTATTTTGACAAGGATCAAGTCAACTAGTCGTTATTTTCCACTTGGAAGGGTTTCTCTATATAAAGAGGCCAATTAGCTTCTATTTGATATCTTTGGATGATGTAATTCTTAAATGTTGGTACTGAGTTGTTGCTCTGTCGGGAACAATATTTTATCATAATAGAAAGACTTTGGGGTTCAATTCATGGTGTTCTTCTTCTGTTGATCTGTGGTATGTGGTAGCTATGTGTGATCCTATATTGTGTTGAACATTTAAAAAAAAAATGTTATTTCATATGTTGGTGATAAGAACATTGTATTGGTACATGCTATCTTAGGTGATCTAATTCACCATATGAACTAGTAATTTTATTTTGAGAAAATTATAAAGATTTATAGGTACGCTAGCCCTTGGGTTCCAAGTTCAGACACTGTGGGGAAGCGCTGACTGTGTTTGGGCTCTGAGATTTCATTGTGGCAACTAATTTTGCAGGAGGGTTTTGGCCAATATCTATTTTTCAAAATTAATTCATCCAATGTTATTTATTCAAAAATATTTCTCCAAAATTATTATTTCATAAATATTGTACAATTGTAAATTATTTCCTAACCCATTTTATTTTGCAACACTTTGGGTTTTTATATTTTGGGGTTTTATATTTTTGCATATATATTTGGGGTTTGGCATTCTTTGATTCATTTTTGTAGGTGATAGCTCAAGGGTTTGAAGCAACAAATTTTTCTGGGCCATTCAACCAAGCAAGGAAGGTTGATCTAGGCCCTTGAGGGTAAGATCTAACCTCCCCAGCTTCTTCCAAACTCAACTTCGAGCCTAAGAAAGGAAGCAGTCCAGCATTTTGCAGTGATTTGCATGGGTTTGAAAAAAAATTTAGGCCCTTAGGCCTAGCATCGTCCCTCCTTTGCCTAGTCGAGAGCCCGAAAGGGCTTTTTAGGCCCTCGCCTCCCCTTTAGCCTAGCCGCAGCCCCTTCTAGGGTTCGTCGTGGCCCTTGGTGAACTTTTTCCTTAAGGTCGTAGGCCCTAGGGGCCTCTTTTCCTCCTCAATCCCCTTGCTTTCCCTAGCCGCAAGCCTTTAGAGGCCTCGGCCTACCCCTTCTCCCCTTGTCGTGGGCTTGGGGAGCCTCCCTTACCCCTCAGCCCTCCTTGAAGCCCTAACTGCAATGCTAAAAGGTTTATTCCCTTGGTCGTCAGCCCTTCTAGGGCCTCTTCTAGACCTGTGTCAGCCTGCTTAGGCTTGACGTCAGCCCCAGGGGGCTTGATCTCCCTTGTTGTGGCCTTCTAAGGCCTCTTCTCCCGTTTTTCTAGCCCTAGTTTGGGGTTTTCCTAACCCTAGCCCTCATTTAGCCTTATTCAGTTATTGATTTAAATTTTTACCTCTAACATTTGGTTTTGCAGCAATTCTAGAGCTAACTTGGTGGTTGCAAGTTCTCAAGTTCATTGGAAGTCTCTCTAGCCACCTACAAAGCCACTAGGCCTCTTGGTTTGCTCTCTAACCCTTTATTTTCATCATTGTCCTAATTTTAAGTTCTAAAGTATTTTATGACAGCATCATATTTAGGGCTTGAACACATCTAAATCAAGCCTAAGTCCGCTTAATAATTCACCTAAGGCATCAAAAGTTGATCTTAAGTCAAATTGGGTTCATATAAGTGAATTTTTTGTGGACTGATGGGTTAATTTCAGATCTGATATGTTTACTACAGCCATGTAATTTCACTTACAGCAGTGCTCAAATCATATAGTCTTGGGCTAATAATCAATTTACAAGCATATTGTATCATTGGCAAAACATTGGCATTGTTTAAACTGGCATATTTGATCATTTTTTGAAGGTTGTAATAATAATTCGAGGTCTGAAATTTACTGAATCAAGGTCTGATATAAATATTACAGTGGTGTTAAAAATGGTTGGCAGTCATCCAATTTCACTTAGCTCTTCTTTCTTGCATCTTGTGGATCTTGGATAATTGTTTAATTGTGTAATTGGGTGATTTTCTTATTGCTGCAATCATATGTCTCTTGGCTGATCCATATTGCATTTCTGCATCATTGGCATCTATTTGCACTCTTGCATCAACACACATAAGTGCTCTAATTGATTTGATAATTGTCTAATGAGATTGGCTAATTGCTCTAAGTGGCATTGTGATTAATGCCCTTGTTTCTCATTGCTATCGTTGTCATTGAATAAGGATACATTTGCTTTTGTGGACTTGTAATCTAAGTCACTCTTGAAGCACCTTAATCGAATTTGATTATAATTGTGATAAGAAATCTAATTGTATCTAATTAGCATGTTGGTGGTCCATTGTTTTGATTTTGAAAGCTGCTAATTGTGTAAGGAGCATTGATCTTGTCAACTTGATTTTGTTTATCTATTGAGCAATTGTCTATTGGTATTATCAGCAACATTTTTTGGCAACGGTTAATTTGAGCACTTTCTCATTTAGTGAAGATTATCATTTGTTCATTGTCCAAGTACTCTATTGTGTCAAATTGAAACTCATTGTAATTTGTCATTAAGTACTTAAGAAACTTAATAATCTCACCTTAAGAGCACTCATTCATATCTTGCATTTGCATTTTAGGACTAGCCTCTTGCACTAATTAATTAACTTCCAAGCATAAGCTTGGTCGATAGAGAGATAGGCCCACCTTTCTCACCCAGCTTGCGAAGTTTAGAACCTCTTTAGTGGTTAACACGGTGATCTTGCAGTCGTCAAAGCCATAGACTCTGTAGTGCGGGAAACATCGGGTAATTAGAACCCAAGGGGAGGGATCGTTAATCAAGCCCTAGCTTGCTTTCCCTTGGCTTCTCTCTGACAACCTACTCTAGAGACTAGCTTCAAAATAGTTAAGAGGAAAGATACATTTAGATAGGCATATAACTTAAAATAAACCAAGATTTTGCATCTCACCTAGATTATAAGATTTGCATCTCATTTAGGATATTGAAGCATCCTTAAGCAACAATTGTTCATCCAATAACTTGGTAAATAATTTGTCTTAGGTAAGTAATTGACTCCATTTAAGGCACTGGTCTTTCACGATAATCTAATCAAATCATTTAACTTGCTAATTCAACCAAGTTGTTAGGTCATTCAATCTATCTCTCGGACTTGTTGGTTGCCAACAAGTGTCCCATCTTCATATTTCATAGGGACTACCCCCCATAGCTTGTTGTAGGGAGACGGCTATAACAGAGAGGGCGGGGATCAAAGTGACAGCCCCCATCCTGAGCATTGTTGCATCTTGCTTGTACAGTTTGGGCAACAACAGTTAAAAAACCCCTCTAAATTCCAAGTCGGCCTAAATGACAAGTCACTCCTGCCCCAATGGACATGTTTGTTCGCATCCCTCTAGACAGTAAAATAGAAGTTGATATGAGCTCATTTGGACACACACTTGGGTGTGTTTTTAGTCTGCAATTTCGCATAAGAAGAGAGATGAAGTGGAGAGACTAAGTCTGAAATAAAAGAAGAGTTTCATCTTGAGATGGAATATGTGGAAATTCTACCTTGGTGCTTCTCTTGTTGTTGCTATCTTGATGATGAATTTGTTAAGCAGAATGGAAGGTTTCACTTGGCATCTAGAGGTGGAAGTTCTTCCGTGGTCATGGGTCTTGGACGTCTCACTTTGATCTGATTTATAAGAAGAGATTTTGACTGGATTTTCCCCCAAGAAGGGGCTTTTGCCCTGGCTGAGAGCCTATATTCTGTGTTCTTTTGTTTCTGTGATCTTCATGTTTATGCTATAGTAAATGTTTGATGAAACAAAGAAAAATAAATATTAACTAATTCACAAGCAGTTACTATGAAAGAGAAATCTAATATAAATAGATAGGCCTCCTCATTTCTCAACAAGATAGATTGTTATGGGTCTAACAGGAAGATGAACAGTGTTATGTGTCCCATTATAAACATTATTTGAAGAGGCATATGACCCAATTGGAAAGAAGTACATTGGATGCTTAAAACAACGAAGGCTTCTGAAACTTTTCTTATAAAATAACAAAGTTGCATGCTTTATTGGAAATTTGGAAGTGGGATGTATAGAATATATCCTGTTTGAGGTCAGGTTGATACAAACTTGTAGGCTTAAAATTTAACGGTTTCTGAAACTTTCCTTATAAAAAAACAAAGCATGCAAACTTCATTCGGATTATTTTCTTATCTGATTTTAGCAGGCATACATATAGAGATTACAAAGCTCTTGGGACTATTCAATGGTTGTACTTTTTGAAAAAAAAAATTGCAAACATAAACAATACAATCATCTTACTGTCATAATGTTTGTTGTGACTACTCTTAATTAATTTTTTCCCAATTATTAAAAACAGCAGAAATTTTAAAAATAAAAATAAATATTTAAGAAAAAACAAAAAACCCACCGCTGGCGATATCGCTTCTCAACATCAGTCAGACCATGATACTTCTCTGGCAATGGAAGTAGGGACTTTGTAAGAATTGAAAATTCCTTCACATACACCGAAAGCTCTCCTGCGTAGATACAATACCAAACAAAAACTTAGTTTGCAACATTTGAATCACAGTAAACCTATAAATAGAAACCATTTACAGCTGAAATGCAGAAAGATGTCCAACTTTTCAGGCACCAACTTATTCATTGTAAGAATTCCTTTCTGCCTCTTTGTTAGTAGAAAGAGAAATACCTCCATTTTCAAAGTCCACAAATGTCCACATCTTGTATATGTGCACTTAATTGCAATTCATGAATGTGTATTTGGCATACTAATTTGTTCCATCATTTTTTCCATTTCCACTTGTCTATTACAAGATATTAATATATTCACATTAATTATAAATAAACTAGGCACTACTACTTAGGAAGTGTTAGTTTTTCTAGCATCAGAGGTGTTCTAGTCTCGAAACTTTGTAGAGAGGCTAAAACACAGGAGTTCTCCATAACCCAGAACTCGTTTCTGGAAATTCCACCTAGACGTGTCTCAATTAGATTATTAGTCTATTTTTTAATATTTCCTAAGTCTAAACTTAGGAAAAAGGGTTAATTAATCAGAATTAATTGACATAAGGTGTGAATCATCTAGAAACTCAAACGGATCGACGGGGAAATAATCTTAGCCATCGATTAAGATTTAATCTTGGTCGTTGGAGGTCCAACAGAAGATTATAAGAAGAAGTCGATGGGTAGATGGAGAACATACACACAGAGATCGATTTCCTTGGAGAGTTCGATTTTCCAGAGGCAGTAAACGGAAGAGTTTGAGTTTCAGAAGGGAAGCAGAGACAAAGAGGGGCAAGGGTAGTGAGGTTGGAGGAATATTTTTCAAGAACCGGTGAGTACTTTGCAGAGAGGTTGAAATTTCTCTAGGAGGTTGCGCAAAGGCGACGCAGAAGCTTCAAAGGGCAATTCGATTTGCTGAAGGAAGAAGACGTTTTCAATTCCAGAGGCCAGGAAGGGGTTCCAGAGTGTTGGAGAAGCGTTTTCCCAGTCAGCAGCAGGTAGGACGGCTAGATTGGCAGTCAATTCACGAAACATGTGTGGCAAGCAGCTTTAGAGTGATGCAGAGCCTGCATAGGCCCAGTTGGACGGCTAGCTTTTCAGAGGCAGTCAAGTGTCAGGATTGCTCGGAGTGAGGGTAATTTCCCTCTGATTATTTTTGCCAGTATTTGCTCTACAAGATAGCCAATATTCGGCATCCAAATTGTACTCAGATAATTTCACAGTTGCATAATAATATAAAACCCTTAGTTGTTGCATTGGTTTTCCCAAGTTGGGTTTTTCTAGGGACTTTAGTCCAAAAATAAGTGTCATAATTTTGTGTGTGTGCTAGCATATTTCTCAGTTTCCAGCGCTATTATTTTCTGCAGTTTTATTTGTGAAGCTTGCAGTGTGATTTATTCGATATTTGTCATAGCAAATAAATTGTTAACTAATTAACAATTAGAGGAATTAATTCCAGTTGTTACAATAGGATTTCAGACTTGAAATTTTCACAAGAAGAGGCACCAACTTCATTACATAAAATATATTTCTCACCTGGAAAACATACCACCACTCGTTCATGCAAAGAAACTGACTTGTCATTAAATATTGTCTTGTTGAAGACTAAATTCATTTAGAAATTCTTAATCCTGAAAAGAACCACAATTTAAGCCATATGCCTTCTCTTCCCTTAGCCATCCCCCCTCCCCTCCACCTTCTTCATCACTTGGTTGTCTTCCATACCTCTCGTTATCTCAAAAACTCCCCAAGGAAAAGCCCTAACCTCACTCAAGGGGAGAACCTAAAGATGCTATTAAGCAAACCACCTACTGTCACCTCGGTGGCCTTGCTGTTAGTTTTTATAGCTCAAACAAGTGTTCTAGTCTCAAGAGGTGTCAATGAGGCTAAGAGCACAAGAGGATAAAATATCTCGAAGCCCAATTTATTTTTCTAGGTAAAGAATATCTTAATTAGATTATTAACCAATTTTTAAATATTTTCCTAAGTCTAACTTAAGAAAAAAAAGTTAATTAATCAGTATTAATTCAATCAAGTTGATTTCTCTCTAGTGACTTCTAGAAAAGTGATTTGATGGAATCAAGATGATCTTAGCTATTGATTGGGATTAGATCTTGGCAGTTGATTGTTCAACGAGAGATTATAAGAGGAAGTCGATGGGCATCTTGGAGATCATAGCGAATGAGCAAGGCCGCAGTAACAGCATGGGACCCCAGCAAGGGTTTAGCAGTGATTGAGTGATAAGCATTTCAAGAGAATTTCTATCAATTCTCTTCAAATTTCTGAGATCCCGAGGAGGAGAGATTACCAATGCAATTTGATTATAGGAGGTCAAGATATTCTTCTAGTATGCAAGGGTTTTCCGGAGAGTTGAGCTTCCAGTGTTCTGGGGCAGTGAGACGGTTCTAGGGATCGAATTTTTCCAAGGAAGGTCGAGAGGTCAGGCCGAGTTGTTTGTCGAAAGAGGTCGAGTTTGCTAGGGGTCGTGAGGCAATATTTCCTTCAGCAGGGGCGACATGTGTGGAGGTTGTACGCTTGTGCAGGAGTGCTGAGAATTTCTCAGGGAGAGCGAGTTATCTTGCAGAGGGAGGTCGAGTTCCTTCCAAGTAATTTTGATATGCTGGTAGTTGGAGAAAATTACTTGTCGGAGCTTTACTATTTTACAGCAAGCAGTTTATGTAATTCATCAATTACAGATTTGCTAAAGAATAATAAAACCCTCATCTGCAAAACTGGTTTTCCCCATATTGGAGTTACCAAAAATATCGGTATCTATTTTTATGTGTGTGGTTTTCTCAGTTAATATTATTTATTATTTGGTGAATATTGCAATAGTGTTTTTATTTAGTATTTGCAGTAAAATAATTTGCGGGGACAAATAATCTTTAATAAAATGATAGAAGAATAACTACCAGATTAACACCAATAGAATTTACACATGGTATGAGAGTGGATCTCAGACGCAGAAGATTAATTGAGAAGCTCAGCATAGGGTGCAGGAGAGAAGACTGAGTGTTTGTAAAACCCAAATTGATTTGTTTCCGAGGTTTTCAGAAAATGGCTTTAGTTGGTTTACGGGATCAGGGCAGATTAGAGGGAGCATCTAACTTTGACATATGGAAATCTGGAACCCTGTTGATCTTGGAGGAGAATGGTCTCAAGAAAAATGCAACCAGTGTTGTAGTAGTACCAGCAAATGCAGCGCAGCTCCTAGCATACAAGAAGGATGATGCCAAAACCAAACGAATTATTTTGGATGGGATTAAGGATCACATGTTAGTTTTTGTAGCATCGGACAGGTGTTCTAGTCTCAATTTGTGTCTAAGAGATTAAAGAACACGAGATCTCCAAAACCCAGAAAAGGTTTCACGAAGTAAGCTTATGAAACACCTTAATTAAATTAATTAACCATCATTAAAATTTTCCTAAGTCTAACTTAGGAAAACTGGTTAATTAATAGGAAATAATTAAGGAAAGTTGAGAAAGCTCTAGAAACTCACACAGATTGCGTTTGAAATGATCTTAGTTGTTGATAATGATTTAAACACTGTAGTTGCTATTGAAATATGTAACTAGGTTTGGTCTTCATAATGACATGTGTAATCATGATTTTATGTAATTGATGTAATGATCCGAATTGGATCCATAAAGAATTGTCAAAGGAACCATGGTTGTATCAGGTCGGGACAAACATCAAAGAATTCCAAAACAGCGATCAAAAACACCCTGAACCAGTGGCAATGGCAGCCAGCGTGGAACGACGAGGACCTCGGTCAAAGCGCGCTGACCAAGGCCCATGGAGACTGCGCGGGAGGCCGAATTAGCCCCTGGGAGCCCCGGATCGGGAAAAGGAGGTGATTTTTGATGCGCGATTAGTGCCTAGCCCCTGGGAGCCCCGGATCGGGAAAAGGAGGTGATTTTTGATGCGCGATTAGCGCCTAGCTGGGCGAACAGGGCTGAAATGGAGAAGCCCGAGCACTCGGTCGTGTGGGGGAACCGGAGAACCGCGGGCGAAAAGTGAAAAGCGCTAAAAGGACAAAGGCGGGACCCGCGCTCTAGAAACCGGCGGTATTGATTGGGGCGCCCTCAAATGGTAAGCAGTTTTGGAGGAAAGCGGAGCGATCCCACTCAATGATCGACGCGTGGCAAGCGGAGGTGAGAGAAAACCGTCGTTGATCGTGTGCTATCGGTCGAGCAAGTCAACCGTGCGAAACGTGCGTATGGCGTTGGATCTGGGGGACCCAGATCGGACGGCTGAGATCGCGCCCGATGGGGGGAAGCAAAATCGACGAAGGATTAAGCCGCGTTTGTAAAGATTTGAAGTCCGTTTTGACCGCCACGGTGGAGGAAGACTTCATCCACGATGTAACCGAAGAAACGAACCGACGAAGCAAGCTGGCGCTATTTAGAGGAGGACATGTGGCCACTCCCTGAGCGCTGATGATGACGCCGAACAGGGAACTCTAAGCGCAGCTGCAGAAGGTGATTTGACGAAGGCGGAAGAGGAACCGAACAGACATGGAAACGAATGGCTTCAAAGCCATGAACAGAGACAGAATACACGGTCAAAAAGTCAGAGAGAGGGACAGAGAACCCCGAGAGACAGAGAAACCAGAATCCTGAGAGGAGGACGGAACACAAAGAGGAAGACAGTGAAGCAAAAGCAGAAGAAGACAGAGGGCCGAGCTGACCAAAGGCAGCATCGAGCACCAGAGAGCTTGAGAGATTCAAGCCATCCCATAGAGGATCTGTCCAGACTGAGCACCACATTGGGCTCTCTCCATTGTAGACCAAAAGGTCACAGAGCTGGTAGGCAAACAAAGTCTGTGCACTCCAGTGGCTTGGGAAATCCAAGAACCACCCTACCAAGCAAACCTGCTTCAGGAGAACTCACATTGAGTCCTTGCATTGTAATTTCTCTGCTTAAGACACAATAAAACAAGGCCACCACTGAAAGCTGGACCGGAGATGTAGCCCTGGAGAATAGGGTGAACTCCTTATTAATCTCTTGTGTCTTGTGTTTGCTTACTATATTTCTCTGTTGTCTTTCCATTTAAATGTCTGTGTATTGGCAATCTGATCGATCCGTTGCTTAAATAACATAGACACACACACCAGCACATGAGCCTGTAATACCTTTGTTCTATAAATCTTTAACTGAAGTCACTCATAGGGTGATTATCAGATCATGTAAAGAAGAAAATAAAATTATTTTTGTAATGCTTGAGTCATGGGTTTCAAGCTCAAGGAATTTTATTTTATAGTTAAGGCTCCCATTGTAAGCCTTTAGGGTTGGTCATCATGTCATAAAGTCTACTAAGTCAATGTCAAAGATTGAAGACCCATCTTGGGCAAGTTACATATTGTAAGAAGAATTTTTCTTTGAGTCAAATAGTGTAAAGGCACCCTCCAAGACCACGTCTAAACTCAAGCATCAAGTCGGCCTACAAAACTGTGATAAGTCGGCCTAGAAACATTGCCAAGTCGGCCCACAAGCTATAACATGAAGACTACATATTGAAGACTCGACTTCATTGGTAAACACAATTCAGTTCGTGTTACATAGTACAGAAGCTCTATAAAACCAAGCGAAGAAGGAGATGAAACAGAAATTGGAAGGATTGTTCTTTGGGCTATCTATCTCACTCGTATAAGTCTAATTGAGGTTCCTTCCTATGGCAACGAAAATCGAAGTTACAGTCAGCCCAGAAAGCCGAGAAATTAAAGTGCCAAAATCTGCTAATAAAGCTAAGTTGTTAATGAAAGAAGATCTCCTATAACAAAGAAGTGAAGTCTAGAAAATACGCCATATCTAGTCCATATATGATGAATTTCATAGATCACAGGTAGACTGAAAACACAAACCTATGATAGGTACCGAAATGATGAAGAAGAGCCAAATTCTGTAACAGTATATTCAGTTTGACCAGAGTTGACCTTGTAGAAAAGTGCTAATTGAAAGAAGTGTTGTGACGTGGTCTTGGGGGGTTCATTTGGTCAAGGGACTAGGTCTTGAAATTCGTCAATTGAAGATTCTATAAGACGAAGAGTTCTTGCGGGTTTTCCTCTCAAATTGGAGAGGTTTTGGCCTGTTGATGCCTCGAAAATCGTTGTATCAACATTGGGGGATAACCACCCGGTCCGGACCTTAATACAGCTCCTTTTCCGTTTGGAATGGTGGCTCCGACTGGGGATAATGGGACCAGTTTCCCAGCAATGAATAAACGGAATGAATGAATGATTGATTAACTAATCTAATGATAAGCGAATAACTTAATTTATTAGAGAAATAAAAAGAATTACTACAAATCCCGGGAACTATTGTACTTTGAGGTGTAGCGCTTGATGATCTATGTTTATTAACAGGCATGTAGATGACTCCATATAATAAACATGGACCTTTACTCATTCAAAGATTACTTTGCTTAAATAGTTAACCAAAGTGATTAACGCAATATTGCTACACTCATCATTTATATCATCAATACATATATGATCAAAAGAAAAGCATTACCATAAACATTCAATGGTGAAGGGAATAAAGAAATGCTGTTAAAACACATATATATATTCGATAATAGCAAAGGCGATCAAATAACAATTCATATAAACAGAATGGATTCAGACATAGATAATAGTACCATATGAAATGCAAGTCACTCTCCAACATCAATCGCTATTTGAAATTCTTCCTCTAACGCAGAAATACTTTCAAACAAAGACAGTAGTGCACATTTGCATAAAAGCTTCTTTGCCAAAATCAGAATGATCGGTCCAGTTTTATAAAAGAATATGCCTGAAGCACAGTAGTGCAACTTCAGGTTTTAAGTCAAGTACAAAACTTTACGACCCTTTCTAAAAACATGAAAGGGTCTATAAATACTGAATTAAACTAACTATCTATGAAACTGAAATCCTACTTAATTTGTATCAAATGATTTTGAGTATCTCCTTCTTAGCAACCTGGCAGTCGGCGGCATGAATCATCAAGTAGGTCGTTTGCCTTTAAACTTGAACTGACTTATCGCAAGCATTGGCTCCACTTCGGGCGGTCTGTTGAGGCGAAAGTTAAGCTGGGCGGCATAGGTGGCATCCTGAATATCGGGGATAATATACCCGATTGCATCTATAAGGCATTTGAGAGCGGCTGTTTGACTGTGTGGTTTTACCAAGAAGAACCAATAGGTATCCCATGTTAAGCTATTAATTCCAGCAATTAATCTCCCCTTTTCCACTAGATCTGGATAGCATGACTGCTCCAATGTTTTGACCACTGTCAATTTACCTGGAATGCATTGGGAAATCATGTTTGACAAGTAGAGAGTATTATTAACCAAATTACTCGTGGTTGATTTGCACCTTGAAATTGCCCTCTCTGCTTTCATTAACTGGGACTGCCATTCTGTAAACAATATATCTTTATGCGACTCTAAAATTCTTGGTAAATTCGCCGCTTGTCCCTGATCAGTATCTTGCCAGTCAAGAAATTCAGCTATCGTTTCTTCAGCTTGATCTAATTCTGTTCTAGCCTTTTCTATTTGTTTACTTATTGATGCCGTCAATTCGCATAGTGGCTCCGCCTGGGCGATTTGTTGACATAGAAGCTTGATTTGGGCTATTAATGCCTTATTTACCTGTAATGCTTCTAATTTGAATTCTGTTATTTGTGGGACGCCCTTTGTCTTCTCAAGCTGTGCTAATAGTTGAGCAATCTGCTCATCTTTTGTCTTCAGCATTTGTTCATTTGCTGCCCTCAGTTGTGCCAAGGCTTCAGACAACTCTTTCTGCTTCTGGATTGCACTGTGATCAATCCTTTGTTTCTCTGCCTGCAATTGTTGAGTTAATTGATTATTTATTTGTTGTTGTGTTAACAATTGCTGTTCTGCCTGCTCCGCTTTCTGTTGTGCTTCTATTAGTTGTGCCTGCAATAAAAAGATTTCCTGGTCTTTTGTTTTTAATAAAAGACTCACCTCTGATGCTTTGTCTATTGTTGCTGCCGAATAGGCTCCAACATATTGTGATAGTTTTGTTAGGTCATCAGAGGGGTCAAATTCCTCCTTCCAAACCACATTGCCCGTGACCGTCTGTTCTGGGAAAAGGGAAGGTTGATCAGTCCTTCTTCTCTTCCTCTGTCGTTTTACTATAGCTTTGTGCCTTGGGCTATAGAAGACATCCAAGGGAGGAATTTCTTCTACCTGCAAAATGATTTGATCGGAGGGGTCCTTTGGTATTATTTCTACTTCCTTTGAACTGGGTAGGTCGCTGGTTCCACTTGGAACCTGTTGTGAAGTGGTTTCCTGTGTATCTGCTACTTTCGAAGTTTCGGTGTCCTTTGAACATTCCAGACTACTGATAATAGAATCAAATTGCTGCCATTCCTGGAGCAATTTTGGATCAATATGAGTATCCACATTTACTTCTATGTTGCTCTGTTTCTGCTCTTTAGTCTGGGTCTCCTCCCGCACTTTCTCCTGCTCTTTAGTCTGGGTTTCCTCCTGCGCTTTCTCTTGTTCTTTTGTTGTAACCGGAGGTTCCTTTGAATGTTGTTGTTCAGGCTCGCTTGGTTTTGTTGCTGGGGTTGTTGCTAACAGATCTAGAGGCAGAGTTTGCAACCTCTGTTCTCTAAGTCTGTTGAATTCAGTTAACCCTTCATCTTTGTATTGCATTATGGCCAGCGATCTAACCTGATACATTGATTCAGCTGAAGAGAACAGGTCGTCAAACTGATCTTCTACATGATCAAACTTTGTTAATTTGGCCTGTTCAAGTGCATTATAGGCGACTTTGTTGGGATCAAATCGCCTACTTGGGAGAGTTGCCAGAGTTAATGATTTGATTTTTGCAGCTTCTTTTTCTGCATGTTTGAAATCATGCAAAGTGTAGACACCACATCTCAGAGGAAAGGAGGGCCAGACCTGCTTCTTATTTTTCTTGAGAGTCTGTGTAACTCCCTCGGCAATGATCTGATAGGCTATCTCCCTTGCCAGTAGTTTGTCAGGTATGTACAAAGGAAGGACATGAGGTTCGGCTTGGCTGCCGAAAATTCTTACATAAGTAAATTTCTCCTCTCCGAACCATCTTCCTATTGATGTTAAATCAATCCCTGCTTGGTAAGAAATTTTGGGAGCAGGTTTATTAAAAATAGAATAATGAATGGGTAACATGAAGCCGTTACAGACTTGGTACAAATGGTGCTTGTAGGAAGTCTTCCACAATTTCTGGTGGTATATGTGAATAGGCGTGGGGTCTTGTGGAGTCCACCTCCAGCCGAGTACAGGAAACTCAGAATTAAAACACAGGGTATCTAGAATATAGGCACTGTAGTAGAATGGGGGAATAATCCTTTCTGAGACGGAAGTTTTAGTTCTAAAACTAAGAACTGTTTTCGCTAGCTTATCTGATAGTATGGTTGCCCAATCCATTATCTCGCTATTACATGCCGCTTCCATCAAGGGAACCATTTCTATAGTAAAATTAGCGGAATCGTGCAACCCCCACAATCTACACATCATTATCCCAGCATAACAATACGGAGAACAAAGAGAATCCACAGAGTACTTACTGGAAGTTTCATGCTTGTGTTTCGCCGGATTTTGCCTCCATTCCCGAATGGGTTCGGATTCAGTTTCGTTCTCATTTCGGAATTTCTCCAGAAATGCCTTGTTGTATTTCTTCTCTGGCTCAGGCAAATGATACATTTGCCTTAAATCATCAGCCTTGAATGAACCGAAGATTCTCCCATCCTTGGTGCAGAAAGTTCTGTCTGTAATTGGGATTTCCTCAATTGCCCACTTTACTACATCCGTATATGGGAGAATTTGCTCCCGAGCCGCTATCCGATGAAGGAAAGAGTCGGCCAAGTCTTTCAAAGTACCATTAGATTTTCTACTGGAACCCGCTGTAGCTTGTACTCCAGTCACCTTTGGTTCTTCGGCTTAGATCAAATTATAGGTACTTTGCCAAGTGGTCTTGGCGAGTCCTAAGCATGTAGTATCAGATATTAATCCTTTCTTTTTATTTGTTGGATCAGCGACGGCTTGTCCTGTGGCTGGTGCAGTGGAAGCGACTGTGGTTTTCTTAGACTTCTTCCCCATTCTGCTTGAATCTATTACTTCGGAAGAATTCTGCACAAAAGTGGAAATAAGCGTAACACAGAGAATTGGTAGCGAAAACCAAATACGAGTGAGATATATTGATCAATGCGTGATGACGGATTAACTTTAAAGTGGTCGCGGATACAATCTATGAGAAGATTTTAAGACTTACTATTTCATTAAATGGCCATTAAAACCTGCCAATCCTTTAAATGCCCATCATATCATTAATCGGCCGAATGATTTGTTTAAGCGTGCCTTGAATGTTTTGGCGGTTAAGCGTAGATAAATCACTGTTTGAAAGATAAGGCTTTTAATACGAATTAATCGTAATATCCCTCTACCTTAACAGCTTTTTGAAGTTTGCGCTTTTGGCTTTATCGCAATCGGGTGTCGGGGAAGACTTAAATCTTCATATCAACACCTTTTGAATCCCCCGACCGCCGATGGCGATATCGCATCGCATCGCATTGGGAGTATGGGCACTTTAAGAAAGCATGCATGGTATATCGCCGATCGCCGATATGTGATATCGCATCGCATCGCATCGAAAGACACTTTAAAAAGCATGCATAGTGTATCGCTGATCGCCGATAGCGATATCGCATCGCATCGGGTCGAAAGGCACTTTAATTGTGGGAACTTATGATTGCCGATATCCGATAAGCTATTGCATGTTATCACGTCGGAGCAAACCGATGGTTTTTTAAGTTATGCCTCTTTTGTCATTGCGATATGCGATCTTGCGATCGCTTTATCGCAATGATAAAAGATTGATTATTTATATTATAAGACCAAAATTGGTTCGTCAAAAAGGTTTTTTATAATGTTTTCATTTTGTTTTCGAACCTTTTTTAATAATACAAAGTTGATACCAATCAAAACTAAAAGGGACCCATTTCATATGATAGTTTTTGTGAATAAAAATGATATGAAATGGGGGGTTGTTGTAGAGCACAACAATTGGCGATTCGCTGGAAGAAACAGTTATCTCTGAAAAGTATGGAAATACTTAATCTTTTTCAAAATAGAGTTCTAATCAAAGGGGAAAATTCTAATATAACTAGGTATATATGCATTCCGAGTAAAATGAAACTATCTTTGCTAATTTCCTCTCTTATTTAAAATTAGATACATTCTAAGTTTTAAATAGGCCTCTATTGGTTTATAATGATAAAACAGAAAACCTTTCCAAATCAGCTTTTATAGTTAACTCGTCTGTCATAGGTAGAGCCTCTGCTGCCAGCAAACGTTCATAGTTTCGACAGGGATACCTTTAAACCATATTATTGTCCATTATTCCATCCATTTAAGAGTGTGATTAACAGAATGAATTCAAAACATGTTTTCATATTTTGTATTTCCTTTCTTTTTTCTGTTATTGCTAAGATAAAAAGCCATTGTCCTGGTTTGGTGGCCAGCTGTTGACAATGCCATTCACTGGTAGTAATCTAACCGAACAAGCTGGCTCGTGATGAGACCCCTTGTCTTATAATTTTAAGCCATTACCCTGTTTGGTATGCAGTATTGGTAATGTCGGTTAAACTATTTCCCGATGATCATGGTAAGCAGGCTTGTAATAAGACCTCTTATCTTTTATATCAAATATTTTAGAATTACACTCTGAGTAACCATAAACTTTGGTGAATGGGATGGACAATTTTCTCCTTAAGAGTAAATGGATGACAGGGTAAGAGTTGAAGATGCTGAAATTGGATTAGTTTCTGTTTTGATATTGATAACCTTTTTGTGACCAATTTGAAAACAGAAAATGATTTACAATACTTCTAAACTTTGAGAAGAGTTTACAAAAATTGAAGTGTGTTTTCGGAATGCAATTATACCTAGTTTCCTAGAAATTGTTCCTCTTATCTAAGACTTCTATTATTTTAAAAGTAAATATCATCACTACTTCTGTTGAGCAACTTTTAAGTACAGCAAAGGTCAATGGAAGATACCTTACAACTTTATTTTCTAATGGTCCTACAAACTACAAAATTCTATTAAAAAGGAGAAGGGGTTACCTTCTCAATTGAAGAATTTCTTTAAGATAAGGCCATTAACAGGGAGAGAATCTCTCAAACCTGATAAATCTTGTAATATGAAGGTCGAATGGCCTATCTTCTCACAGATCTGAAATGGCCCAAGCCACATCTTTTGGAACTTGGTGTGCTTTCCCTTATCTTCATGGGCTTTGTCCCATTTCAGAACTAAATCACCGATTTGAAATTGTTTTGAACTGGATGAGACTGAATCAAAGGATGACTTGATGATTTGCTGATGTTTTGCATGAATAACCTTGGCTTTTTCCCTTTCCTCTTCTAATTTTAGAATTTGGTCATGTCTAAGTTGAATAGAAGAAGAAGGGCTTTCCTCAATAAACTGAACTAGGGCTAGGGAAGGAAGAACAAGATTTGTGGGTAGTACTACTTCTTTTCCATATACAAGGTTGAACGGAGAAGATCCTGTGGAAGCCTTTTGTGTTATCCTATCAGCCCACAGTGCGAATATTAAGGATTTATGCCATGTTTTATGATTCTGTTCGATAGTTCGCTTAATAATTTTAATCATATTTTTATTTGTAGACTCTGCTAAACCATACCCTGGGGATAGTAATTAGCAGAATATTTTAATTTAAATCCTCTTTTAATAGCGAAATCAAACATAGCATTACCTGAAAAGTAAGATGCATTATCAAAAACAAGAGCATTTGGGACACCAAACCTGGTAATGATGAATTGATCTATGAATTCAATTATTGCCTCAGAATTTGTTGTCTTCAAAGGAATTGCTTCAACCCATTTAGTAAAGTAATCAGTGGCAGTAAGGATATACCTACGCTGTTTGGAAGAATGAGGAGTAATTTCCCCAATGATATCCAATCCCCATTGCTCAAATGGCTGTTCAATGTTGACCGGTTGCAAAGGGAAAGCTGGTTTTCTTTGCCTTCCACTAGAAGTTTGACAATTTCGGCATTTCCTTACATATTCATAAGCATCTCTAAACAGAGTGGGCCAATAATATCCAGCATGAATGATTTTGTGGGCTGTTGTGTCAGCTCCAAAATGTCCTCCTGCTGGTCCATCATGTAATTCCTGCAAAACCTTTTGTGCTTCAGGTTTTTCTAGGCATCTTAATAAGATTGAATCATAATTTTGCCTAAAAAGCACATCATCAATAATTGTGAAATTTTTTGCTTTTAATCTAATGGCCCTTTTGTTTTTGTAAGACAAGTTAGGAGGTGCATACCCATTTTTCAAATAAAAGATCAAGTCCGCATATTGTGATTCCGAATCAGTAATACTTATCAGGTTGATTTCTTTGGTTTGATCTGTATCACCTGATTCTGGAATGTCGGATGCTCCTGCCAATAACCTGCAAAAACCTTGGCCTCTAACAATCTTTGCTGGTTTAATTTCTAAATCATATTCTTGAAGTGTTGTAACCCAGTTTGCCCTTTTTTCACCTAGTTCTCTTTGGATTAATAGTTGCCTTATTGCAGGGAAAGGAACTATAACTTTTGTGTGGGCTTTTAAAAGGAAGGGTCTGTAATGTTTGACGGCTTTATATACAGCAAAGGCTTGTTTTTCTACCTCGGAGTAATTCAATTCAGCACCCTGAAGATTTGAACTATAGAATGAAATGGGTGCTTCCAAATTGTGATCATTAAGCTGTGTGAGTACTGCTGCATAAGACAAGTTGGATGCGATAGTATACAGTGTGAAATGATTAGAAAAATTAGGCGTATTTAAGGCTGGGGCATTGATTATTGATTGTTTGATTAAATCAAACGCTTCCTTTTCTGCTGATCCCCACTTAAAGACTGAATTTTTCTTAATCATATTTTGAAGTGGCAAAATGATTTGAGAAAAGTCTGGAACAAATCCTTTGACAAAATTAATTTGGCCTAAAAATGACTGCATGGATTTTTTATTATGAGGGAAAGGGATTTCAGAGATTTCTTTGATCCTGTCAGGATCAATATAAATGCCATCTTTAGACACAATAAAGCCTAAGAGCTTTCCTTGGTCAAGAGCGAAGAAAGATTTTTTAGGGTTAAGAGAAATACCATATCTTTTGCAGCGTTGAAAGATTTGATTTAAATCATGCAAATGATTGGACTTCTCCTTAGAAAATACAGTAATATCGTCTAGGTAGACGACTACTGTTCTATTAATCAACCCTTTAAAAGCTATATCCATCGCTCTTTGGAACGTCGCTCCTGCATTAATAAGTCCGAAGGGCATTTTCTGATACGCATATGTTCCCCATTTTGTTCTGAATGTGGTTTTGAGTTGGTCATCAGGATGGACCAAAACTTGGTTATATCCTGAGAAACTGTCCAGAAAGGACATTAACTCAGAGCCTGCTACTGATTGGAGTATCTGCTCCATGGTAGGTAATGGGAAATTATCTTTTAAGCTCGCCTTGTTCAAATTTCTGAAATCTATACAAATCCTAATGTCGCCATTTTTCTTTCTGACTGGCACCATATTGGAGACCCAGTTTGAGTGCCGAACGGGAAAAATAATCTTAGCTTTCAGGAGTTTATTAAGTTCAGATTTTATTTGACTTTCTAAGTTCGAATGTATTTTTCTCAATTTCTGCTGAATTGGTTTCTGTTCGGAAAGCATTGGAATGGTATGTTGGATGATGGATGTATCATATGTCTTTAAATCATCATATTTCCAAGCAAAAACCTGTTTATTTTTCCTTAACAGTCTAATGAATGCTTCATTTTCTTCCAAGGAAAGTCCTAATCCTAAATTAATGTTTTGAGGAGTTTGCTCAGTGCCAAGGTTTATCAACTCAAACCTTAGGGTAGAACTTTGGAGCTTTGCATTAGTCACAGGTTTAAACCTGTCTTTAATATCATAAAGATCCTCAAGCTCCACCACAGGCTTAGGGATTGAATTCTCCTCAGGTTTACCTCTCATTTGATAGTCATGCTCGTTTTCCTCGATGATTTGATCATCATAGGACTTTTCGAAAGTTAAGAACTGTAAAATGTCTTCATCATGGTTGAATACTCTCCAATTAGTTACATTGTCGGGAATTGATGGCCTAAAAAGCAATTCTACTGAAAATCTATCTGGGCTGTAGTCTTCGGAAGGTAGGAGCTTGGAAGCAACATTGGCTAGCAGGTCAGCTGCCGAATTTTGAGACCTGGGAATAGAAGAAATATTGAATGCCAAAAAGTGGGAGGTGAGTTCCTGTACCAGTGATTGATAATGTTTGAGATGGGTGGAAAGACAATGAATTGTATTCCTTACCTGTTTGATAATAATTTCAGAATCTCCAAACACTTTCAAATATTGGACCTTGAGGCCAATAGCTTTATATAGTCCTTGGACTAAGGCTTCATACTCTGCTGTGTTATTTGTGCATTCAAATTCTAACCTACAGGACAACATTGTTTTTTCCCCTTGCGGGCTAATCAAAATACATCCTGCTCCTGAGCCCTCACTAGATTTGGACCCATCGAAATATAATGACCAAAATAAAGAAGTATTAACAATTTTATTTACAGTTTTCTCAGTATCATTGAAACATCTTGACCTATCTGTTTGTGAATAATTTTCGATCTGGGATGTAGAATGATTTACTGAGAAAGGGGATGGTTGGGCAGCGAAGTTGCCAAAGAATGACTCTGATGAATAATTCCCCAAAATGTTGTTATTAAATGCTATTGGTTGGTTTTCTTGCTCAAATTCAGTAACTGTATGGGTCATATGCTTTTCCCGATTGATCCTTATTTGATTTGGCTTACCCTTATAGGGAAGCCACATATGTGACCAATCAGTAGAAATATACCCATGTAGTTTTTCAGACCAATCCCTACTCAAGATCAAACCATAAAATTCAGGTATATCGGCGATTAGGATATCAATCCTTTGTACTATTCTGGGATCAGCAGATAACCTGATAGTTACGGAATTGATCTCTCCCAAAACCTGTACTTTAGTCCTGTCCAACTGTACAATATGAATAGCAGACTTCTGGGGTTCAATGTTCAGTTTGGAACAAACTGAAGCTGGCATTATGTTAGAAGATGCCCCTGAGTCAATCAAGCAGTTGTGCAGGTTTCTATTGTAGATCTCATAGGTTAGAAGGAAAGGTGGAGTATGAGAGTTTGATCTATCTCCTATTAGGACTGCATCAGTAGCTTCGACCATACCAGAAGGTGGTTGACCTGTGTCGTTTGCAGCTTTAGCACTGGGAAGAGGTGAAGTAGGAACAGCATTTAATTCTTTGAGAAGCAATTTTTGCTGATGTTTCAATTTACTAAGTTCAAACATGGTAATGTTTGCCTTGGTCTTTTTCATGTCATCAACAACATTGTAATCCATTGAATCAGACACTACCAGTGTCTTAGATGTTGATGGGATTGTTGAGGTTGAAGGTTGGTTTTGTGGAATTGTCACAGGTGGCTTCTTCGGGGGTACCTTTTCCTTTGTTATAGCAGCACCTGCACTTCTTTTCTTTGAAGTTGTCTGAACGGGTTCGGAGGTACCTCTACTCCTGGTAGTGACAGGAAATGCTTCTTCCTCATTTTCTATATCGAAGTTAGGTAATATAAAATCCCACATTCCATGACATTCAACAACTTCCTCTTCTTCATCAGTTGGTGTAGCTGTTTCTTCTTCTCCTTCTTCAAGATCTGAATCTGCATTTGATATAACATTTGGTGGTTTTGATTCAGTTTTCTTATAATTTCTAAAGGGTCTTTTGGTTGAGGTTTCGGCTACTTGTTTTTTGATTTCAACCATTTCATTTGACATAGTCTTGAGGACCTTTTGAAGGCCTTCCATGTCATATGGATCTTTAGGGGTTTTCTTCTTTGAATCATCTTTAAAAGAAACTTTTTTGGCTTTTCTGTCTTCCAGAGCAGCTTTCTTTTCTAGAGCATTAATACGTTTCTCCACAGCAAGTGCTTCTTTCATGTTTTCAGCTAAAGTAGGTTTTCCAGCCCTGTCTACAAAAATAGCTATATTGGCAGGTAGGGCAGTTATATACCATTCGCTTCGGATTTGCTCACTTGGTTTGGAGGCCGTTGGGATTTTATTCAAGAGTTTATTGAATCGCGCGTTAAATTCCTTAATTGGTTCCCTATGCTCTATCCTAAGATTGGAGAGATCATTTATTAGTGTAGCCAAAGACCTATCATCTCCATACTTAGTAAGAAACTGTTCTTGGCAAGTCGTCCAACTGGTAATGGAACCAGAAGGTAAAGAAAAATACCAGGATCCTGCTGATCCTTGCAAAGTATAAGGGAAAAGCCTAACAACAACATCTTGCTCTGTTACTCCCTTCAGGTTAACTGCCAACATGAAGTTATTAATATGTTCCTCAGCTTGCGTTCCATCATCTGGGTTAAACTTGGGTAGCCATTTTTCAGGAGCATCAGGTAATGCATGCAATGGTGCAGGCATGTTGACTGCACCAGGCCTGGTCCATGGATCTGCCATTATAACAGCAGTAGTAGATGATACTACTGTTGAAATTCCAAATGTCTGGGAAGGAAATGATGTTGCGGAGTGAGCAGGTTGGGATGTTGAAGTCCCTAATCCCTGATGAACAACAATATGTAATGGGGGAGTGGATGGTTGACTTCGCATGGGGGAAGGTGAGATGGAGGATGTGGATGAAAGCTCTTCACTGTCAGATCCCTCAGTGTATTTCTTCGCCTTTTCCTTTTGGGTAAAGGGAACTCAGTGGGTTCAATACCGAGCTTTCCGCTCTAAAGTCTGGTGAGAGGGTGAGGTAAATTAAACTGCGAAGTCGCACTGCTTTGAGATACCTCAGATTTCTGTGGTGAAATCGAGAAGCTCTGAAGTTTGTGGATAAGAGACTGGACTTCAGGGGATTCAAGACTTAGTTGTTCTGGAGTATGATGGGTTTGAGCAGTGGTAGTTGATTCCTCTTCTTCTTGTTTGGATACTGGAGAACCAACACGCAATTGGGAAGTACGACGTAATGCGGAGGTTCAAGCCCTCCTTCTAGCGCCAAAAATGTTGATGCCTCGAAAATCGTTGTATCAACATTGGGGGATAACCACCCGGTCCGGACCTTAATACAGCTCCTTTTCCATTTGGAATGGTGGCTCCGACTGGGGATAATGGGACCAGTTTCCCAGCAATGAATAAATGTAATGAATGAATGATCGATTAACTAATCTAATGATAGGCGAATAATTTAATTTATTAGCGAAATAAAAAGAATTACTACTAATCCCGGGAACTATTGCACTTTGAGGTGTAGCGCTTGATGATCTATGTTTATTAACAGGCATGTAGATGACTCCATCTAATAAACATGGACATTTACTCATTCAAAGATTACTTTGCTTAAATAGTTAACCAAAGTGATTAACGCAATATTGCTACACTCATCATTTATATCATCAATACATATATGATCAAAAGAAAAGCATTACCATAAACATTCAATGGTGAAGGGAATAAAGAAATGTTGTTAAAACACATATATATATTCGATAATAGCAAAGGCGATCAAATAACAATTCATATAAAAAGAATGGATTCAGACATAGATAATAGTACCATATGAGCTGCAAGTCACTCTCCAACATCAATCGCTATTTGAAATTCTTCCTCTAACGCAGAAATACTTTCAAACAAAGACAGTAGTGCACATTTGCATAAAAGCTTCTTTGCCAAAATGAGAATGATTGGTCGAGTTTTATAAAAGAATATGCCTGAAGCACAGTAGTGCAACTTCAGGTTTTAAGTCAAGTACAAAACTTTACGACCCTTTCTAAAAACATGAAAGGGTCTATAAATACTGAATTAAACTAACTATCTATGAAACTGAAATCCTACTTAATTGGTATCAAATGATTTTGAGTATCTCCTTCTTAGCAACCTGGCAGTCGGCGGCATGAATCATCAAGTAGGCCGTTTGCCTTTAAACTTGAACTGACTTATCGCAAGCATTGGCTCCACTTCGGGCAGTCTGTTGAGGCGAAAGTTAAGCTGGGCGGCATAGGTGGCATCCTGAATATCAGGGATAATATACCCGATTGCATCTGTAAGGCATTTGAGAGCGGCTCTTTGACTGTGTGGTTTTACCAAGAAGAACCAATAGGTATCCCATGTTAAGCTATTAATTCCAGCAATTAATCTCCCCTTTTCCTCTAGATCTGGATAGCATGACTGCTCCAATGTTTTGACCGCTGTCAATTTACCTAGAGTGCATTGGGAAATCATGTTTGACAAGTAGAGAGTATTATTAACCAAATTACTTGTGGTTGATTTGCACCTTGAAATTGCCCTCTCTGCTTTCATTAACTGGGACTGCCATTCTGTAAACAATATATCTTTATGCGACTCTAAAATTCTTGGTAAATTCGCCGCTTGTCCCTAATCAGTATCTTGCCATTCAAGAAATTCAGCTATCATTTCTTCAGCTTGATCTAATTCTGTTCTAGCCTTTTCTGTTTGTTTACTTATTGATGCCGTCAATTCGCATAGTGGCTCCGCCTGGGCGATTTGTTGACATAGAAGCTTGATTTGGGCTATTAATGCCTTATTTACCTGTAATGCTTCTAATTTGAATTCGGTTATTTGTGGGACGCCCTTTGTCTTCTCAAGCTGTGCTGATAGTTGAGCAATCTGCTCATCTTTTGTCTTCAGCATTTGTTCATTTGCTGCCCTCAGTTGTGCCAAGGCTTCAGACAACTCTTTCTGCTTCTGGATTGCGCTGTGATCAATCCTTTGTTTCTCTGCTTGCAATTGTTGAGTTAATTGATTATTTATTTGCTGTTGTGTTAACAATTGTTGCTCTGCCTACTCCGCTTTCTGTTGTGCTTCTGTTAGTTGTGCCTGCAATAAAAAGATTTCCTGGTCTTTTGTTTTTCACCTCTGATGCTTTGTCTATTGTTTCTGCCGAATAGGCTCTAGCATATTGTGATAGTTTTGTTAGGTCATCAGAGGGGTCAAATTCCTCCTTCCAAACCACATTGCCCGTGACCGTCTGTTCTGGGAAAAGGGAAGGTTGATCAGTCCTTCTTCTCTTCCTCTGTCGTTTTACTACAACTTTGTGCCTTGGGCTATAGAAGACATCCAAGGGAGGAATTTCTTCTACCTGCAAAATGATTTGATCGGAGGGGCCCTTTGGTATTATTTCTACTTCCTTTGAACTGGGTAGGCCGCGGGTTCCACTTAGAACCTGTTGTGAAGTGGTTTCCTATGTATCTGCTGCTTTCGAAGTTTCGGTGTCCTTTGAACATTCCAGACTACTGATAATAGAATCAAATTGTTGCCATTCCTAGAGCAATTTTGGATCAATATGAGTATCCACATTTACTTCTATGTTGCTCTGTTTCTGCTCTTTAGTCTGGGTCTCCTCCCGCACTTTCTCCTACTCTTTAGTCTAGGTTTCCTCCTGCGCTTTCTCTTGTTCTTTTGTTGTAACCGGAGGTTCCTTTAAATGTTGTTGTTCAGGCTCGCTTGGTTTTGTTGCTGGGGTTGTTGCTAACAGATCTAGAGGCAGAGTTTGCAACCTCTGTTCTCTAAGTCTGTTGAATTCAGTTAACCCTTCATCTTTGTATTGCATTATGGCCAGCGATCTAACCTGATACATTGATTCAGCTGAAGAGAACAGGTCGTCAAACTGATCTTCTACATGATCAAACTTTGTTAATTTGGCCTGTTCAAGTGCATTATAGGCGACTTTGTTGGGATCAAATCGCCTACTTGGGAGAGTTGCCAGAGTTAATGATTTGATTTTTGCAGCTTCTTTTTCTGCATGTTTGAAATCATGCAAAGTGTAGACACCACATCTCAGAGGAAAGGAGGGCCATACCTGCTTCTTATTTTTCTTGAGAGTCTGTGTAACTCCCACGGCAATGATTTGATAGGCTATCTCCCTTGCCAGCAGTTTGTCAGGTATGTACAAAGGAAGGACATGAGGTTCGGCTTGGCTGCCGAAAATTCTTACGTAAGTAAATTTCTCCTCGCCGAACCATCTTCCTATTGATGTTAAATCAATCCCTGCTTGGTAAGAAATTTTGGGAGCAGGTTTATTAAAAATAGAATAATGAATGGGTAACATGAAGCCGTTACAGACTTGGTACAAATGGTGTTTGTAGGAAGTCTTCCACAATTTCTGGTGGTATATGTGAATAGGCGTGGGGTCTTGTGGAGTCCACCTCCAACTGAGTACAGGAAACTCAAAATTAAAACACAGGGTATCTAGAATATAGGCACTGTAGTAGAATGGGGGAATAATCCTTTCTGAGACGGAAGTTTTAGTTCTAAAACTAAGAACTGTTTTCGCTAGCTTATCTGATAGTATGGTTGCCCAATCCATTATCTCGCTATTACATGCCGCTTCCATCAAGGGAACCATTTCTATAGTAAAATTAGCGGAATCGTGCAACCCCCACAATCTACACATCATTATCCCAGCATAACAATACGGAGAACAAAGAGAATCCACAGAGTACTTACTGGAAGTTTCATGCTTGTGTTTCCCTAGATTTTGCCTCCATTCCCGAATGGGTTCGGATTCAGTTTCGTTCTCATTTCGGAATTTCTCCAGAAATGCCTTGTTGTATTTCTTCTCTGGCTCAGGCAAATGATGCATTTGCCTTAAATCTTCAGCCTTGAATGAACCGAAGATTCTCCCATCCTTGGTGCAGAAAGTTCTGTCTGTAATTGGGATTTCCTCAATTGCCCACTTTACTACATCCGTATATGGGAGAATTTGCTCCCGAGCCGCTATCCGATGAAGGAAAGAGTCGGCCAAGTCTTTCAAAGTACCATCAGATTTTCTACTGGAACCCGCTGTAGCTTGTACTCCCGTCACCTTTGGTTCTTCGGCTTCGATCAAATTATAGGTACTTTGCCAAGTGGTCTTGGCGAGTCCTAAGCATGTAGTATCAGATATTAATCCTTTCTTTTTATTTGCTGGATCAGCGACGGCTTGTCCTGTGGCTGGTGCAGTGGAAGCGACTGTGGTTTTCTTAGACTTCTTCCCCATTCTGCTTGAATCTATTACTTCGGAAGAATTCTGCACAGAAGTGGAAATAAGCGTAACACAGAGAATTGGTAGCGAAAACCAAATACGAGTGAGATATATTGATCAATGCGTGATGAGGGATTAACTTTAAAGTGGTCGCGGATACAATCTATGAGAAGATTTTAAGACTTACTATTTCATTAAATGGCCGTTAAAACCTGCCAATCCTTTAAATGCCCATCATATCATTAATTGGCCAAATAATTTGTTTAAGCGTGCCTTGAATGTTTTGGCGGTTGAGCGTAGGTAAATCATTGTTTGAAAGATAAGGCTTTTAATACGAATTAATCGTAATATCCCTCTGCCTTAACGGCTTTTTGAAGTTTGCACTTTTGGCTTTATCGCAATCGGGTGTCGGGGAAGACTTAAATCTTCATATCGACACCTTTTGAATCCCCCGACCGCCGATGGCGATATTGCATCGCATCGCATTGGGAGTATGGGCACTTTCAGAAAGCATGCATGGTATATCGCTGATCGCCGATATGTGATATCGCATCGCATCGGATCGAAAGACACTTTAAAAAGCATGCATAGTGTATCGCTGATCGCCGATAGCGATATCGCATCGCATCGGGTCGAAAGGCACTTTAATTGTGGGAACTTATGATTGCCGATATCCGATAAGCTATTGCATGTTATCGCATCGGAGCAAACCGATGGTTTTTTAAGTTATGCCTCCTTTGTCATTGCGATATGTGATCTTGCGATCGCTTTATCGCAATGATAAAAGATTGATTATTTATATTATAAGACCAAAATTGGTTTGTCAAAAAGGTTTTTTATAATGTTTTCATTTTGTTTTCAAACCTTTTTTAATAATACAAAGTTGATACCAATCAAAACTAAAAGGGACCCATTTCATATGATAGTTTTTGTGAATAAAAATGATATGAAATGGGGGGTTGTTGTAGAGCACAACATGGCCCTAGCTGATCACTTATATCTTATGTCCTCTTATCTCTTTGTCATTTATGTTTTGGTGATTGTTTGATGAAAAGAACACAATAATAATCAAGTTGGAGAAGAATCTAAATAAGAGATGTAAAAAGTAATCACAAGCAATTATCATCAAAGAGAAATCACTCATTTTGTTGCCCCTAGATTTCTCAATAGTTGGTGCTCCAATGAGAGATTATAAGAGCAGATCGATGGGGATGGAGATGTTGAAGAATCTAGGGCAAGTTATGGCTTAGAGATTCTTCTTTACTTATTGATAACGTTTGTGTTGTCTTTCTTCTTCAATATGCTTATCTTTGTTATGTTAGTGCTTTCATCAAACAGTTATCAAAACAAAAGATCAATAGTAGAACAAGTACACAATATGTTGGCTCCAAACCAGGGCAAAACCTCTCCTCTTGAGAGTAAAACCCTTGAATCTCTTCTTATAGATGTTTAGTAGATGAATACCAAGACCCTTGACAAAACTTTGACTAAGGATTACCTTCAATATGCTTGTCACTATCCCTTGCACTATTCGGTCTTCGTTTCACAGTCTTTTGTCTTTATGACACTGTACTCCTTCAGGTTTCGACCTCCTTATACATTCGCCTTTTATCACAGTCCACTGCTTCTCAGCTACCACAGTTCTTTGCTATGCTGGCAGTGATAGGACAGTCTTAATGCTTAGAGAGGATAGATTATATGAGCTTCACTAAAAGGCAGACTTCACCAAGAGATAGACTTGTATCTGAGCTTCACCGAGTCACTAAAGGTTCTAAGTATGCTTCATCGAAAGACTGTGTATGCTTCACCGAGAGACTCTGTATACTTTACCAAGAGTTACTATGGTTCTGTGTATGCTTACCGAGAGACGATATATGATTCACCGAGAGTCACTGTGAATGCTTCACCGAGAGACAGTTTATGCTTCATCAAGAGTCACTGTGTATGCTTTACCTTTGCTTTTCTTCTTCTGAGATTATCCAAAGTTCTATGTTTGAAATGTCACTCCATGCGTTATATATATGGGTCATCGTTGACATACATTAGGCCGACACGTGAGCCATAAGTTAGGCCAACTTATCAAGGAGATCATTGTGTGTTCATTTAGACGACTTGAAAGGGATAGTGACACTTGTTCATTGAAGCGCAGATCCTTTGACATGACTTTAATAATACTTATGTTTAAGACCCAAAATCCTAAAGACATCAAGAAGATGTCTTTGACCTATGGTAAACACATCTTGCTCATGAAACCCATGATGCAAGGAATAATAAATGTCTCTTTTCATAATATTATATTTACAAGTCATAATGCAAATCGAACCAAGTTACGTTTTTCTTCAACACTCCCTATTAACTAGGAAGGTATTCATTAAATGGTACAAGGCTATTCATTACTAAAGAGATCTCATAAAAAGAGTCGGACTAGTAATCCATCTGTATAACATCATGATAACCAACATTGTCATATAGCAAGGCCTTGACTAACAGCTCTATCTCTTTAATAGATCAGGGCACAATGTTGGCGAGACCAATGATGATATACACCTTCATCATTGTCTCTCAAGGTACATACCCGCCCGGGTGTTCAACGAGTATGACCTTCGAGGACTATTCTTATCTTGGGTCCCCAGCCCTCAAAGAATATCAGTCATCTTGCCTACTCTTATCTTGGATGCCCTACACATCCTCAAAGAGCATTGGATGTTAGACGATTACTCAATCCTCCATCCTTTCTTCAAAATGAAGACAAGGATGATGTGTCTATCTCTCCCTCTCAACTAGGGAAGATATGTCAACCAAGCCAAGCTTATTTCTGAAATACATAAGCTTTTTATTGGGTAGAGACTTCGTCAGAATGTCTGCAGTTTGATCATCGGTGGGGATATACTCCAGCTTTAGCACACCATCCTGTACCAACTTTCGAATGTAGTGGTATTTGTTGTTTATGTGCTTTGTTTTCCCATGAAATACTGGGTCCTCGGATAGTCTTATACAACTGGTATTATCACAATGTATGATGGTAGGGTCCAATGGTCCTGCAAACAAATCAGATAGCATCTTTCTCAACCAGACTGCTTCCCTGCTTACTTCACAAGCTGCAACGTACTCGGCTTCAGCACTACTTAAGGCCACTGTCTCTTGCTTTTTGCTCATCCAAGAGACCATAGAGGATCCTAGGCTAAAACATCCTCTTGTAGTGCTTCTTCCATCCTTCTCGCTTCCTCCCCAGTCAGAATCAGTAAATCCTTCTAGATTTATACTTCTTCCCTTTTCATATTTCAGGCAGTAGTGGATGGTTCCTTGTAGATATCTTAATATGTGTTTTGCAGCTATCCAATGATCATGTCTCGGTTCTATTTGAAATTGACTGAGAATGTTTACTGCAAAACATATATCTGGTCGAGTATTTACTAGATACATCAAAGATCCTACTAGTTGTCTATACTTGGTAGGATTTACTGGACTGGATCCAGAGCTTCTTAACATTTTCAAATTTGTGATCATCTGAGTGGTCATAAGTTTGCACTTCATCATATCAAATTTCTTCAGTAATTGGATGGCATACTTTCTTTGTCCCACTTAGATTTCATTTGGCTCTTGCCAAGCTTCTAGGCCCAAATAGTAGTGCATGAGTCCTAAATCCTTCATGTCAAATTATGTTGTCAGCAACTTCTTACATTCTTGAATTCTTTCTTCGATCCCAGTGATTAGAAGATCATCTACATATAGAAGTATGATGACAGGTTCATCATTTTCTATTTTGATGTAAAGGTTTGGATCAGTTGTACTTTTCTTGAAACCCAATCTTTGCAAGTATGCATCCATTCAGGCATACCATGCCCTAGGAGCTTGCTTGAGGCCATAGAGTGCCTTCTGTTATCTGCAAACGTGAGTCTCCTTTTCCTTTACTTCATATCCTAATGGTTGTTCAATGTAGACTTCTTCATCTATGGTGCCATTCAAAAATGTTGTTTTGACATCCATTACATGGATGTTGCCAGAGATATTAGAGATCGGATTGTGGTGTACCTTGTTGTGGGAGCAAAGGTTTCTTCATAGTCAATGCCTTCTTCCTGAGAGAAGCCTCTAGCCACGAATCTTGCCTTGAGTTTGTCAATGCTTCCATCGACAGCGTGCTTGATTTTATATAACCATTTGGAGGTTACCACTGACTTGTTATATGGTCTTGGGACAATTTCCCAAACTCCATTCTTCATGATAGATTAGTACTTCTAATTCATTGCATCTTTCCATTCTTGATGTTTGACTGCTTCTTCAAAGGTAGAAGGTTCTTCTTCAATGAGCTTTGATATGTATGTTGCATATCCAGAGTACCTTTTTGGTTTTTTGCTCTCCTTGAAGGTTTGGTTTGACGTGTGACCTTCTGCCTCTTGAAGAGTGGATAACCAGTAAGGTATTTTTCTTCCTTAGGGGATAGTGATAGGTTCACAGGGACCTTCTTCTTCACTATGAGAGATTTATTCTTCATGAGATGCTTTCTCTTCAAACATAGGGTGATCCTCTTCATCAGAAAGAGATCCTTGGATTTCTTGAAGGCAATGCTTTCATCAAAGATTGCATCTCTGCTTACTTCTATTTGGTGTCCTTTATGTAGATTTTGTAGGCTTTGGAAGAGTTGCTATATCCAACAAAGATTCCCTTCTTTCTTGTAGGATCTAGCTTCTTCCTTTTGTCCTTGGGAATGTGGATATATACTGGACATCCAAATATCCAGAGATGATCAATATTAGGTTTCTTTCTAGTAAAGACTTCTTCAGGAGTTATATTGCCAAGAGACCTGTGAGGACTTCTATTTTGAATATATACTGCAGTTTTTGTTGCTTCTCCCCACAAGAATTTTGGTAAATCTTGATCATGGAGCATAGCCTTGACACTTTCCTCTATAGCTCTATTCTTTCGTTCAGCTACTCCATTTTGTTCAGGATTATAGGGAACAATGAGCTCCCTCTTAATACCAGCCTCTTTATAGAAAGAAATAAGTTCTTTGGAAGTGTATTCACCTCCATTATGGATCTTTATCTTTCTTTCTATAAGATTTTCTACCTCTGTCTTGAATTCTTGAAATTTTGTGAAAACTTCATCCTTTGTTTTAAGTAGATAAACCCAAGTTTTTCTTGAATGATCATCGATGAATGTAACATAGTATAGATGACCTCCAAGAGATTTGGACATAGGCCCACATACATCAGAGTGAATGAGATCCAGAATCTCTTGGGCTCTAGATGTGCTGTTAGCAAATGGTTTCTTTGTACTCTTTCCCAGGGCACAACCTTTGCAGACTCCTTCATGTTCTTCTTTCAGATTTGGAATTCCATTTACAATGGAATTTAGGGTTTGTAGAATTTTGTAATGGAGATGGCCCAATCTTCTATGCCATAATTCACATGGGCTTATCTCAATGTGGACAAGTGATTGATTTTGAGGAGATGAGAGTCTATATAGTCTGCCTTCTCTAACTCCAATGACTCTAGCTTTTTCAATGCTTAAATATTTGGCCCAAACTACTACTTTACCATCAATAAAAGCAACTCTATCTCCCTTTTCTTCTAGAGATGAAACTGAAATTAGATTTTTGTACAAACCTGGAACATATAATATGTTGTTGAGATGAATGTTACCTCCACCTTCCAACGCAATTGATGTTGATCCAATTCCTTTGACGGGATAGCTTTTGTTGTCACCAAGCTCCACTGAGTATGAAGATTTTCCTTTAGACAAGGTCTTGAGTTGCTTGTGATATCCGGTCATATGTCTTGAAGCTCCATTGTCTATTACCCATATGTTTTCATCTTGGAATGTTCCGGATAGAGCTGAAAACAATCCTTCATTTCTTGAATCTTTTGGATCTTGAGAAGAGAAGAATTTACTCCATACTGTTTTGAAGTATTGCTTGAAGCCTTAATTAGTCCAGCTAAAGATGAGCACTTCTTTACCAGCTTTTCCATGATATAGTTGATCTCCTTCCTGCCCTCTTTGAACCATAGCTCTGATACCATGTTGAAGAATCTAGGGAAAATTATGACTTAGAGATTCTTCTTTAACTTATTGATAACGTTTGTGTTGTCTTTCTTCTTTAATATGCTTATCTTCATTATGTTAGTGCTTTCATCAAACAGTTATCAAAACAGAAGATCAATAGTGGAACAAGTACACGGTATGTTAGCTCCAAGCCAGGGCAAAACCTCTCCTCTTGAGAGTAAAACCCTTGAATCTCTTCTTATAGATGTTTAGTAGATGAATACCAAGACCCTTGACAAAACTTTGACTAAGGATTACCTTCAATATACTTGTCACTATCCCTTGCACTATTCGGTCTTCATTTCACAGTCTTTTGTCTTTATGACACTGTACTCCTTCAGGTTTCGACCTCCTTATACATTCACCTTTTATCATAGTTCGCTGCTTCTCAGCCACCATAGTTCTTTGCTATGCTGGCAGTGATAGGACAGTCTTAATGCTTAGAGAGGATAGATTATCTGAGCTTCACTGAAAGGCAAACTTCACCAAGAGATAGACTTGTATCCGAGCTTCACCGAGTCACTAAAGGTTCTAAGTATGCTTCATCGAAAGACTGTGTATGCTTCACCGAGAGACTCTGTATACTTTACCAAGAGTTACTATGGTTCTGTGTATGCTTACCGAGGACGATATATGATTCACCGAGAGTCACTGTGAATGCTTCACCAAGAGACAGTTTATGCTTCATCGAGAGTCACTGTGTATGCTTTACCTTCACTTTTCTTCTTCCGAGATTATCCGAAGTTCTATGTTTGAAATGTCACTCCATGCGTTATATATATGGGTCATCGTTGACATACATTAGGTCGACATGTGAGCCATAAGTTAGGCTGACTTATCAAGGAGATCACTGTGTTTTCATTTAGCCGACTTGCAAGGGATAGTGACACTTGTTCATTGAAGCATAGATCCTTTGACATGACTTTAATAATACTTATGTTTAAGACACAAAATCCTAAAGACATCAAGAAGATGTCTTTGACCTATGGTAAACACATCTTGCTCATGAAACCCATGATGCAAGGAATAATAAATGTCTCTTTTCATAATATTATATTTACAAGTCATAATGAAAACCGAACCTAGTTACGTTTTTCTTCAACAGGAGATAGACACATCAAGCAAGAGGGAGAGTGAGTTCCTTGGGTAGATCGAGCTCCAGTGCAGTTATTCAACAGGAAGAAGAGCTTGAGCTAGAGCGACAGTGATTGAGGGAGCAGCAGTAGTCTTTTCCAGTAAAGTTCCAGTGTCAAAGAGTCGATGGCAGGAGGGCCGCAATATTTCTCTATGAGGTTGCGCGAGGGCAGCGCGGAAGCTTCAGAGGGCAATTTGATTCAGCGAAAGAGAAGGTTGATTCAGGTGTTAGTGGCCAAAAAAATTTCCAGGAGACCAAGTGAGTCATCTCCAAAGGCAGAACGACAAATTATGGGCAGCACCATAGTCAATGCAAGTAGCCCTGTGCTAGGCTTGCGCAAAGGCTAACACAGAGGCATTCGAGTGGCCCAATTTGAGCCAGATTTGGAGAAGGATCAGTTGTCGGGTGAGATAAATTCTCTCACAAACTATTTGGCCAAATTATTTTGTTGGAGGATTGCCAGTCAGGCATCCAGATTTATGTACTTAGATTTTAAAACCCTCAACTGTTGCACTGGTTTTCCCTTCGGGTTTTTTTCGGGGACATTAGTCCAAAAATATTGGTGTCATTTTTATTGTGCGTGTGTGCATCCATTTTCTCAGTTCCAGTTTATTTTCCGCAACGTAATTTTATTGTGAAGCAATGTGATTTATTCGTTATTTGTCATAACAAATAAATTGTATACTTAATCACTTAGAAGAATAAAATTCCAATTGTTGTAATTCGTGGAAATTTCAAATGGTATCATAGCATTGAAGATCGGATCAAAGGCTCCGGAGAAAGAAGGAGAAAATTGTGCAATTTCAAAGGGAGTTCTGAGCAGAATTTCTCAAATCTGCACAGGCCACCAAGAAGTGTGAATTTGCAGAGGCAAAGGGTTCGATTTCTAGATCTAGGTTGGAGGAAAACTCGATCAGCCTTAGGAGCAGAGCTTTGCAAGTTGTGGATTTGTCGGATAGAGGGTTCTGGTGAGCAAATCAGTCAATTTGTTGAGCAGATCTAGGAGCAATTGATTTGCAGCAAGGTTTTGCAGCAGCAGATCAGCGTTGGGTGGAAGAGGAAAGCACACTAAAGAGGAATTCCTAGAATTTCTCAAAGGATTTCCAGATCGAGTTCTAGGAGGAAATCCATAATTTCCAAAAGCAAAAGGTCATAACAGTTTTGCTAGTCAACCAGTGCAAGCTTCAGGAGCAGCAAATTGTGTACCAGATTCCAAAGTACTTCCAAAAGGTTGAATGAGTTGCCCATTTGAGGTAGCAGACGAGTGATTACTGGAGAAGAGATGTCTGGAGGCAAGCAGTAGCAGATTTGTTCATTGTTGAGAAATCTAGGGGCAGCAAGTGTAGGTAATTTCTCTTGCTTGATAACTGCTTGTGATGTGATTTTATTTTACTTGATTAACTTCTTCTTGCTTTGATAGTATTAGTGTTTTCTATCATCAAACAGTTATCAAAACATAAAGAACAATGAGACCAAGGACAGAAGACATAGGCGATCAACATACTTAATCATATTCGTTATTTGTCGTAACAAATAAACTGCATACTTAATCAATTAGAAGAATAAAATTCCAATTGTTGTAATTCGTGGAAATTTCAAATGGTATCATAGCATTGAAGATCAGATCAGAGGCTCAGTAGCGAGAAGGAGAAAATTTTGCAGTTTCAAAGGGAGTTCTGAGCAGAATTTCTCAAATCTGCGTAGGCCACCAAGAAGTGCGAATTTGCAAAGGCAGAGGGTTCGATTTCTAGATCCAGGTTGGAGGAAAATTCGATCAGCCTTAGGAGCAGGGATTTGCAGGTTGTGGATTTGTCGGAAAGAGGGTTCTCGTGAGCAGATCAGTCAGTTCGTTGAGCAGATCTGGGCGTAGTTGACTTGCAGCAAGCTTTTACAGCAGCAGATCAGCGCTAGGTGGAAGAGAAAAGCACACTGAAGAGGAATTCCCAAAATTTCTCAAAGGATTTCCAGATCCAGTTCCAGGGGAAATCCGTAATTCCCAGAAGCAAAAGGTCGTAACAGTTTTGCCAATCAACCAGTGTGACCTTCAGGAGCAGCAAATTGTGTACCAGATTCCAAAGGACTTCCAAAAGGTTGAACGAGTTGCCCAGTTGAGGTAGCAGGCGAGTGATTACTGGAGAAGAGACGTCTAGAAGCAAGCAGTAGCAGATCTGCGCATTGTTGAGAAATCTAGGGGCAGCAAGTGTAAGTAATTTCTCTTGCTTGATCATTGTTTGTGATGTGATTTTATTTTACTTGATTAACTTCTTCTTGCTTTGATATTATTAGTGTTTTCTATAATCAAACAGCTATCAAAACATAAAGAACAATGAGACAAAGGATAGAAGATATAGGTGATCAGCATACTTAATCATATTCGTTATTTGTCGTAACAAATAAACTGCATACTTAGTTAGTTATAAGAATAAAATTCCAATTGTTGTAATTCGTGGAAATTTCAAATGGTATCATAGCATTGAAGATCAGATCAGAGGCTCAGTAGTGAGAAGGAGAAAATTTTGTAGTTTCAAGGGGAGTTCTGAGCAGAATTTCTCAAATTTGCGCAGGCCACCAAGAAGTGTGAATTTGCAGAGGCAGGGGGTTCAGTTCTTAGATCTGGGTTGGAGGAAAATTCGATCAGCCTTAGGAGCAGAGATTTGCAAGTTGTGGATTTGTCGGATGGAGGGTTCTAATGAGCAGATCTGTCAGTTCGTTGAGCAGATCTAGGCACAGTTGATTTGCAGCAAGGTTTTGCAGTAGCAAATCAGCACTAGGTGGAAGGTAAAAGCACACTAAAGAGGAATTCCCATAATTTCTCAAAGGATTTCCAAATCTAGTTCTAGGAGGAAATCCATAATTTCCATAAGCAAAAGGTCATAACAGTGTTGCTAGTCAACCAGTGCGAGCTTCAGGAGCAGCAAATTGTGTACCAGATTCCAGAGGACTTCCAAAAGGTTGAATGAGTTGCCCATTTGAGGTAGCAGACGAGTGATTACTGGAGAAGAGACGTTTGGAGGCAAGCAGTAGCAGATTTGTTCATTGTTGAGAAATCTAGGGGCAACAAGTGTAGGTAATTTCTCTTGCTTCATAACTGCTTGTGATGTGATTTTATTTTACTTGATTAACTTCTTCTTGCTTTGATATTATTAGTGTTCTCTATCATCAAACAGCGATCAAAACATAAAGAACAATGAGACAAAGGACAGAAGATGTAGGCGATCAGCATACTTAATCATATTCGTTATTTGTCATAACAAATAAACTGCATAATTGATCAGTTAGAAGAATGAAATTCCAATTGTTGTAATTCGTGGAAATTTCAAATCGTATCATAGCATTGAAGATCAGATCAAAGGCTTAGTAGCGAGAAGGAGAAAATTTTGCAGTTTCAAAGGGATTTCTGAGCAAAATTTCTCAAATTTGCACAGGCCACCAAGAAGTGTGAATTTGCAAAGGTGGAGGGTTCAATTTATAGATATGGGTTGGAGGAAAATTTGGTCAGCCTTAGGAGCAGAGATTTGCAGGTTGTGGATTTGTCGGATAGAGGGTTCTCGTGAGCAGATCAGTCAATTCGTTGAGCAGATTTGGGCGCAGTTGATTTGCAACAAGGTTTTGCAGCAGCAGATCAGCACTGGGTGGAAGAGAAAAGCACACTAAAGAGGAATTCCCAAAATTTCTCAACGTATTTCCAGATCCAGTTTCGGGAGGAAATCCGTAATTTCTAGAAGCAAAAGGTCGTAATAGTTTTGCCAATCAACTAGTGCGAGCTTCAGGAGTAGCAAATTCTGTACCAGATTCCAGAGGACTTCCAAAAGGTTGAAGGAGTTGCCCAGTTGAGGTAGCAGGCGAGTGATCACTGGAGAAGAGACGTCCAGAGGCAAGCAGTAGCAGATCTGCGCATTCTTGAGAAATCTAGGGGCAGTAAGTGTAGGTAATTTCTCTTGCTTGATAATTCTTTGTGATGTGATTTTATTTTACTTAACTTCTTCTTGCTTTGATATTATTAGTGTTTTCTATCATCAAACAGTTATCAAAACATAAAGAACAATGAGACAAAGGACAGAATATATAGGCGATTAGTCAAGGCCAAAACCTCTCCACTCTAAGAGGAAAACCCACAAAAATTCTTCTTCTTATAGAATCTTCAATTGACGAATTCCAAGACCTAGACCCTTGACCAAGACCCCTCCCAGACCGAGTCAACCATGCCTCCTTTTGCCAAGTCAAATTAGCCACTTCTTCCTTGTCTTCAACTTCAGCTCTACAACACCTTTATAGCGATTTCGACCTCTTCTTCTACAGCTTCAGTCTGCCTGCAACTTTTGCAATATTTCGGCCCTTGCTTCAGAAACCCTAGGCCACACATGAGAGATGATGAAGACAAACTAAGTGGTTTCTCTCCTTCACTTGACTTGGATTCTTTGTGAAATCGGCTAGCAAAATGATCCTTTCTTGAGCTATATCTCGGCTTCTTTTCAATGTTTGCAATACCTTAATGCAGAAACACTAGTTGCAGTTGCATGTGTCAGATGAAGAGCCCAAAAACTATACTAGAAGACTTCGATCTTCTCCTCCTTTTTTCCTTTGCTCAAGAGGCTTCCTTTCTCTCTTACTCGCACTTATTTTCTTGACATAGATGATTGATGATGATCCATGAATGAGGTCGAGTCCTCTTATCTATATAGACCGACTTGACATAGCACCTAGGCCAACTTGTCCTCTTGATAGACTGACTTGCTTCTTTTGGAGGTCAATTTGATGGTAGCCCATAGACAAGGTCTTGGAGGATCTTTTGACTCTATCTTTGACTCAAATAAAATTTCTTTTACAATATAACATGCCCCAAATGGGTCTTTCATACATGACAATGACTTAATGATTTGTAGACTCAATGACAAGCCGTAGGAGCTCAAAATGGGAGCTTGACCTAAGGCCAACTTCACAAGTTGACATAGCACCTAGGCCAACTTGTCCTCTTGATAGACTAACTTGCTTCTTTCGGGGTCTGATTTGATTGTAGCCCATAGACAAGGTCTTGGAGGGTCTGTTGACTCTATCTTTGACTCAAATAAAATTTCTTTTAGAATGTAACATGCCCCAAATGGGTCTTTCATACATGACAATGACTTAATGATTTGTAGACTCAATGACAAGCCCTAGGAGCTCACAATGGGAGCTTGACCTAAAAGTAAATTTCCTTGAGCATGAAACCCATGCCTCAAGAACAACAATAATAAATTTATTTTTCTTATTACATCAAATACATAAAATCATGATTACATATGTCATTATGAAGAATGAACCTAGTTACATATTTCAACATGCATTTCCAGAGGGAGTGCAAGTAACAGAGACAGGTCGAGCAGGAAAGGGAGGAGATTCCTATTTATTTCCCAGTTTTGAGATTTCGCAAACATGGCCGCAACAAGACTCAGAGATCAAGATAGACTTGACGGAGCCTCAAATTTTGGTATCTAGAAGGCCGAGATGCTATTCCACTTGGATGAGCATGGCCTAAAGGAATTCATGACAACAATTGTAGTTGTATTAGAAATGGCCAAAAAAAAGAGGATGGTCTTGGATGGAGTCTGAGATCATATTGTCCCGCATATTGTAGAAAAGAATACGACAAAGAACATGTGGGGTGCCATTGTGAAGCTATACCAAGATCCATCAAATATCAAAAGATGGTTCTCAAGGAGAAGCTAAGGACCACAAAGATGATGAAGGGCGAAGGTGTAACTTTGTATCTCACCAGAATTCGAGATTTTCGGGATAGCTAGCAGTTGTAGGAGAGAAACCAGAGGACAATGAACTTGTGTGAATAGCACTAAATGGGTTTACCAAAGAGTGGGCCATGTCCAAGGGATTACTAGACAAGCCAAATTGCCAGATTGGAAACGTATTTGGAGTGACTTCACACAGGAGGAGCTTAGGCTCAATCTTGTCCAGGGCACTACAAGCAGGCTAATGGCAATAGCAAAGGGCCAAAGGTAGAGAAAGAGGAGGAGAATGTAACCCTTACCAGTAAGGGAAAGGCGAAGAAGCGTCCAAGTCAGGGACAGAGCTTAAATGGAGGAGAGAAAAAGAAGGAGGATTTGTCGAAGATCAAAAGCTTCAAGTGTGGTGAGTTTGATCACTACATCACTCAGTGTCCCAAGAAAAAGGACAAGAAGGGGGAGCAACAAACAACAGCATCAACAAAGATAGATGAGTTGACCTCCAGGTTGGAGGATTTTGCATTGATAGCAACTATACCTCCAGAAGGAGGAGCATAGTACTTCAGAGTTGCAAGATGTGCAGGGTCCAAGATGGTAGCATCAGACAGGTGTTTCCTCTTGGATCATTACCTTGGCTACGGGGGCCCACAATATTCAGTAGCAAGGGAATCGAAATGTTAGTAGGCGCAGTCAGATCTTGAGAGTGCAGAACTGGTTGCAGTCAGATACTAGAGGGGCGCAGAGACAATTGGGCACAGTCAGATACTCAGTGGACAGAGCAAAGCTAGTAGCAGTAAGAGACTTTGGGGGCACTACAGAAGCCAGTTGTAGGGACAATAGATCAGTTCTCAATTGTAGTAGTTGTTAGTTTTTGGTACCATCGGATGTGCTCTAGCCATGAAAATTGGTGGAGAGGCCAAGGCACATGAGTTCTAAAGATCCCAGAAACCATTTGGTGAAATTCCACCCGGATTGTATTTTATTAAAATAATTAATATTTTTGATGGGGTTCCTAAGTTTAAACTTAGGAAAATTAAAGTATCAATGGGTATTAATCAAAATATGGGTGATATTGTTCTAGAAAGCGGATCAAGTCAAGTTTTTAATCTTAACCGTTGATTAGAGACTTAATCTCGACCATTGAAGTCTCAACGAGATAAGTATAAGAAGGAGGCTTGGGGTTCATTTAGAAACACACACGGAGAGAACAAATTGATCTAGAGTTTGAAATTTCTGGGGCTAGGAAGCTGAGAAATTCGAACTAAGTGATCATTTTGCAGCAAAGGGGCAAAGATAGTTCGGCTAAGTTGCACGAAACAGGGAAACGGAAACGAGTTTCCGAAACGGGAAGCGATACGAAACGCGACCTCCCCAAATTTAGGAAACGGGGAAATGCGAATATATATATATATACATTATATATATTAAAAATATTTAAAAATTATTATATATATGTGCAATCATAAAGCATTAATGATACATTATAATTTATTACATTTAAACATTAAGATTAAATTTACATCACATTTACTCATGAGTCATGAATGATCACATAATGAAAATAAAAATATAGGAAAATCCAAAAGCAACCTTTATTATATATCCAAGGGCAAAATCTCAAAATCAGCCTTTATTTATATTAGTATATGAGGCTGCAAGTACAATAAAGACTATAAGGCTGCAAGAACTATAGAGACAAAAGACTAATCCTCATCATAACAATCCTCATCAAAAATAGAAGCAGCACAATGCTCAACATTGGATGGTGGTGCTGAAGAAGATGATGCACCAATTCCACTTCCAGACTTGGCCTCAATATTCAGGGCAGCAAGAGAGAGCTCCAAATCAGGATTTTCTGCATCCACATCCCATTCTTTAGAAGGACCACTGTTGTATTTTGGATCCCTATGAGATGCAAGGCGAAGGTTGGAGTGCACATAAACAAGATCCTCTGCTTTCTGTGAGCCCATCCTATTGCGCTTCACAGAATGAATAAAACCATAAGTGCTCCAATTCCTTTTTGCTGATGAAGAGCTTGCCACTTGTGAAAGAATATGAATGGCAAGGTTTTGCAAATGTACACCATTTGCTCCATGACAAATCCACCACCTAACTGAATTCATGGTGCTTCTCTCCTCCAAAGCTAATATATCTGCATAATCATCTATTCCTGCAGCAAAACTGGCAAATTCCTCCTTTACCTCCCTATGTAGATGAGAAGGAAACATTCTCATAAAGGCCCTTTTCACCCCATTAGCCACCTCTCTATCCTTATGGGGTGCCTTCCTCTTCCCATTGCTTTGAGCAATAAGCTCCTCATCATAAAATTTGGGGTTCAAAGCATGTGCTAAAGTGTGCAATGGAGTATTGAAATTGTTCCACCTATCAACAATGCTTTTCTTGATCAAACCAGCAAAATGATCATCAACAAACAAAAGTTGTGGAGACTCTTGCGAAATGATTTCCATAGTTTTCTCAACCATGGAATCTATGCCATCATATACCTCTCCCAAGAAAGGTTGGTCAGTGTCAGCACTCCGGAAAAGCTCAAATGCAAGGGTTGTGAACTTTAGCAAGAAATCTACCTTGCTCCACCAATCCTCATCAAGGCACAATCTACGCACCATAGATCCCCGCTCTGAATCTGCTTGTCTCCACTCAATCCAAAGTTGACTCACCACCATAGAAACTAATGCATGCTTAACCTCAACAAGGCGGTGCAACATCACGAAGTTTGAGGCATATCTTGTCTCAGCAACTCTTAACAACTCCAATTTGGAGTACTCTCGAAATATGGCCTGAGACTGGTGGTGGTTGGTGATGAATTTGATAATCTCCCTTGCTTCCCCTGTGAGTTCCTTTATCCAGGAAACTTTGTTGTCGATCTCCTCTAAGATCAGATTCAGATTATGGACAATGCATGGTGTCCAAAAGATGTGGTCATACCTCCCCTCAATAATTAAACCTGTAGCTTTGCAAACTGGTGCATTATCCGTGATAACTTGCACCACCTTGTTAGGCCCTATTTGTTCAATAGCTTTTATAATAACATTAGCAATGAACTGTGCATCTTTCACCTCTCCTGAGCAGTCTTCTGCCTTGATAAACATTGCTCCTTTGGGGGAAGTGGCAATGATATTTATCAATGGTCTGCGCCTTATATCTGTCCAACCATCTGAGACTATGGTAACCCCAGAGCTACTCCAGGAAGAACGAATTGGAGCTAAAATTTCCTCCACAAGGTCCTTCTCATTTTTGAGGAACTAGGTTCTGACTTTCTCATAGTTGGGCCCCTTGTACCCTTAAGGAGCTTTGTTAACTGCCCTTATCATATCTTGCCAGTAAGGAGAGCAAACAACATTGAATAGGATACCACATGCATAAATGCACCTAGCCACTCTGGAATCAGTTTCTTCTCTTGCTTGCACATTCACCAATCTAGCAATTCTGCTATCCTGAACTGAAGGGGATGCCCCTGGGCCTCTGGTATTTTTGGGTGTTGGTTGTTCATGTTGTTGAGTGTGACCAACTCTCCTCTTTCTTGCTTCAGCTACAATCCTTGGCTCAACGTTAGATGGAGCTTGAGTAAGGTCATCATGCCTTCTCTTAGTACCATCCGCCTCATCTTGCTCTCTTTGATATGCCCTCCTTGCCAATGGATCTGCTGTTTTTGTGCAACCTGAAACCCCCTGTCCTCCTCCATGCAATAGATGTGCCTTCACTCTTGGGTAGGAGCCCTTGTATGTATTATTGCAAAGATTGCATCGCCATTCCCATGAGCCACCACCTCCACATCTTTGAAGCTTCGTCACATGCCTCCAAAGAGGATAATATTCAGCCCTTGGGTTGGCCCTAGGGCTTGAACTTGCAGCTGGAAGCCATTGCTGCAAAAATAAATTTAAAAAACCAATCTATAAATAAAAAACGTTTTTCATATTTCTGGCTGCATAACCCCTAGAAAAATTGAAGAAATAGTAAGAAAAAGCTAACAAAATGAATGTGGCTTACCCAAATTAATTTTCTGTGGCTGAAACTACCCTAAAATGCCAGAAAAGAGGAGAAATATGGCTGTAGCTGAGCCAAATCTGCTGCAAAAATAAATTAAAAAAACAAATCTATAAATAAAAAACGTTTTTCATATTTCTAGCTGCATAAACCCTAGAAAAATTGAAGAAATAGTAAGAAAAAACTAACAAAATGAATGTGGGTTACCCAAATTAATTTTCTGTGACTGAAACTACCCCAAAATGCCAGAAAAGAGAAGAGAAATATGGCATTAGCTGAGCCAAATCTGCTGCTGCTAAAATCTCTCTCTTGCTGCTGAAATCTCTTTCTCCTGCTGCTGAAATCTACTTTTCTCACTGCTCAAAACACCCTAGCTTAAACAACTGCCAGTCTCCAAGAGAAACGACTTGCTGAATAGTGTGATGAGAGAATGAGACAAACTTCTCTTTTATAAGTTTAGACAGGATTCTAGAACTCACTAGATAACCTAAAAAAAAATTAAAAAACAAATTAAAATTAAAAAAATTAAGAATAAAAAAAAAAAAAAAAATCAAGTTAGCTGGGAAACGTGGGCTGTACGGCCGTGAAACGCGTTTCCGGTCGTACTGCCACGTTTCCATTTCGGGAAACGTGGCCAGTACGGCTGGAAACGCGTTTCACGGCCGTACCAAACACATTTCCGCGTTTCGTCCCAGTTTCCGACTGGAAATGGACCTCCCCCCCACGTTTCCTGCAACATAGTAGTTCGGGAATACTGGGCATAGAGGCGGAGAGCCACCAGCAGAGGCAGCGCAGCACCTAGAGGGACTGATGTTGGGCCAGTTTGGGCCCACGCAGGCTTGACGCTGAACCAAGGAGAGCCAGCACAGAAGTGAGGTTACCCTCACGCAGAAATCTGGAATTGTCAGGGAGCTGCCGGAACAGTCGGGAGAGGTTGACGCAAAAGTTCCAAGAAGCAGAAGAGATAGCGCAGAGCTGACACAGAGCCTGTAAGGCTGACGCAAGGCCTGCGCAGAGCTGACGCAGGGCCAGCGCAGAGATAGCTGAGGGTTTGCCAGTTCTACTGCCGAATCAGCCGGAAACTGCCGGGTGAAGTGAGGTAATCTCACTCAGTTTTCCGCCATTATATTTTTCTCTGTAACTAGATTGTCGGGAGGGCATCCAACATTGTATTCAGAACTACTGCTTAATAATATAAAACCCTCAGAGTTGCTGCACCGGTTTTCCCGCATTGGGTTTTTCCAAGGACTATTTTGTCCAAAAATAATGGTGTCCTATGTATCTTGTTATTTGCTTAGTTTCTTGTTTCATGTAATCAAATTAAATTGGTGTAAGTTGCAGAAGTAATTTACTTCAGTATTTTTCAGAAAATAACTTGATAATGTATATTAAAATCAAGTAGGAGAAGTAAATTCAGTTTTGTTGTAGTAGGGGTTCCTTGAGTATAGGAATTTTCACATGGTATCGGAGCATTGATTTTGAATAGGAAGAGCAGATCTAGCACTAAGCAGAGAGGTCAATAGCTACATTTTATGCAATTTGAATCCCCTTGAAGGGATTGCGCAGTCCTGTGCCGAGAAAGCAGAGATTTCGAGGAAATCTCTCTCTAAGAGAGTCGACAAAGAGGTATGATTTCCGGTTCGTGAGTTTGCAGAGGCAGAGGGAGTGACGCAGAGCCTCAGCGCAGTGCTTGAAGGACGCAGTTTCTGTCGGGGCAGAAATCCGTTGGAAAAGAGCGAAGACACATAGAAGGGGAATTTTCTCCTCAGAGGACTTTTCTCGCCAAAAGTTCGAATTTTTCACTTGTCGAGCAGCAAACCAGTGCTGCGCAGTGACTAGAGGAGTCAATTCGACAGTTTGGGTGAGATGGCATCACATGGGCTCAGAGATCAGGACAGGTTGGAAGGAGCTTCCAACTATGTCATATGGAAGACCAGAATCTTAGTTGTTCTGGAGGAGTATGATCTCGAAGCTTATGTCAAGAGTGTTGTGGTTGTTCCCATAGACAATGATCAGAAGAAGTACAAGGCCGAGCAGGCAAAGGCGAAGAGGTACATACTCGATGGAGTTCGAGATCATGTGGTCTCACACTTGCAGGGCAAAGATACAGCGCGAGAAATGTGGGAAGCTTTGTCTTCACTGTATGAAGGTTCTTCCGAACAGCGGAAAATATACTTGGAACAAAAGTTGCAGCAGACATTAATGCAGAAGGGAGAAGGGGTTAACTCCTATCTTCAACGTTTTCAGGACACCAGAGACCAGGTTGCTACAGTGGGGTCTACTCCTTAGTCCACTGCGATGGTAAGGATGGCCCTGAATGGCAGCAGTGGGAGTGGCACGAAGACCAAGGAGGAGGAGGAGAACACAGCCCTATCATCAAAGGGACAGCAGAAGCAGAAGGACATTTCGAAGGTGAAATGTTTCAGATGTGGCGAGATGGGCCACTTTGCATCCCAGTGTCCTTTGAAGCAAAAGGATAAGGATGAGAAACATGATCCTAAGGCTGCTCCAGCAAAAATTGACGAAGATGAGTTTGCCATGAGTGCCCACGCATCTCCAGAAGGGAAATGGGGCGATATAGAACTATAGTCGGGAGGAATACATGTGGGCAGGATCCTTGAGGAACCCACCACTTGGATCAATTCCTTGTTACGAGAGCCCAAGATAGCGAGATGGACTTAATGTCAGATGATGCAGTGGGTTGGTTGGAGAGACAGATGCAGTAGTCTGAGACCAGAGACTGATTAGCACAGAGCAAGGTTGGTAACAGTGCAGATGGCACAGTGCAGAAGTCAGCAACAGTGCAAAAGATTCAGAGGGTCAGAGACTAGTAGCAGTCAGATTCCAACATTCACATGGTATTATGCTGAACACAGTTAGTTCAGAAATTTGGGATGCTTTTCCGTTGTTGAGCAGCAGCAATTGAAAAATGACGTAGTGCAGAGCTAGCAGTGGCAGTGTCAGTCGCAGATGCAGAGGGAGTTGCAATACAGATGCAACAGTGACAGTGGCAGTGTCATGAGCTGCAGTAGCAGCAGCACAGTGTTAGTGGCAGCAACAGTGCGAAAAGGAGATGCTTCAAAGACAGAGCAACATGCAGTTGGACATTCTTGCTAGAGCACATTCCTCGCTAAGAGGGAGTGTTAGTTTTTGGTAGCATTGGATGTGTTCTAGCCATTAAAATTGGTGGAGAGGCTAAGGCACATGAGTTCTAAAGATCCCAGAAATCGTTTGGTGAAATTCCACCCGGATTGTATTTTATTAAAATAATTAATATTTTTAATGGGGTTCCTAAGTCTAAACTTAGGAAAATTAAAGTATTAATGGGTATTAATCAAAATATGGGTGAGAATGTTCTAGAAAACAGATCAAGTCAAGTTTTTACTCTTAGCCATTGATTAGAGACTTAATCTCGGTCGTTGAAGTCTCAACGAGAAAAGTATAAGGAGGCTTGGGGTTCATTTAGAAACACACACAAAGAGAACGAATTGATCTAGAGTTCGAAATTTCTGGGGCTAGGAAGCTGAGAAATTCGAACTAAGTGATCATTCTGCAGCAGAGGGGCAGGGATAGTTCAGGAATACTGGGCAGAGAGGCGGAGAGCCACCAGTGGAGGCAGCACAACACCTAGAGGGACTGACGTTGGGCCAGTCTGGGCCCACGCAGGCTTGACGCTGAACCAGGGAGAGCTAGCGTAGAAGTGAGGTTGCCCTCACGCAGAAATCCAGAACTGTCGGGGAGCTGCCAGAATAGCCGAGAGAGGTTAACGCAAAGTTCCAAGAGGCAGAAGAGACTGCACAGAGTTGACGCAGGGCCTACGCAAGGCCAGCGCAAAGATAGCCGAGGATTTGCGAGTTCTGCTCTCGGATCAGCCAGAAACTGCCGGGTGAAGTGAAGTAATCTCACTCAGTTTTCCACCATTATATTTTTCTCTGTAACTGGATTGTCGGGAGGGCATCTAGCATTGTATTCAGAACTACTGCTTAATAATATAAAACCCTCAGAGCCACTGCACCGGTTTTCCCGCATTCTGTTTTTCCTGGGACTATTTTGTCCAAAAATAACGGTGTCCTATGTATCTTGTTCTTTGCTCAGTTTCTTGTTTCATGTAATCAAATTAAATTGGTGTAGGCTGCAGAAGTAATTTACTTCAGTATTTTTCATAAAATAACTTGATAATATATATTAAAATCAAGTAGGAGAAGTAAATTCAGTTTTGCTACAGTAGGGGTTCCTCGAGTATAGGAATTTCCACAGTGGTTGCAGCAGCAACAACAACATGAGATAAGATGCAGCACAAGTAGTGTTGGCAGCAATGCAGTGTCAGCAATAACACAGATGCAAAATGGTTCAGCTACATGGTTAGCAGATGAATCAGAGTATGCGCAATGTCATTGTGGACAGTAACAGGATGTTACAGATGTCAGACATCAGCAACGTGAGGGAAGATGCTATGGGGTAGAACACCTTCCTTGCTAAGAGGGAATGTTAGTTTTTGTAGCATCGAACAAGTGTTCTAGTCTCAATTTGTGTCTAAGAGACTAAGGAACATGAGATCTCCAAAACCTAGAAAAGGTTTCACGAGATAAGCTTGTGAAACGCCTTAATTAAATTAATTAACCATCATTTAAATTTTTCCCAACTCTAACTTAGGAAAGTTGGTTAATTAATAGGAATTAATTAAGGAAAGTTGAGAAAGCTCTAGAAACTCACACGAATTGAGTTTGAGATGATAATAGTTGTTGATAACGATATAATCATGGTCGGTGGTGCTCCAACAAGAGATTATAAGAGCAGATTATTGGGGATGGAGATAGACACACCAAGCAAGAGGGAGAGGGAGTTCCTTGGGCAAATCGAGTTATCTAGTGCAATAATTCAGTAGGCAGAAGAGCTCAAGCCAGAGCAATAGTGATTGAGGGAGCAGCAGCAGTGTTTACAATGAAGTTCCAGTGTCGAAGAGTCAGCAGTAGGAGGGCCGCAATATTTCTCAATAAAGCTACGCAGGGGCAGCGCAGAAGCTTCAGAGGGCAATTCGATTCAGCTGAAGAGGAGGTCGATTCAGGGGCTAATGGCCAGGAAAATTTCCAAGAGGCCAAGCAAGTCATCTCCAGAGGTAGAGTCGTGCAGAACGACAGATTTCAAGCAGCTCCATAGGCAGTGCGAGTAGATCCTGTTTTAGGCTTGCACAAAGGCTAACGCAGGGGCATTTGAGTGGCCCAGTTTGAGCAGATTTGGAGTGGGATCAATTTTCGGGTGAGATAAATTCTTTCACAAATTATTTGGCCTGATTATTTTCTTGGTGGATTGCCAGTCAGGCGTCCAGATTTATGTACTCATATTTTACTGTTGCATAATAATAAAATAAACCCTCATCTATTGCACTCGTTTTCCCTTTAGGGTTTTTCTGGGGACGTTAGTCGAAAAATATTGGTGTCATTTTTATTGTGTGTGTGTGTGTGTGCATCTATTTTCTCAGTTCCAATTTATTTTCTGTAGCGTAATTTTATTGTGAAAATTTGCAGTGTGATATATTCGTTATTTGTCGTAACAAATAAACTGCATAATTAATCAATTAGAAGAATAAATTTCTAGTTGTAATTCGTGGAAATTTCACATCACATCGTGGCTCATATAGCAGAAGAGGATACGGGAAAGAAGATGTGGGATGCAGTTTGTAACTATATCAAGATTCCAAAGTAAACATGAAGTTGATCCCAAGGGATAAACTTCGAAGAATGAAACAAAACAAGGGTGAAACCATTGTATCTTACCTTACCAAGGTGAAACGTGTCAAAGAAGAATTGGCAAGTGTTGGTGAGAAGATTGAAGATGATGATCTCGTCAGAACAACCGTCAATTGGCTTACTCAGGAGTGTGATGTCTTCTTACAGGTTATTACAGGAAGGCAGGATCTTCCAGATTGGGAAAGACTCTGGTCAAATTTTACCCAAAAAGAACTTAGAAGGAGTCTCGTCAGTGGCACCAACAGCAGTCGCCAGAAGGGTGAGGGAGAACAGGAAAATGTGAATCTTGCAAGAAGAACAAAGCAAAGAAGGGTTCCAACAAAGGGTCCAACTCCAAGGGGGGCAAGAAGAAGGACCTATCGAAGGTCAAGTGTTATGGTTGTCACGAATTTGGCTACTATGTCAGCAATTGTCGGCAGAGGAAGAAAGGTTATAAGAAGGGAAAGTAGCAGATGGAAACTTCAACAAATGCACATGAGCTTTACAGTCAGATGGAACAGGAGTTCACAATCATAACTTGCCTGACTAGCTTAACCTCACAGGATGTTTGGTATATAGATAGTGGGACATCATTTCATATGACAAGAGTTAGGAAGTACTTCTCCAGCTACAAGGAGAAAATAAGATTCTCGTTTGAGATGTGTAATAAGTCCAAGTGTAATCCAGTTGGGAGGGGAACAGTCTTATTCCAAAGGGAGTCTCGCAAGGTGATTCCTATCCATGATGTGTTGCATGTGCCAGGAATGGGGTTAAATTTGATTTCCATTTCTATTCTTTAGGATAAGGGGTACAATATACTCTTGAGAGGACAGAAGGTGTTGATTAAGAGCCAAGAGTGGAAGTCAGCTATAGAAATTGGAGTCAGGAACGGCAGACTTTACAGGTTGTAGATGGATCCTCCAAAGGCACTAGTAAGCAACAGTGATCCGAGAGATCAGGAAGAGCTTTGGCATAGGAGGATGGGCCATATCCACCACAGGGCACTTAAATTACTCTGGGAGACAGTGACAGGTGTTCCAGAGGTGAGCACGAAACACGATGATGTGCAAGGGATGCATGTTGGGGAAGCTTACTAAGGCAGCCTTTGTAAGAAGTGACATTAGATTCAAAGGTGTTCTTGATTTGATTCATTCTAATATATGTGGTCTAATATCGACTCAGTCTCTCAGAGGATACGAATATTTCATTACCTTTATTGATGATTACTCTAGGAATACCTGGATTTACTTCTTGAAGACCAAGGATGAGCCCTCCAGTCGCTTCCAAGAGTTCAAAGCTCTTGTGGAGAATTCGAAGGGCAGGAAGGCGAAGGTTCTTCAATCAGATAATGGCGACGAGCAGTGTTGATAATATCATTCTCAGCAAAATATCAACGAGGGTCCTGAAAACATCTTTTTGGTAATATTGGCGAAAATATCGACAAAATATCGGAAAATATTGGCAAACATAAAAAATGCATAATATATTCATTTTTTTTCAGATTTTTAAACATATACAGAAACAACAACATGAAATAAACACATTGGCACATAAATATGAAGAAAGCACTGATATATATGAAGTAGTGGATGTCAAATAAAAATGATGCATCAAAGCCGATACTGAATCCTACTAATCCCTGATAATTGTCCAATCAATGACTCAAATGTGGAGAACTAATACAAAATAACATCGCATATATAAAAGTATCTCATCATCATGAGTTATATGTAACAAAGAAAATAAAACTAGCAGCTAGCTATCTAAGATCAATGCCCTCCCCCCCTTTTACGGGAAAACATGATGGGTTGTTAGCCAGCCCTGCCCTAACAGTCAAGATCGATCTATTTACAGGCGGCTGATTGGAATGCTAATGTATTTGATCAACACCAAGTCAGATATTTGCTTTGAAGTGAACACTTTGAGCCAGTCCCGGATAGAACCAAGACATGAGCATTGGATTGCAGCAAAGAACATAATGAGATAATTACGTGGTACAGTGGATTATGGTTTGAAATATGTTGCAAACAAGGATGTACAGCTTCGGGGATATACAGACGCAGATTGGGCAGGAAGTGTTGAAGCCAAGAAGAGTACCTCGAGAGCATGCTTCAGTTTGGGATCCGCTATGATATCGTGGATGTGCAGGAAGCAAAGGCCAATAGCACCCAACACTGTTGAAGCAAAGTACATCATAACCAATGAGGCTTGTACCAAAACAGTATGGCTCCAAAAGCTGTTTGCAGGATTGTTCAGCCAACAGGGTGAACCAACACTGATACACTACGATAATCAAAGTTGTGTGAAGCTTTCAAAAAATCCCATGTTCCATGACACGTCGAAGCAGATTGAGATCAAGTACCACTACATCTATGACATGGTGCAGAGGAGAGCAATAAGGCTCGAGTACATCTCCACCGATGAGCAGACAACTAATGTTCTGACAAAGTCGTTGCCAAGGGACAAGTTCGTCTACTTCAAAGACAAGTTAGGGCTCGTGGAGATCATCCCTCTCAACAAGTGTTGATTTGTCTGCAGCATGGATGGCCATTCTCCCGAAAGGGAGAAGGGGTCCAAGAGACCCAAAGGGCTCAACAAGCAGTGTTGAGTGGGTGTCTCTTGGAGGACCCTAATCACACACTAGGAATGGTGGGGTGAGGACCTGGACCCTAATCACACACCATGCATGGTGGAGTGAGGTCCTTCAACATCTGAACCCTAATCACACACCGGAAGGGTGGAGTGACGTCCTGGACCTTGATCACACACCGAGTAGGGTGGAGTGAGGTTTGGTTTAGCATCTAGACCCGATCACCAACCAGGAAGGGGTTGAGTGAGGTCTTGGCCCAGAGTGCTCACCAAGAAGGGTGAGTGAGTGCTTGCTAGTTGAGGGTCTCAGCATTTTGGCCTAGGTGGTGGCCATGGGATTCAAGGACCAATCACTTTGGAGGAGTGAGTCCTGATGTGCTTATGACATTGACATGGGTTTGGTACCGCCCCGAATATGCCCGCTAGTGGATGCTAATGATAGATGATGATGTTGGTAATAATGGATAACCTTAGAGAAATTTGTTCAAATTGAGAACATCTGTGCCATTGATTATGAATAACTCCCTAGTTAAGAGGGAGTGTTGAATTTGTAACTATGGTCACTTGATGTAAAGCATATTTATAAACGCTTGAGTCAAAAACAAATTATCTTGAGTCAAAGTCCCATTGCAACTTTTAAAAGATGTAAATTTGAATTTTTTAAATGTAATATTTGGCTCTAAAAAGTGACAAGTCAGCGTCCCTCCAAGTCAAGTCGGCCCTAGCCAAGAGACATGTTTATTCACCCTAGACAGACTACTATATAAAGGCAACTTGAGCTCCTCATTTGGTAGATTCACATTCCTCACTCAAGACAGTTTCTGGGCAAGCGAAGGAGGTCAAGAAGGACAAAGAAAAAAGATCGAGTTTCTCTCTCCTCTCTCATCAACTCGCACATGTGGATAAAAGTCTCTCTTTGTGATTCGCAATGGTTCTAGGTATTATGTTGCAGGGGGCCCGAAATTTTTTGGGTTACGGGGCAGTTTCTGGGGGTCGAAATTCTGGGCTACTAAGGCCGAAATCTCTGGATCAGGTAGGCAGAACGAAGTGCATCATCAATTTGGGTGACTTGACTTGGAGGAGAAGACCAGGTTTGACCATAGGTCTAGGTGTGTCTCTTATTGAACAGGAAGAATTTCTCTATTGAAAAGATTGTTGGGTTTTTCCCCGTAGTGGGTTTTCCCAGGGTAAATTTTGTCTCTCTTTTTTGTGCACTGTGATCTCTACTATTCTACCAATGAATTTCTGAAGTATAATTGTTGAATGATATATTGAAATAAGATAAAAGAATATCTATATCAAAAGTAATTATCAGAATTTCATAAATATTGTGCTAACCCTAATTGCACTAGAAACTCAAAATACTTGAGAAGTAAGACTTTGGGCTTGTTCCCTTAGTGTTGGACCTCCTTGCAAGTGAGCTGACTTGTGGGCTCTCAAGGGTACTCATTAAAGCCTAAGCTTCCCCTTGTAGAATTCCCTCGCAACTTTCCTCAACGATGCGAGGATAAGGCTTAAAGAGGAAGCTAATCTTAGATTAGTTTTAATTTTTGCAATCACTTGGCATGTTGTGCACACACACATGAAATTAACTTAAATCCAAGTGGAAATCCAACTTTAATATAAAATCAACCAAGTACACTCTCCATCACATTTCATTTTCAGCATCTTGTACCTGATAAGTATCTTATTGCCATTTTACATTTCAAGCTTATTTACTTTTGGGCAATTGTCATTTTCAGTTTCAAGGGCATTTCAATTCAAGCACTTTATTTTCCAAGTACTTTATTTTCAACAATTTATATTTCAAGTACTTCAAGCATCTACTTATACAAGCACTCTTTTGGCACTAGTCTTATTGGTCATATATTTTGCTTATGAAGTACTTCATTCATTTGTTTATCACTGTCACATCCATGGTTTATGAATGATTCATGATGCTTATGGGTATTTACTTGTAAAGTCTTTGAAGTATATGCTATGGTTCATTTTGTTGATGGTGGAATTGTATCTTGTCTAATTTCCTTTAACTCCTAGAACTTGATTTATTTTTCTTAGTTTAATGAAGTCTTAGTTTATTTTGTCTCATAGGGTCCACCCCCTTTGGCTTCACCTGGAGTTAGCCTAGATAGAGGAGTGAGATTTGAGTGACAGCTGCTCAACTCGAGACTTGCCCCCAAGGCCACACCAAGTGGAATTACAAAATTTATCCACATTATTTCGGCATCAACAAGGACAAATCATTTTGAAGATGGCAATGTTATGCATACAACAAAAAAAAAATATATATATATATATATATAGAGAGAGAGAGAGAGAACTTGGAATTAATATAATTAAAACATGCATCACATAAGAAAATTTTATGGGAAAGACCCCCTCGAGACCTATAAATGCCCAAGTCATTCACATTTTAGTATCATCCTCATATTACACATTCAATATATTATTTTAATTTGTAAAGATTTGTTTACATTATCCTACTTATTTTGGATAATTGGTTAATGAACCAAAATGTTCATGTCATATTTAAAAATCAACTTTGTTAATTTCAACTTTCACATGAATTATAATATGAATGCATGTTTGTAACAGGAGAAACCTTTCTCAGTCCGCTTTACAGAGCCAGCTGCACCTAGGATATCTCCAATGTCCACAAGCATCTTTAGCTGCTCAAACATGTCTTGATCCAGCCTTGCTTTCTCACAATAAAGCTGAGAATAAAAATTAAAAACTGAGAGAGATATTATTTGGGCAAAAGTTTTCATATACTAAAATCCTAAAATATTATAAACTTAAATTGGCAAGATAACATATAGAATAAATACAACAGTTCCAAAATGTTCCAAACTAATAACTAAATATAGAAGATTAATGCCTGTGTCTGTACAGAAATAGACTACAAATTGCAAATTATAAAAGAATCGGTCTTGTAATAAGCATTAAATTAGAGAAGGAATACTAGATAAAATATCCTTCCAAAAGAATGAACCTTAACCTAAGTAAACCAATGACACAATCTCATCATCTTGATAGATAATAATGTGATAAAATGAAGTTGAAATTTACATCACAGTTTTCTTTCTAGTATGCTTGCAGAGGAAAAACAAAAAGAGTAAACAAACTTAAACATATTTAATGGAACTTGTTCAGTGAGATACATGTACATGTGAATAAAGGAGATACACTGTTCAAAACAGATTGTCAACTGAGAAACAAGTAAAGAAATTGTATCGATGTCCACTAGTGACCAAATAGATCAATGGCACTTGTTACACCTCATATTGTATGAGGTTCCACATTGTGATTTTTGTCAGACATTGGATAAACCAATGCTCCCCGTGTGTTTTGCGACATGGACTAACCGCCTCTCATGGATCCTTATCTCTGGCAATGCGAACATTGACTAACACCTGCGGGTTTTGGTCTAACGGCAATCGTGATTCCTAACTAGTGGTATCAGAGCATAGGTCATGAGTTCGATACACACCCGGCTCGTGTTGGGGGGGAGATTGTTGGACATTGGATAAACCAATGCTCCCCGTGTGTTTTGTGACATGCACTAACCGCCTCGTATGGATCCTTATCTCTGGCGATGCGATCGTTGACTAACACCTGCGGGTTTTGGTCTTGTGAAAATTTGAATTTCTGAATCTTTACAAACATAAATCCTACTGCAGTTACTGGTTATTTCATTCAACAAGTTATTTAATTAGATAAACAACGATGTAAACATTACTGCAATCTGCAGACTACACTAACATACAGATCATAAACTGAAACAATAGATGAGACAAACATACAAGGGACACCATTATTTTTGGACAACACGTCCCCAGAAAAAGCCAATTCGGGAAAACCAGTGCAGCAGATAGAGGGTTTGTATTATTAAGCAAGCAAAATCTGAGTACAACAGGTTGCCTCTCACACTGGCTAACCTTTCAAAGAAATCTCGGCAGCAAGAAATACATACGAGGGTTTACCTCGTTCTCCAAGTTACAACTAATCCACTGAGTGGCCTGACTCCGGCAAACACTGTGAAATCCCAGCGCAATCACTACTTGGGCCAACATCTTGCCTCTAGAAGATTGTGTGACCCCTTCTGCTGGATCGATTTGCTGGAGGAAGATTGTTGTTCAGCCTCCCGATTTAGAACCTAGCTTCTCCGGAAAAATCTTGAACTTCTGACGAATATCCTGCACTGCCACTGCAAGAGACCCTCTTGGCCTACATCAGCACTGCGTGAGCCCCTTCCTGGGCTGCATAAGCCTCTGCGCTGCCTCTCTACCTGGTACTCTTTGGCTCGGAACTCCTTCCCGATCCAAATCTCTACTTCTAACCCTCTCACTGCAACTCAAATCACTAGTTCGATTTTCTCAGCAAATCACGCCCTAGAAAAATCGAATTGATTTGATCACTCGGTGTATCTCCAACTGACCCTCAAGCCTCCTCACATACTTTTCCTGTTGATGAATCAACGGCCGAGATTAAGTCCTTAATCAACGGCTAAGATTAAAACAGACTTGATCCTAGTCTATTAGAAGCTTTTCACCCATATTTTTATTAATACCCATTAATATTTTTATTTTCCTAAGTTTAGACTTAGGAACCCCATTAAAAATATTAATTATTTTTATAACTCACAATCCGGGTGGAATTTCTCCAAATGATTTCTGAGTTTTGGAGATCTCATGTGTTCTAGCCCCTACACAAAATTTTGGACTTAGAGCACATTCGATGCTACCCAAAATCAACAGATCTAACGACAATCGTGATTCCCAACAATTTTCATCATATTGATGGATATTTGTAACTAATTAGTAATATCTTAAAGCATTGGATCACTTTAGGGGATTCATCTTCATGGATCTCTTTCTCTTTATGGCATCAGATCATTTGATGGAGGTCTTTGGTAGGGGGAGTCTCACTTCTCCCTGGTTCGATGATTGTGCTAGTTGGTTTGGTGACCTTCTCACATTTGCTTGCTTTGTTGATGACCCCTCAGTTGCATATTTGATGGTTATGGAACATGCTATCTCATCATGGTGTGGTTTTGGTATACCTATTTATCTTGGATGTGCTACATCTTGGTATTGGATGATGGTTCTCGCCGCCAAGGGGGTTAGATGATAATGGTGTTAGGAGGTAGATGTTTCACAATCATAGTGGAGCTTCCTAGTAACTTTTACATGTTGATGTTGTATTACTTGTGTCACTAGCAGGAGTAGTTTTCTTGTGATGGATGTGTGGTGGGGACATACTTGATGATTGGATTGGTTAGCATTTCTATTATCCACCTCTCTTATGATGTTGATGTAGTTGGAGTATGTGTTATAGTGGTGCACTTTGCCTTGGTGGGATTTCCCAAGGTGATATGACTTGACATTGTAATGTGTTAAATTTTGTAGCTCGAATAGGTGTTCTAGTCTTGAGAGATGTCATTAAAGCTAAGAACATGAAGGAATTAATTATCTCCAAGCCCATATAATTTTTACTAAGAAAAATATCTTAATTATGTTGGATTTTAGGTAGCTCAGAAGGTATTCTCGACAGAGGACAACCCACCAAAAAGGAGTTTGTTGGGTGATTTACCCAAAAGTGGGGCTGATCCAAATCGGATCCATAAACGATTGTCATAGAACCATGACTATATCGGGACGAAACAAATCCTTGAAGAATCCAAAACAGCAATCGAAAACACCCTGAACCAGTGGCCTTGGCAGCAGGCGCGGAACGACGAGGACCTCGGTCAAAGCACGCTGACCGAGGCCCATGGAGACTGCGCAGGAGGTCAAAATAGCCCCTGGGAGCCCCGGATTGGGAAAAGGAGTTGATTTTCAATGCGCGGGCAAACAGGGTTGAGATGGTAGAGCCTTGAGCACTCGATCACGTTGGAGCCAAAGGACCGTGGGCGGAGAAACGAAAAGCGCCATCGTACGAAGGTGGGACCCACAACCTGGAAACCGGCGGTTTGATCAGGGCGCCCTTGAACGGTAAGCGGTTTTGGAGAAAGCGGAGCGATCACACTCAGCGATTGACGCGTGGCAGCGGAGGTGAGAGAAAAACCGCCGTGATCGCGCGTTATCGGTCGAGCAAGTCAACCGCGCTCGACGTGCGAATGACATTGGATCTAGAGGAGCCCAGATCGGACGGCTGAGATTGCGTCCGATAGACAGAGCGGAATTGACAGGGAATTAAGCCGCGATTAAAGGGGATTTGGAATCCGTTGACCGCCACGATGGAGAAAGAAACGAATCGATGGACACGCTGGTGCTATTCCGATGGGGACACGTGGCTGCTTCCTAAGCGTTCTTGCTGACGCCGAACAGGGAACTCCAAGCACACAGGCAGAAGGCGAATCGACGCAGGCAGGAGTGGAAACGAACAGGCATGGAGGCCGAATGGCTAAAGCCATGAATAGAGACAGAGAACAGGTGTTCGAAAAAAAAAGAACAGAGAGTCCAAGCGACCAAGAGAGACAGTTAACAGTGAACCCTGAGAGGAGGACTGAGCACAGAGAGCAGTAAAGCCAAGCAGAGGAGACAGAGGGCCAAGCTGACCACAGGCAGCATCGAGCACCAGAGAGCTTGAAGATTCAGGCCTTCCCATCGAGGAATCTGTCTAGATTGAGCATCACAGTTGGCTCTTTCCACTGTAGACCAAGGGTCACAGAGTTGGTAGGAAGAACAAGAGTCTGTGTACTCTGAGTGGCTTGGGGAATCCAAGAACCACCCTGCCAAGCAAAATCTGCTTCAGGAGAACTCATGTTGAGTCCCTACATTGTAATTTCTCTGCTGAAAAATAAAACAAGGCCACCACTGAAGCTGGACCGGAGACGTAGCCCTGGAGAATAGGGTGAACTCCTTATTAAAAACTGTTTGTGTCTTTGTGTTGCTTACTATATTTCTCTGTTGTCTTTCCATTTTAAATGTCTGTGTATTGGCAATCTGATCGATCCGTTGCTTAAATAACACAGAACACACACCAGCACATGAGTCTGTAATACCTGTTGTTTAATAAATCTTAACTGATGACACTCATAGGGTGAATATCAGATCAAGTGGTATCAGAGGTCTAGGTTATAAGGTTGGACAAGCTTGTGTTGGTTTAGCTGTGAATGCTCACTAGATCAAAGCTCAAATTAGGAGAAGGAGAGTTGGTGGAAACTAATCCTGAAATTGGGAGAGTCTATTCTCGAAAGACAATGTCGGAGGAAGGTTCTATAGGGCCAGACTCTCAATTCCTAGAAAGTTTCCTAGCTATAAAGTCTATGGTAGAAGAAATGTATAGGGACTTTAGAAAGCATAAGGGTGAAGATTCATCAGGCTCTAAGCAAGATAAAGAAGAAGATGAATCTCATTCCCATGACCACTCCAAAAGAAAGGGGAAAGAAGAAAGCTTCCCTACACCTCCTAGTAGCCCTGTGCATAATAAGAAAGCATCTTTGATTAAGTTAAATGTTAAATTTGATTTGCCTATATATGATGGAGAGCTAAATGTTGAAAAGTTGGACAATTGAATTAGACAAATTGATGTGTATTGCAGAGTACAAAATATAGACTCAGACAAGAGCAAGATTCAGCTGGCAAGCCTTCGTCTAGGAGGCACTGCCTTGGTTTGGTGGGAAGGCAGAACCCAAGCTGATATGAGGAAGCATGGTAAGACCATCTCTATCTGGAGTGACTTTGTTACTACAATCAAAAAGCAGTTCTATCCATTGGCCTATATGCAACAAGCCATGATGAGTTGGCAAACTCTTCGGCAGTTGAAAGGACAAAGTGTACAAGGGTATACTCAAAAGTTCAGAAAGAGAGCATTGATGTTGGGTATTTCATTAGACTCACCAAAAACTCTTTTGAAGTACATTGGGTGTCTACACAGCTACATGAGGCATACCATCCTCATGTTTAATCCCACTAGTATAGATGAGGCATCTGTACAAGCTACTCATCTAGAGGCTAGAGGAAAGAATGGAAATCCAGAAGTTGGGGGATCATCCCAACCCACTGTAAGCAAGAGCAAGGAGAAAAGAAAGCCGAAGTGGAAAGCAAGAAAGGCTAACACTGCACAAAGAGGCAAAGCTTCATGCACTCACTGTAAAAAGGAGGGACATGATGATGAGCACTGCTGGATTCTGCATACAGAGCTGAGACCTACGAAGTCTGAGGGCAAGACGAAGAAAGCTACTGCAGCTATTCACAAAGATTTGGGGTCAGACTCGGGAGATGAAACAATCATTGCAGCCACAGGTATAAAAGGTTATCTGCTTTAGAGAATGCTGAAATCAAGAAGCAAGTGCAGGAGTTGCTTGAGAAAGGGTCCATCAGGCCTAGCACATCACAATGTGGGTCACCAATCGTTTTGGTGAGAAAGAAAGATGGCTCGTGGAGAATGTGCATTGATTACCGAGCACTGAATAAGATAACAATCAAAAATTGTTATCCTCTTCCTCGCATAGATGATCTTTTAGATCAATTCAAGGAAGCTATTTATTTCACCAAGCTGGATTTGCACAGTGGATACCATCATGTCAAAGTTGCAGAGCAAGATGCATGGAAGACTGCTTTCAAAACAAGGCAGGGATTGTATTAATGGCTGGTTATGCCTTTTGGCTTGATTAATGCTCCTGCTACTTTCATGAGATTAATGAATGATGTACTCAGACCTTTTCTTAATGATTTTGTTATTGTGTATCTGGATGACATTCTGATTTTTAGTAAAACGTGGGAAGAACATTTAAAGCATGTTAAGCAGACATTAGATGTTTTGAAAAGAGAAAAACTTTCTGTTAAACTCTCCAAATGTGAATTTGGCAAAACCTCTCTAAATTATTTGGGTCATATAGTAGGGGGAGGTGAATTGAAAATAGATCCCTCTAAAGTGGCAGTCATTGTAAACTAGCCTAAACCCAAGTCTGCTACAGAAGTGAGAAGCTTCTTAGGAGCAGCACAATATTGGAGGAAGTTCATTTCAAATTTTTCCTCAATTGCAACTCCCTTACATGCTTTGACAGGATTGAACAAGGTGTTTCAGTGGGGAGGCAAACAGCAGAAAGCCTTCGACACCTTGAAAGAAAAAATTAGTACAGCACCTGTACTAGCACTGCCAGATCTACAAAGACCATTTGAGATCCAAACTGATGCCAGTGACTATGCCATGGGAGCAGTGTTGACACAGCACGGTAAACCCATATGTTATCATTCTGAGACTTTTAATCCTGCAGTAGTTAACTATCCTACCTATGATAAAGAATTGTATGCATTAGTTCAGAGTGTGAAAAAGTGGAAACATTACTTAATGGGCAAAGAAACAATAATACATACTGATCATCAGCCACTTCAATATCTACACTCCCAAACTAAGTTGCAACAATCAAGACACTACAGATGGATGGGTTTTCTACAACAGTTTCATTTAGTCATCAGATATAAAAAGGTCATACATAACAAGGTTGCAGACATGTTATCTAGACCCATTATAAATGCATCTACCATAATTAAGCATAATTCTGTGCTGCATGAAAGCTACATAGAACAGTATGCTCAGGACACGGACTTTAAAGATGTATATGCAACTTTGAGTCAAGGCAAAAAAGTAGAAGAATTGGACTATCATGTGAAGGACCGACTCTTATATCATTGTGGGAAACTCTACATTCCACAAACTGAGAGAGTAAAGATAATTAGGGAAGCACACACTTCTCTGATATCAGGTCACTTTGGGGTAAGTAAAACAGTTGCACAGCTGCAAAGGTTCTGCTATTGGCCGAAAATGAATGAGACAGTTTCTAGATATGTGAAGGGATGTACTATGTGTGCTAAAAGCAAGCCCAACAACAGAAAACTAGGCTTGTACACTCCATTGCCAGTTCCTTCTCGCCCTTGGGAAAGCATTTCCATGGATTTTGTTGGAGGACTGCCTAAATCTAGGAAAGGTCATGATTATCTATATGTTGTTGTGGATAGGTTCAGCAAAATGTGTATTTTGATACCCTGTAGTAAACAGATTACAGCTGAACAAACTGCAAAATTGTTCTTTGAACATGTATGGGTTCATTTTGGATTACCCACTTCTATTGTATCTAATCGAGACACCCGATTTGTGGGGAAGTTTTGGTCAAGTCTGTGGGAACTAATGGACACCAAATTGAAGAAAAGCACAGCTTTTCATCCACAAACAGATGGCCAGACAGAAGTAGTTAACAGGACAGTGATTCAGTTACTGAGAGGATATTGCAGCAAACACCCTAAGCTTTGGGATGAACACTTGTGTTATGTGCAGCATGCTTACAATAGAGCCAAACACTCTTCTACACAGAGATCTCCTTTTGAGACATGCTTTGGTTTCATACCAAGATCTCCTTTGGATTTTGTCTTTGGTAAAGATACCATGGTTGATGGACACAATGATGTGGACAAAGCAACTAGGTTCATTGAACAGATCCAGGAGATCCACCAGGCAGTACAAGAACAGCTGGAAAAGAGCCAGGCCAAGTACAAGGCTAGGCATGATAAGCATCGGATGGAGCATAGTTTTCAAGTTGGATACCAAGTCAGCAAGGACAGGATGCAAGGTGAAGGTAAGAAGCTAAAACCTATCAGGTATGGACCCTTCAGGATACTTGAAAAGATTGGTGAAAATGCTTTTCGCCTTGATCTGCCAGCTTACATGCACATCTACTCAGTCGTGAACGCAGATTGCTTGAGATTGTTTGAACCTTCAATGATTGAGGACCCTGAAGAGCAGAGTCAATTGCCTTCTGTTGATGACCTACTACTTGAATATCTTAATGAGTTGCAGGAAGATACAGTGCTGGACAGGAAGGTAAGGACAACGCGCAGTGGACAGGTGGAATACCTCAGAATTGGGCTTAAAGGTTCGAAGCCAAGTAGTGCGAAGTGGATTGAGATTGGACAAGTGAGACAGCAGTTTCCTCACTTAGTCGATGCTTGAAGAAAACCAACTTTTGGTGGTCCAAAAGCTTTTCAGTTGGGAGGTCGTGATCCAAATCGGATCCATAAACGATTGTCATAGAACCATGACTATATCGGGACGAAACAAATCCTTGAAGAATCCAAAACAGCAATCGAAAACACCCTGAACCAGTGGCCATGGCAACAGGTGCGGAACGACGAGGACCTCGGTCAAAGTGCGCTGACCGAGGCCCATGGAGACTGCGCAAGAGGTCAAAATAGCCCCTGGGAGCCCCGGATCAGGAAAAGGAGTTGATTTTCGATGCGCGCGAGCAAATAGGGCTGAGATGGTAGAGCCTTAAGCACTCGGTCACGTTGGAGCCAGAGGACCGTGGGCGGAGAAACGAAAAGCGCCATCATACGAAGGTGGGACCCACAACCTGGAAACCGACGGTTTGATCAGGGCGCCCTTGAACAGTAAGCGGTTTTGGAGAAAGTGGAGCGATCACACTCAACGATCGACGCGTGGCAGCGGAGGTGAGAGAAAAACCGTCGTGATCACGCGTTATCGGTCGAGCAAGTCAACCGCGCTCGGCGTGCGAATGATGTTGGATCTGGAGGAGCCCAGATCGGACGGCTGAGATTGCGTCCGATAGACAGAGCGAAATTGACAGGGAATTAAGCCGCGATTAAAGGGGATTTGGAATCCGTTGACTGCCACGATGGAGAAAGAAACGAATCGACGGACAGGCTGGCGCTGTTCCGATGGGGACACGTGGCTGCTTCCTAAGCGTTCTTGCTGACGCCGAACAGGGAACTCCAAGCACACAAGCGGAAGGCGAATCGACGCAGGCGGGAGAGGAAACGAACAAGCATGGAGGCCGAATGGCTAAAGCCATGAATAGAGACAGAGAACAGGTGTTCGAAAAAAAAAGAACAGAGAGTCCAAGCAACCAAGAGAGACAGTGAACAGTGAACCCTGAGAGGAGGACTGAGCACAGAGAGCAGTAAAGCCAAGCAGAGGAGACAGAGGGCCGAGCTGACCACAGGCAACATCGAGCACCAGAGAGCTTGAAGATTCAAGCCTTCCCATCGAGGAATCTATCCGGATTGAGCATCACAGTTGGCTCTTTCCACTGTAGACCAAGGGTCATAGAGCTAGTAGGAAGAACAAGAATCTGTGTACTCTGAGTGGCTTGGGGAATCCAAGAACCACCCTGCCAAGCAAAATCTGCTTCACGAGAACTCATGTTGAGTCCCTACATTGTAATTTCTCTGCTGAAAGACACAATAAAACAAGGCCACCACTGAAGCTGGACCGGAGACGTAGCCCTGGAGAATAGGGTGAACTCCTTATTAAAAATTGTTTGTGTCTTTGTGTTGCTTACTGTATTTCTCTGCTGTCTTTCCATTTTAAATGTCTGTGTATTGGCAATCTGATCGATCCGTTGCTTAAATAACACAGAACACACACCAGCACATGAGTCTGCCATACCTGTTGTTTAATAAATCTTAACTGATGACACTCATAGGGTGAATATCAGATCAGGGGCTTTGGACCCAAAGTGTGGGTTTAGGACCAAAAGAAAAATAATTATATATTCTAAGGGTCAAGAAGTGAAACCCTAAAACTAGAAGTTTCCTAAGTGACCTAAGGAAAAGGATAAATAGCAGAGGCCTAAGGTGAGGTCTCATACATCGTGTGCAAGAGAGATGTAAGCTCTCTTGTGCTAAGAGTGCCCTAGGAGGGCCGAGTTCTGCTCATTAGACCAAGATCATCTTTGGAGAAGGCCGCAACTCCTAGATCAGCAAGAAGACCAATGGTTTGAAGGCTGAGATATGGCCAAGATCACTTAGTGCATGATCTAGGCCAAGAAGAGATCCTTCCAAATTATTGAAGGAGGCCAAATGAACATGTTGAAGAATGTAACTAGTGTTGGTCTTCATAATTGTATTTGAGTCATGACGTAATGTATTTGTCAAAAGAAAGAAAAATAAATTTTATTATAAAAGAAATTGACTTATTAAAGCATGGGTTTCATGCTTAGGTCAATGTTTTTAGGTCAAAGCCTCCATTGTAGGCTTCTAGGGTTTATGTCAAGTATCTTTGTCCATGTCATAATGTAATAGACCCTTCTTGGCCTTTATAAATCGAGAAAGAAATTTAATTTTATGTAAAATAGATCATTTAGGCCTCCTCCACCAAGTCGGCCTAGTTGAGGGGGAGAATCTACTATATAAAGGCAGTAACTCAACCTCATTTGAAGCACATCCTTAACAAGTTCGATCTACAGTTGCTTAAGGCGGAAAAGGGTGTGAAATTAAAGGAAGACTAAGAAAACCCTAGCAAAGGAGAAAGAAGGTTTTGTCAAGCAATAAGAAGTCGAATTTTCTCTCTCCTTGTCTCACACGTGTGAAGTTGTTGGGTTGTTGGAAGGGCCGAAATTGCAGTATTGTAGCTGGGGGGTCCAAATTCTGGATTGTTGTTGGGTTGAAGTTGTTGGATAAGAAGAGACTACTAGAGATGGCTTAATCATCTTGGAAGGCTGACTTGGTGGAGGAGGAAGGTCTTTTGGGTCTAAGGTCTTGGTCTATATCAATTTGATTTACTAGTGGAAGAGTTTGACTAGGTTTTCCCCTATAAGAGGGGTTTTAGCCGTGGCTGAGTGCCTACATCTGGTGTCGTTGATCTTCATGTTTTGATTTGATAATTGCTTGATGAAACAAAGATAAAAGAACATAAAAAGAAGATAATAAGACTACAAAAATATCACAAATAATTATCAATATAAGAGAATCTTTCTGTCTTTCTAATTTTCCAACATGGTATTAGAGCTAAGGTAAAGAAAGAAGGAGAAGGCGGATTGAAGGTCATTAAGGAAAGGAGCATGTAAAAAGAGAAACTTACTATCTATAGAGACTGTGTCAACCTCAATGAAGACAGAAAATAAGTTAGAAGGAGCCTCCAACTGCAAGGCATGGAAGAAAGGATAGATCTAATTTTCGCTAAGCATAAAGTTTTGGATCTTGTTCAAGGAAATGTCAAGAAACCTATAGATGATGCAGGAAAGGAGAAGTTCAGAGAAACTGACATCTTGGCCATGAATCTGATAGTAGATGGAATAAAGGACAATCTAATCCCATACATATCAAATATAGATTCTGCTCAAGAAATGTATAAAGCCCTCTCCAAGTTATTCACCATCAAGAACATTGGTCAGATAGCTAGCCTCAAGAATGAACTAAGAACAATAAAGATGACAAAAGATGATACTGTGTCATCATATTTTGCAAGGATATGTAGAATAAGGGATGAACTCCAAGCGATTGATGAAGTTGTACCAGAGAAAGAACTCGTGATTGTTGCACTACTAGGTCTACCAAAATCATGGAGTTCATTTGCATCACGAATTAGCAGTTGGAAAGACAAACCTACCTTTGAACAAATGTGGAATGCATGCAGTCAAGAAGAAGCCCACATCTCGTTAGTAAGTGACAAGAAGGAGGATGAAGAAGACAACACTTCAAATGCCTACTCTGCTCATCACAAGAAGAAGGGAACATACAAGAAGTTCAAAGGACCAAGGAAGAAAGTTAACCTATCCAAGATTGAATGCTACAATTGTCATAAGATGGGTTATTACAAAAGTCATTGTCCTGAAGATCCAAGGAATAAGAAGAGAGAAAGAGAACATGCAAATGTTGTTGATGAAGCTCCACCAAAGAAGAACAAGATTGAAGAATCCAAAGTCAAAGATCTATTTTCTGGAGACTACTAGGGATAGTATCCCTTGCATATCCTTTTACTTTAAGTTCTGCAATGTTTTTCTTTTATGCTTTGATTTCTAGAGATCATAAATATATCTTGTTATAACTTTTTGAATTGTTTAAGTTGTAGGTATCCCTCAAAAAGATAAGAGGAAGCCTTCACCATTTTACCGAAAGATAAGTATCTTGTTCCTTGTTTCCTCTTTTATGTTTGGTTTCCTCCTCATATCAAGATTTGTTTGTATTATATGCTAATAACCTTTTCTTTATATTTTCCTTAGTTAGGAAAGCTTGCAGAATAGACAAAGGTTATGGAGGAGACTTCAAAGGAAAGACTTGAATCATGAAAAAAGTTTTGTTGCAAAGGAAGCCCTTCAAGAATTGATGTCCTACAAGGTTTGTTAAATAACAACTCAAGGTATGTTATAATATTTATTACAAGGTTTTCTTCATACAAAAGGTATGATCATTTTCTTTTGAAATTTGTCTAGGATTTTGAATCATAAAGATTCTTGTTAGGGTGATTAATCATTAGACTAAATCTACCCTCGTTATACTATCATTTGATCATTCTTGTGAAACCCTAACCTTTAGGGTTCACTGTGAAACCCTAGCCTTTCAATGCTAAGGGTATGTCAATGTTAAAAATGAAACCCTAGTCTACTTAGGGATTGTTGATGAAGTCTAGAAATCCTATTCTTTTGAAGTTTAGGGTTTTTTATAATGTTATGGTAAAAACACTAGTCCTTTAGGGTTTGTTGTTAATGTCTAAATGAAACCCTAAATTTTTAGGGTTTGGTGAATTAGGGTTTATGAACAACACCCTTGCAATAGTTATAGTAAGATCCTCGGAAAGAAATTCTGAAACCCTAGTCTAGTCAAAATTGTTGTATATCTAACTTCGATATATTGATGTTTGTGTCTTGGGTTTACCTAGTAGGTATGGATATTGATATGGGATGCTAGTGCATGATAATGAAATCCTAGATATGTATATGCAAGTATATTATCTTGACAATTGATGAAATCTAGGGTATATAACAAAATCCTAGTAGAGATTGATATTCTAGGGCATGATGATATTGTTTTTGATTATTGATATGATTTAGCTTTGATGATAAAATCTAAGGTTTGCAACAAACCCTAGTAGAGTTTGACATGTAAATCTAAACGCATATTATTGAAACCTCATACGATTGAATTATTAATATCTAAGGCTTTATGTTTTGAAGTTGGAGTCTAGGGTTTATGATAAAACCCTGGCAACAAGTTGAAGTCTAGTATATAAAAAGATGTGACCTTTGTTAATTATGAACCTAACTAAGTTTAGGTATTTGATGTCTAAAGCCTGAATGTTTTGATGCTTCCATTATAATTACATGGTTTTGATATAGTTGACTTGATGCTTTTGTATATTTGTATTTGGTTGTAGTTGTTATTAAAGTTTTGTAGGTACATAATCTTCAAGATGTTGAAGATGTTCGTAATTAAAGATGATGATGAAGCATGATATAGGAAGCTCTAAGAATGATGATGATTAAGAAGACCTTGATGTCGTGAGAAAGAATGAAGCCTTGAAAAGTTGAAGTTTCTCTGATGTTGTAAAAGAAGGAAGTTGTTGATCTACCTAAAGTTGAGAGGGAGCTTAAAAAAAAAAGGTATATCTCTAAAGTGTATCTCCCCAGTTAAGAGGGAGGGCATATGATAACAAGTCATAGTAAATATCTTGAAGAAAAGATGAAACCAAAGAATGAATAAAAGTACTACAGTTGGATTTGCAAATAAAATACTTGTGAAGTATTGAGGTTGTTTTTGGTGCTACTAAAGAAGTGAAAGAAGAAAGCTTCTGACAAAGTTGTATCTGGATAACTTTATGATGATATGAGTAGCATTAGAATGATTGAGGACCCCAAAGGTTTGTATTTACTTGTATATATGTTTGAAGGTTTATTACTAATTGGGGTTATGAATGTACAAGATCTCTCATAAAAAGGTTTGGAGCATGCATGGAGTGGTGGATATATATATATATATATATATATATATATATATATATATATATATATGATTTAGTTGATAAGGACAAATGAATCACCTTGTGGAAACAAGATGCTTGGGAGGACATCTGGCTGACCTATGTGTTGATGTCTAGATCCCAAAGAAGGGAGGGTGGCGTTAGTCATGGAGCTCGGACCTTGGATACGCACCTAGATCCCTGGGTTGGTGTTAGAGCTTAAAAGCCTGATGGTACCTAAAGTGACTAAAGCTTGAGTACACCTTAGTCCCACCCGATTAGAGTACCCTGGTCAGGTATCTAATCTGTAGCATTGTGTGTGTTGTGACTCTTCATAAAGTATATCATTTTGAGATCTTCCATGTACCCTTGTATATGTAATTATGAATACCTCTCTAGTTAAGAGGGAGTGTTGAAGAATGTAACTAGTGTCAATCTTCATAATTGTATTTGAGTCATGATGTAATGTATTTGTCAAAAAGAAAGAAAAAGAAATTTTATTATAAAAGAAATTGACTTATTAAAGCATGGGTTTCATGCTTGGCTCAATGTTTTTAGGTCAAAGCCTCCATTGTAGGCTTATAGGGTTTATGTCAAGTGTCCATGTCCATGTCATAATGTAAAAGACCCTTCTTGGGCTTTATCAATCGAAAAATAAAATTAGTTTTATGTAAAATAGGTCATTTAGGCCTCCTCCACCAAGTCGACCTCAACCTGGACAAGTCGACCTAATTGAGGGGCAAGATCTACTATATAAAAGGCAGCAACTCGACCTCATTTGAGGCACATCCTTAACAAGTTCGATCTGCAGTTGCCGGAGGCAGAAAAAGTGTGAAATTCAAGGAAGAGGAAGAAAACCCTAGCAAAGGAGAAGGAAGGTTTTGTCAAGCAATAAAAAGTCGAATTTTCTCTCTCCTTGTCTCACATGTGCGAAGTTGTTGGGTTGTTGGAAGGGCCAAAATTGCAGTATTGTAGCTGGGCCGAAATTCTGGATTGTTGTTGGGCTGAAGCTACTGGACAAGAAGAGACTACTGGAGTTTGTTGAATCATCTTGGAAGGCTGACTTGGTGGAGGAGGAAGGTCTTTTGGGTCTAAGGTCTTGGTCTATCTCAATTTGATTTACTAGTGGAAGAGTTTGACTGGGTTTTCCCGTATAAGAGGGGTTTTAGCCCTGGTTGAGTGCCTACATTTGGTGTCATTGATCTTCATGTTTTGATTTGATAATTGCTTGATGAAACAAAGATAAAAGAAGAACATAAAGAGAAGATAATAAAACTACAAAAATATCACAAGTAATTATCAATATAAGAGAATATTTCTGCCTTTCTGAGTTTCTAACAGAACAGAGATCTGAAGAAGTGTTGAGAGCAAAGCTAACACCATTTTTGAGGAGGTCGAGTATCCTCAAGAAGTTTGGTCATTGGACGTGTGGTTCTGTGTGAGAAAGAAGTATCTTTAATTGATGGTCGAGGTCCAAATCTGTAAATTGAGAGAGGGTCGAGGCCCTAATTTCTGTTGCAAGAAGGTCACAAGGCCACAGGGTAGCTGGAAGAGGAACGAGAGGCACAAGATCAATTGCAGGAGGGGACGCAGTTGGTTTAGAAGGTTGCAGGCAGAGGAATAGAGGGTTGAGAGGCCTCGGAAATCTAAAGGAACAAGGTCAAGGTTCCATAGGTCAAAGTAAAGGCCATTAACGGTTGTAAAGGGGCTTTTATCTGTTGTGTAGAGGGTTGTTGAATATTGTATTCAGAAGCATGTTCACAAACGAAGTTATGAACATAGTGCATTTCGAGGGCTAGTATGCAATGGGTTGATGGACAAATATATTGCGAGTAAGTTGATTGTTGGAGGGCTAATATACAGTAATCTTAAGGGCAAATCCACTTGTGAGTAGTAGAGATATTAAGGGCTGATATACAATGTATTTGATGGGTCAAATACCTTGTGAGAAACTAGTATAAGGAGGTAAAGGACCTTCCAAGTGTCAAGGCAAATGTGTGTTGAAAGGGATAAAGGAGAAAGGCTTCTCCAGCAAATAAGTTATGTATTTGTTCTTGTCTTCTCATTGGGCAGAGTGCAAATTTGAAGTAGCAGATCGCAAGCCCTAGTTTGTATACTAGTTGTACTAGTGATCGAGGGCCATGATCCCTGGTATGGGAGCCCCGTGATTCTTTTATTGATTGACTAATAAAATAATCGAGCTTTGGGCTCAAATCACTATGTACTTAATTGATTTCACTGTTGAAGATTTCCGTTGTGCAAAGTGCTTGTTAGTTGAGGGTTCCTAGTGTGTTTGTGTGCGTGATTAGCCTCAGACCAGATCTAGGGCCTAAGGAAAATTCAACATTGTTACAAAGCTACTTTGAAGGCATGTGGATCAGATTGTGCACAGGAAGCAGAGTGTTCCAGTGGAGGTTGTGTAGACTCAAAGGGAGTCTAGCTTCAGAGGGAGACTACGAAAGATTGACAATTGCCCTATGGATGTTTGAATCTTCAAGTTCTAATGAGATAGAGAAGTTTTAAGCCACTTGGTCTAGTAGTTGCCCCTTAGGAACCCCTCCTAGGACCAGTAACAGTTACTGCATACAAATCGTTAGATAAGCCTTTGGAAATTTAACACTATGGGCTTTTAAACCTGTTGTCTTGGGAGTTGGTTGGTCCAACCGAAGACTTCCCCTCACGCCCAAGATTTGAATATAAATACGCACTTAAAATGCAGTTATTAGATAATTAGGGGTCAGATACATGTTAAAACCCTCAAGATCTAGAGATACTTGCTAGATCGAGTGAGCTAGGACGTTTTTCTAAACCCGATACCTAATGCAAGATACTTGTGCAAATAGATAATCCAACTACTAGCAAATGAAATAATAACTTAGAAATTATATTCAGTAGAGTATTAGAGCATAATTTAGAACAACATTACCACAAGAAGCAGAAAAGGAACACCATTGCAAGATAAACCCCCAAAGTCTTTAACTTTATTACTGCAAAATAAAATTACATCCAATAGCTTGACTCACAACATGCTTCAGAATTTTCGTTACAAGACCCATATATTTCATGCTTCAAATGAGGAGCCTTATGCTTCCTTATATAGAAAAATGAGAGCTCTAGATCCTCTCCAAGTGGAAAAACGGCTAGTTTGACTTGATCCAAGGCTTGATCCTTGTCAAATTATTTTCATCCCTTGATAATTGTTGCACAAATCTCCAAAAATCGATCCCCTTGAGAATTGAGCTAGATGGGCCAAAATCGAATTTCTAGATGCTTTTGGTCCCTTGAAGAATCTTTAAAAAATAGAATTGTTGTAACTTGTGCAAAATAATTATCCACCTGGTCCAAAAAATTCGATTTGCTGGAAAAATAGTCTTCCTGTTCCAACAAATTTATGAACTAGGACATTCTGCCTTGGAAATGAGGCTTTTCAATCTTGACTCGAATTTTTCCTATGAAAAATAGCCTCAATACTTTTTTGATAATTTTTCCACTTGGAGATTTATTTTTATTTTTGCCAGAATACTAAATAAAAGACTTAAGACGAGATTAAACATATTTTCCACCCTCCAAGTGGGTCTAAGAAATATTTTGGCAATGGTGTTCTAATTATGAGTAACAATTCACCAAACATATTCCTAGACAACACTTTTACATCAAGATATTACAATAATCACCCACAGAAGGGGAGTTTTACAATAGACATACGAATCCTTTGATTCAACCAAATTTTGCAACACAAGGCACATGATCTAGTATGATAAAAATACATAGACTCGATAACACTAGGACTCACCCTAAGACCTTACCAAAGAATTCCACTCTATCTTTAAGGGATGCTTGGGAGAAATACTTTGCTAATTATTCATGTTTAGAAACAAAAATAATTAGAGAGGTTAAAAACCCCCTAGAGTGGAACCCTTTGTTAAGAATCATAGACTTACTTAGGTGTTTTTACATGGCTTCATATTCATACTAGAATCATTTTTACAATAAAATTGTAGAATTTAGGATTACAACGATGACAATGACTTAAAAAAATGTATCCACTGTTGTGTACACTACTTCCTGGAACTATTGACATATACATGGTCAACACAGCTTATTGGCTCTCTCATGTATCTAGTCAACACAAGGTCGGACATTTGCTTTGCGGTCAATACTCTTAGTCAGTGCATGGTGGAACGACAGAGAGTACATTGGACACCAATGAAGCATGTGATGCGATATCTACGAGGTACAGTTGACTATGGGTTGAGGTATACTCAGGGTGATGGTGTCAGGTTGATGGGATATACTGATGCAGACTGGGCACATAATGCAGTAGACAGGAAAAGCACTTCAGAATGTTGCTTCAGCATGGGATCAGGGGTAATCTCTTGGTACAACAAGAAGAAGTCAGTTCCAGTAAGCTCTACAGAAGCTCCACCATGAAAAGTAAGACTCCAACATGCGGATGACTAGTAGAGAACATGTTCGGCGCAAAATAGGAAATCCCTAGCCATTGCCCTCTTGACAGTTCTTGAATCAAGCTTTGTGGCTCCTCAGCAGTTGCCTCAAGCCTTTGATAACTGCCATCCTGCAACTCTAGACGCCCTGATCTCAAGCCCCAAATTCAACAGCGAACTCGAGGTTTTCTCCATCTTTGTGAAACCTCTAGATGGAACCCCTCTTTGTCTCTTGGTGAAAAATAGCTCCATGATTGCATACATTAAGCTTCGAATTTCCAAAGCAACAGGCTTACCCTTTTCTGAGTTTGAACTCATGCATGGTCACAGGAGGCTGCAAATTGACACTTCTATCCATGCTCTAGGCATAGGCAGGGACACTACAGTTTGGGTTTCCTCGGGCCTCTTGGGAGGTGCCTGAGGCCAAATCCCTTCACAGTCGCGGACCTCCCAAACTTCAGGCCAAGCAAAAGTTCCAACTTTGGGGCTGAGCGCCCATCACAGAAGAAATCCTTCAGCGAAGCAATGAAAGGGGGCGGGTCCAACTCTGCTCCTAAAGCCCTCGCAGGCCCATCCTTCATCATTGAACATTCAGAGGAGATTCCATCTGTTAAGGTAACTAAAGATGTCTCTATTGTGCATGCCTTTCTTTATTCAAAAAACGCAATTATCTACAGGTTTAATGGGTTTTTGGTCTTCTTCAATAACTCAGAAGACCGTCTAAAGGCTCTTGAACATGGACCTTGGTTCTGGGGGCGTTCAAGCCTCTCTTTAGAACCTTGGTTTCTCGAATTCAACCCTCTAGACATGGAGGGCATAAAAACTCATGTTTGGGTTAGGCCACCCAACCTGCTTATTCCCCTCTACAACCCCCAGTCGTTGGAGGAGATAGGCAACGCTCTTGGACGCTTCATCAAGATTGACGAAGAACAATTCCAAAAAGGCATCTACACATTTGCAAGAATCTGTGTAGAAATGGATCTCAGTGATGGCCTTCCAAACAAAATTCGCATAGATTGGCTAGAGGACTCCCTCATGCAACCTCTAAACTATGAAAACACAACCTTTCAATGCAGATCCTACCAAGAGGTTGGACATCTTCAACACAATTGCCCTTGTTCTCCCTCCTTGAGGCCATAGAAGAAACAATCCCAGAAAGGTTGGCAAGCTTCTCAATCTTCCAAACAGAGACCTACTCCTCCAAACATTCCAGTCTCGCAGCCACCACCAACCTATCAATCAACCCAGGAAGAGCCTTCTACAGGCACACAGATCCACAAGCCTTCTGCTACCTCGTTGTCTCCTCCAGATCTCCTCGAGACCTTCTCCCTTGTGCAGGAAGTTAAGCATTCTCAGGTTCCGAGTCAGCCCACAGCCAAGTTCCTCTGGACACCTGAAGCTCAGTCAGATGCAGTTCCCTCTCCAGAGGCAGAGCCACAGAACATGGAATTATCCTTAGATCATCTCCAAGGAGGACAAAAGCATCCTCATGAGTCTGACAATTCAAATAGTGACAAAGAAGCAAGTTTCGTCTCAGCCAAAGCTCCAGAAGTCAACCCTGCAGAGAGTCTAGCCATAGTGGTTAACGCAACAGCCTCTTCCAACTCGACGTTCAGAAGAAAAAAGGAAGGAAGGAATGTATTAGATCCACGCAGTGATTTCATTGTCCTCTTGTTTTCTTAGTATGTTGGTATCAGTTCTAGGATGCTCCCAACAAGAGCTCCACCTTGTATTTTAGCAAATGATTAATAGAATTTCACTCACAAAAAAAAAAACATGTGGATGACTAGTAAGAAAATATTTTTTGTGAGGAGTCTTCCAACTACCCATTATCTAGCCGTTAGAAAAATTTTATAAAAGGCTAGCCCCTCCTCTAGCAAAAGCTTGTTGTTGTATTAAGAGATAAGCGTGATCAATAAAGAGCTTTCATTTGCAAACCTGTGTTCATGTGTACATTTGTGTCAGTTGGTTTTTACTATTGTTTTTTTTCTTGATTAATTATTGTATCCGAGTTTTATTCTAATAATTTTTCTAATAGGTAAGTGTTGGATTTTTGCAGCGATGGTCAGTCTTCATATTTAATATTTTAGCCCTTCAAATATGTGTAATGATAAATACAAGACATGTTCTCCATGTCGGCTTCAAGAAAGAGAATTTCAATTTTTGAAATTTAATGTTTAAGTCTCCACAAATTTCAAGTCGACCTAACCCTTCAGACACAGCACTTCAAGTTCATTCAATCACTATATATACCAGTGTTCCACGGGGACGCGTCCCCTGGGGTCGGGTGCACGCACCCGAGACGAGGGAACATCCGGGGGTGCGTTTCCCCACTCACCCCTTCTAGGGAGTCGTGGGGAGACGTTTCCCCAATGTGGGGGGACGTGACTTCCCAAAAGGGGTGCTTCTGGGCATCCCCTTAGTGCGTCCCCCATCAAATTTGTCCAATAACACTTAATGTAAAAAAATATTGAAAATTCACGTATGAAAAAAACTTAAATATAAATAAATAAATCAAACAAAACTTAAAAAAGAGGATTAAAAAACAAAACAAAACTAAAAATTAAATAGTTAAAACTTAAAACTTACCTAGGTTAACTTACCTATTCATTTCCCAAATTCTCTTGCCTGTTGTCGAGCTCTGCTGAGTGCTCTCTTGCCGTCGTCGAGCTATGCTCTCTTGCCTGCCGTCGAGCTCTTCTAGAATGATGAATGATGAATTTAATTTTTAAATCTATGTAGGTTATAGAATGAAGGATGATGAATGATGAATGATATGGATCGATGTATATGAATATTTTGTTATTGAATTTTATTATTGAATCTCATGGTATGGATTAATGATGAATATGTCATATGAATGATGTATGTATCAAAATGAATTATGAGGATGGAGAAATGTATGTCATTATTTAATTCAATTATGAATTTAAATTTTATGTGTGGACCAATGTATTTCTATTAGTCTATTTATACTTTTATCACTGAATATGAACTTGAATTATATATATATATAATTAAAAATTATATACCCTGACGTCCCCCTGCACCCCCGAAATTTCCCTAAAATTTGAGGGTACTCCCACATGTCCCCCCTGTGTGTCTCCCCACACCCGAGTCTTGGTGGAACATTGATATATACCCATTAGACGTCATCAATTGAGAAGCAATAATTTGGATCACTTTTATTCAAGCGAAGCAGGAGAAAGACAGGTGGATCGACTTTAAAGGGCAAGTCGAGAATATGGGCAGACCTAATCTCTGAAGCAGCAGCAGGCTGAAATTTTAGGAGGTCGAGATTTTAGGAGGTTGAATTTGTCTCTGATTGACCAAGTTTGACCTGGGTATGTTTGTGGTCAGTTTGACTTTGTTTTTGACTGGAAGGCCATATTGTATCTCTTGTTGAATTGAATGATTTCTCTAAGAAAATGGTTGTTGGGTTTTCCCACAAGTGTGTTTTCCCAGGGTAAAATTTTGAGTTTATTGTTTGGCTGTCTCTTCATGATCCTACTGTCATAAATGTTTTACTGTTGATGTCTTCTGTGCAATTGCTTAATGATGAATAAGAATATGAAAAAGATTAAATCATTAGAAGTAATTATCAGCTTAGAAGACCTATGAAAAATCAACATGGTATCAGAGTGAAGGGTTAAAAGAGCAGCCATGGAGTACAAATGAGTGATCAAAGGAAAATCCATCACATCTGAAGGCCGAAGCATAACTGTGGAGAGGGTCAAAGCCCTTAATTTTTTGTTGAAGATAGGCCAAAAGGCCTCAGGATCTGTCTTAGTGGGTCAAGCAGGCCTCAGGTCTTATTACAAGGGGTCAAGAGCCTCAGAAAGTGGTCGAATAAGCCTTAAACCACTGTTTTCAAAAGGCCGAAAGGCCTCAGGATGTTATAGGAGGCCGAAAATGTCTTTGACCCCTGGGGTTTAGCCAAAATGTCTCAGGAGGCCAGCCAGAATGGTCATAATTTGCAAATAACTTTGGTGATCTTGTTTTATTGCAGAAGGGCAATGAGTTTGATGTGGAAGACATTGGTTATTCATGCATTCAAGAAGTCAGGACTTGGTAATATATATATCTTCTAAGTATGATTAGAAGTTACCCCAAAAAGGATTTATGCTCTTCTCTGCCCCTGAAGGAATTCAAGTCAAAATTTTGGGTTGAATTCTGTAATAAGAGACCTCATAATGGCCAAGAAGGTCTCAAGATTATTTGCAAGAGGCCGAAGGCCTCAGAGCTGGTTACAAGAGGTCGAGCAGCCTCAGGGCTAGGCCACAGGCCCAGTTAAATTCGAAAAGGGGCTTTAGTCTGAATGATTCTATGCAATATAGATTTGGTAAGTTAAGCTTGGTCAACTCCCTCCAAAGTTCGTCTACGTGATATGTATGCAAAGAATAGCTTGCTAAAGCCTTGAAATTGCAGAGATCTAAGTCTCTAATGAGATAACTAAGTAAGGGTTTCCAGTCAAATGATACCTTGCATTGTACTGATGTAACTATGATTGTTTTGAAATTTTTGGGGTTCTATAGATAAGGCATTTGCAATGTGTTTAACAAACTTTTGCATTGATGAAGTGTGTTTGCTTCACACCCTTACTATGAGCAACAAGCATAAGAAAAAGGATGTAATTGACTAATGGTGGCTTTATAAAGTTGATGACTTTAGTTTTCAGTTATATTCCATATAATTTACAATCTCAGGTAGTTCCTTGTCTTATGAGAGGAATTGGAGAACTTACGCCTTTATCCACTATGTGAAAAGAAACTAGTTAAGATTGAACAATGTAGAGAGTTTAGTCTACATTCATGCCACACTTCAAAATACCCCAGGATGGTCATTTCCAAAATTGGGGCCATACAAAAAGAATGTTATGTGTGGACAAGAAGCCATAACCACATGGTCTTGTGAAGATACCACCAGTTTACTGTTAAAATTGGTAACTAGGCCAAACTCCATGTGGGTCATCTTATTCATGGCAGCTAATATTTTTCTTGGATCCCTCTCATCAAGAGGTGTAGGATTGATCTAAAGATCATCCGATTCCAATAAGTATTCATGGAGTTATGAATTTATTTGTGTTATAAGACAATTCGTCAAGGTCGACCAGCAACCAAATAAACCCCACATGTGCTCAACGTTTTAGTATAAAAGGAGATGACTTGAGAGTCATTTCACACACACTTCTATCTTGATTTCTCTCCACTTGTCTTGGGTTTTAGTGGAAGAGAAATCTAGGAGTGGAAGCCCTAGACGTTGGAGGAAGAGAGGTTGCCCTAGACACACATGGAAGGCTGCCCTAGACACAGATGGAAGGCTGCCCTAGACGCAGATAGAAGGTTGCCCTAATGCAGACCTAAAGCAGCCCTAACGCTGGATGCCCTAATGCAATCCTAAGGTCTGAAATATAGTGTGAATTTGGAGCAAGGAAGGTTGAGGCAAGTCCGAGTTTGTGGACTGTTTTGGGTGCGGATTTTAGAGAAGAAGAGTTGCAGCTCTTAGTCATTGCATGAGGCAAGAAGGATGGCTTGAGGTGACACATTGGAGCAGTCTTACCGTGCAAATCAGGCCGCAAACTAGTGGTGAGTTTCATGATTGTTTTATGCATGATATTGGGGTGTATATCTCTGTTTATAGGGACGCAGTAAGGGACTATTACAACAGCTGTTGGGAGAGAAAGGACCTCCTAACTAGGTCGCAGTCATCTCTAAGGACAACGAGGCAAACAGGGGTATTCTCCCTATACGTTAGGCTTGTTGGTGTGCCCTAACCAGTGAAGTACATGCACAGAACCCTAGGCAGAAATCAACAGTAGCATGCAGCGAATTGAGGGTTGTTTGTGCACTGATAGTTAGATGCATGGGACAGCAAGGCAACTAGTACAGCAGTGCTAATATATGGGACAGCAAGGTACATAGCAATGTTGCAGGAAGCGTCCCCCCCCCGGTTCTAAGGCCCGAAGCGCGTCCCGTACGGATTCGTACAGGAAGCATCCCCGGAAGCGCGACTCCAAAATTCGGAAGCGCGGTTCCGCCTGTTTTGGATGCTTCCTGGAAATTTCTGAAGCTTTCCTCCGAAGCACGCTTCCGAATCTCCGATGCGTGCTTCGTACGGCGCTTCGGCCATACAAAGCATGGCGCTTTGGAGGGCGAAGCGTACGCTTCCCGTACGATTCTGGAAAAGCGTCGCGCGAAGGGAAGAAATGCGATTTTTTTTTTTTTTTTTTTTTAATTTTAGCTGACTTGGCATAAAGGGGGTGGGTCCACCTTGGGTTAGGGTGAGGTTAGGGTGAGGAATGAAGGGAATAAAGCCCCCATTCATTCCTCATTTGCTCACTTTGAGTTTATGAGAGTTGGAGAAGAGAAGAGAGGAGAGGAGAAGAGAAGAGGGGAAAGGAGAGGAGAAGAGAAGAGAAAAGAGGAGAGCTTGGAAGAGTGAAGGAGGAGGAGCTTGGAGCAAGAGCTTGGAGGACTTCATCTACAAGAGTTAAAGAGGTAAGTTCAAACCTCAAACTCCTTTATTTTTTTGACATTTTTTTTGTATTTTTCTCCTCCCTCTCCTACTCTTTCCCATTGTTTCTACTTGCTCCTTTACTTGCAAGTTGTCCACCACCTATATCCATATTCCAAGATGGTGTTCTTTTGGCTTCTATGTATCATTCCACTCTTGGTTTTAATGATGGCAAGGGGGAGTAGGAATAGAAGGGAAGAAGCACAAGAGGACAGTGGTCCCAATATGAGTGACCCAATGTATGATGAGGAGGAAGGGTTTGAAGAGGAAGGGGATGAACCTGAAGGGGAAACTGAAACACTAGAGGGGAAAGCTGCATTAACACCCTTGTGGAACTATGTGACCAAACTTGATGGGGGAAAGGGTGGTGGAACTTACAAATTTGTGTGCCCTCATGGTTGTCATGGAGGAAAACCATATTGTGGTTCATATACCCGTGTGAGGAGGCATCTTTGTGGGGTGCTGGACAGTGATGATAAAAAGGGTCCTGTGGGGATACAAATTTGCCCAAACATTTCATCTGAACAAAGAAGAAAATACATCCAAATAGAGGAGGTTGCACAACAAAAAAACAAAAAACAAAAAACTCATTCTGAATCAAGTGCAACCTCTAAATTTGGTAGCTCATCTCCTCATGGTACTTCTACAAACTCTGGAGGTAGAAGAACAATAGGGGATTTCCTTAATGTTGTTGGGAGGGATGACGTGGATGGAAAGATATTCCGTTTTCTTTGTGCTTGCGGTGTACCATTCAATGTGCTTCGCTCTCCCTATTGGCATGAAATGGTAAAGGCCATCAATGAAGCCCCAAAAGGATACAAGGCCCCCAACTATGAGAAAGCTAGAACAGTGTTATTAGAAAGAGAAAAAGCTAAGGTTCAAAGAGCCTTGACACGTTTTACAAATGAGTGGGTAGATTCTGGGGTATCCATTGTATCAGATGGGTGGACAAATATTAGAAACCAACATTTGATAAATGTTCTTGGTGTTTCTTCTAGTGGTGCAATATTTATTACATGTCATGACTCCTCCTCCATCAGTGCATCTGCACAAAACATTGCAGATCTCCTATTGCCATCAATCAAAGATGTTGGTTGGAATAATGTGGTTCAAGTGATCACAGATAATGCAGCAAATTGTAAGGCAGCAGGAAAAATTATTGAGCGTACTCATCCACACATCTTTTGGTCTGGGTGCCTGGTTCACACATTGAACCTTTTGATGCATGATATTGTGAAGCACAAAGAATGTGGGTGGATTACTGAGCTTTACAGGAGAGGGAAGCAACTCATTAAATTCATCACAGGGCATACAAGGGTAAACTACTTCTATGGCACTTACTCCAAGTTGCAATTGCTTAAACTTGCAAAGACAAGATTTGCTAGTTACTACCTCACCTTTAGGCGGCTAGTGAAGGTGAGACAAGCTTTAACTAATCTGGTGTGTGCTGAATCATGGGATGAAATTAACACTAACAGAGATGGTGCTAATGCAGTCAAGGACACTGTTCTTGACATTTACTTTTGGTCACAGGTTAAATATGTTTTGCAATTCACCAAACCAATTTATTACATGATCAAGTTTGGAGATTCAGATCGACCAGTAATTGGGGAGGTGTATGAGCAAATGGATAGCATGTTGGGGCAGATTAAAGACATTGTTGAGCCTAGAGATATCAACTTGTACAATTATATTCGTGCAGAGGTGGAAAACCGATGGGAAATGCTAAATGTTCCATTGCATGCATTAGCATATGTTTTGACACCTAAATACTATCATCCATCATGGCTTTCAACACCAGCACCTGGGGGGGAGAGCAGGAGAAAACCACACCAAGATCAAGAGGTTCACAAAAAATATATGGCTGCATTGAGTAAATTAATCCCTGATGAGGAGGAGGCTACATTGGTACGGAGACAGTTGAGCAACTATATGCTTAACACTGGTCCATTTGGGAGCATGCATGCAATTAGAGATCGAGAGACTTTTTCTTCTCTTGAGTGGTGGAACATGCATGGAGGGGCTACTCCACTTCTACAGACTTTGGCATTGCGGGTGCTATCACAGGTGGTAAACACTTCTTCTGCAGAGAGGTGTTGGAGCTCTTATTCTTTCATCCACAGTGTTAAAAGGAACAGGTTGAGTTTAGACCGGGCAGAGAGCTTGGTTTATGTTCATTACAACTTGCGATTGTTGTCCCATTACTGTGAAGATGCAAAGTCTAATAAAGACCTGTTGATTTGGGACAAGAATCCAGAGGAGCCCAATTTGGAGGATGGAGTGTTGCAATTAGAGCAATTAGAGGATGCTCTTATCCAGGTATGTCCATTGTGGTATGAATTTTCCTTATAAAGCATTTCTCTAATTCATGTTTTTAATTTTTTTGTTAACTAGTGTTTTTTTTTGCATGAATTTTTTGAGCGATTCCAGGATGATGATGATCGTGTTGATATGCCACCCCCACCCCCATCTGGTTCCTTGGTTCGTAGGTTCCATGGTTCAACACCAACAGCAAGGGGTTTTTCTTCATCAGTTATAGTGCCACTGCCACAACTTCCACAGGCACCATCTTCTTCATTGCCACCACGTGGAGGCCCACCACCACGTCGAGGCCCGCCGCCACGTTCTCTTCGTGGTGGAAGGAGTAGAGATTAGTAGATATATTCACAATTTACTACTTTTGTCATCGATTACTCATTAGACTTGTAGGCTTGTAAATTTGAATTTTGAACCTTTTTTGTCTTGGCGGTGACCAAGTGATATATTTTGTAAACATTATTATTTGAATTTTGGACATGACAAATGTTGACAGTTGCTCACTTGCTAGATAAATCATAATATGCTCTATGTTTTATGTTTTATAATATGCTTAAATGTTTTATGTTTTATAATATGCTTAAAAATTTGATGTATGTTTGTAATCGCTAGAATATAGATGGTTGATGTACATACTAGTAGCTACAATGGAATCATGGATGCCATATCTATCTTGATTTATGCAAAAATTTGCATGTTTTCATGTCTTGTACAACTAATTTGGTATTTGGGATGTTTGTTTTGAGTATAAATGCAAAAAAAATATAAATATATATATATATATATAGCAGACGCTTCGCTTCCTAGATTTTTGGAAAATGACGCTTCCGTGTCCCCGCTTCCAAAAAACGTCCCCGCTTTGTCCCCGCTTCGTGCAACATTGGTACATAGTGCTGTCAAGATATATGGGACAGCAAGGTACATAGTGTTGTATAGATACATGGGAAAGTTGTGACATGGCAGCAAAGGCACATGGACAGCAGTGAGCATTGGGACAACAGCAAGACATAGTGCTGCAATAGCAATTGGGACAGCAGCAAGACATGGTGTTGCAATAGCAATTGGGACAAAACAAGGTGCAGCAATGGAACATGAGGGTACATGATGCAGTATAGTGATGGGTACTGTCATGATTGATGAAGCATGATAAGATGCAGCATTGTGATGATGGGTGCAACGTGGTGCAGCACGGTGAGGTGCAGAACGATGATAGGTGAAGGAGTCACCTTGGAGAATCAGTTGAAGCATCATGTCTTCAACTAATCTCATGTATCATCTTCTTAGAGATGATCTATGCTCTTATCTAGATAAGTCAAAGTGTTGACTTTTGTTGTAAATGTACTATCTCTCTCTCTCTCTGCTGAACTATTGAAGAACATATAAGAAGAATTGATCAAGGGTTTCCCCACATTGGGGTTTGTCCCTGGCTAGCGCCACATCTTGTGTCCTCTTGTCTTGGCTTGTCTTCTGCGATTTATGTTTATGTTCTATCTGCAATTTACTTTAATGCTGATGTGATTGCTAATCTGGAAAAGATATTGAGCTAACTGTGAAAATTGAAATAAATTGCTCTAAGCATAGAACATACCTAAACTTAACATGGTATCAGAGTTGAGGTGAAGACAAAGCCCAAGCAAGAGTGAAAGAGCAATCACCGAAGACAGTTGGGAAAGGACAAAAGGATCAATGGGTTCCTCATCCCTCTTCAAATTCACCGAGGGTGAAGTCGGAGCAGAGAATATTATCAAAGTGGTGCAACGGAAGCTTCTGATGGCCTACCTAAAGATCACTTCTATGGGAAGTCTGGATCTAAGGATGGAAGGAAAGGCAGTTCGGCCATTATGCAAAGGAGTGTCCGACTGGCAGGGACACATCACTTGATGATGATAACAATCATTCCAGGGACATCTTCAATGATCAGAGGAATGACAGGTAATGCAGGTCATCAAGGATACAGCCGACTCTTCAATGAAAGCAAGGAACCCCAGGTATGAAGAATCAAATGTTGTTTCTGATAAGATAAAGAAGCGTTATCTTGTATTGGCCCTCTCCTTCAGATTCTTTGGGAATCTGGCTTATTGATTGTAGTGCTTCAAGGCACCTCATCGGATAGAAGGGTGCTCTCTCGAATCTGGTAGAGATGGAAACAATCGTGGGATTATACTTGGAGCCGATGCCACCTATTCCGAAAAGGGTGTAGGATGTTACTCCTCAATTGAATGAGGGTAACTCGATTCAATCTCTTTTATGTACCTAATCGCAAGAAGAACCTGGTGTCCATTTCGGCAATGGAAGTCAAAGGTTTCAGGGTGGCATTCATCGATGGAAAGATGACGACAGGGATGCCTGAATTCAAAAGGAGAATGAAGGTACATGTCTAAAATGTACCGAAGGAAAATCTCACAAGGGGACCATTCCCCTCATGTAGCAGGTCCACAAGTTTGGAACAACCCGAGGAGTTTGAGATTCATGATTGGGAATCTCATGTATACAGGTGGAAGAAAGCCCTCTATGGCTTGAAGCAAAACACCTTGGGCATAGTATGAGAGGATTGATAGCTGTCTGATGAAGTTGAGATTCACTAGGAGTGAAACCAATCCAAACCATTGCTCGAAGGTTGTGGATGATAGACCTCTCATACCGGCACCTTCTGAGGACGACCTATTTCTGATAGGTGCAGACCCTCTCACTTGCAGAAGTAAGAGGGAGTTGGATTCCGGATGTGGAATGGTAAACTGCAAGCCAGTGACTACCTCGAGGATCTTAACTTTCAGAAGTTATATGGTGGTGATGACGGACCAGATTTGGGAAATGCCTTTGAGTTTCATAAACTCATTTGCATTGATGTTCTTGGTGAACTTTTCCGGATATATGTTTTTCAATTAGCATGGTGAGCTCATACTTGGTTGAGCCTCACTGGATTGGTGCCAAGAATCTTCTGAGATATCTTCGGGGCACAATCTCTCATGGATTGAGATACACTGCCGGAAATATGAAACTGCATGATTATTCGAATGCTGACTGGGCAAGCAGTGTGGAGGATCACTAGAGCACTTCTCAGTGCTGGTTCTCTTTGGATTCTGCTTCGATATCATGGATGAGCAGGAAGCAGAAGTCGGTTGCTATAAGCACCGCCGAGACCGAATACATAGCTACAAGTATGATCTCGTGTGAAGCTGCCTGGTTGCGGAAGCTCTTAAGTGAGTTGTTTGTACACATGATGAATACCACTGTGATTCTCTGTGACAACCAGAGGGGGGATTCGATTATTGAGGAATCCCGTATTCGATGATTGCTCCAGCAGATAGACATCAAATACTGCCTTATCTGGGATATGGTAAGTCGATGAGCGAGGAGGCTCCATCGCATTGAGACTGATGTACAGGTCGCAGACATTTTGTCAAAACCCCGGGGAAAGGTCAAATCTGTGACTTTCCCGAACGACTTGGAGTCGTTGAGAGACCTTCTTATAAGGGTCCTGCATGTTGCATGCATTGAGCTATGGGAGCTCTGGGGGGCTTGGGGTACTTACTGGAGCAACATACGACCACAGGGCGACTCACCCTCCCCTGGTGGTGCGCTATGTACAGGATGACAGGTTCAACCTTCCCCTGTGATACCCTGTGGCGACTGTGGAACAGGATGATTAGTTCTCCTATGGGCCGGGATGATTAGTTCTCCCGTGGCAACTGTGGAACAGGATGATTAGTTCTCCTGTGGGCCGGGATGATTAGTTCTCCCGTGGCAACTGTGAAACAGGATGATTAGTTCTCCCGTGGCGACTGTGGGGCAGGATGATTCGTTCTCCTATGGACAGGATGATTAGTTCTCCTGTCGAGGCATCCTACCCATGCAGTCTGGGACTCATGGGAAGTACCTCTCATCTGATCAATGAGCAGGGAAATGGGGTTAGGGACCATAGTAGTACTATCGATGGACGCATCGTTGTATCTACCGTACTCCCTATGCTAGGATGACCTCCATTGATCTGGGATCAATGAAACTGATCTGAGATCAATATGAGTGGTTTGAGACACTCTCTTGTGATATTGATCTAGGATCAATAAAACTGACTTCGGGTCAGTAAGAGTGATATGACACACTCTCTTCATATGGAACTGACTTCGAGTCAGTAGAGAATGGTATGAGACATTCTCGATCAATTCTTCTTCTTCATGGTTCAGCAGAGCAGTGCAAGGCACTAATGGCAGAGATAGTACAATCGGACATATGGATCAGCAGATGGAGTTCTCCCTAGTTGAGAGGGAGTGTTAAAATTGGCAACTAGGGCCAAACTCCATGTGGGTCATCTTATTTATGGCAGCTGATATTTTTCTTGGATCCCTCTCATCGAGAGGTGCAGGATTGATCTAAAGATCATCTGATTCCGATAAGTATTCATGGAGTTATGAATTTATTTGTGTTATAAGACAATTCGTCAAGGTCGGCCAGCAACCAAATAAACCCCACATGTGCTCATTGTTTTAGTATAAAAGGAGATGACTTGAGAGTCATTTCACACACACTTCTATCTTGATTTCTCTCCACTTGTCTTGGGTTTTAGTGGAAGAGAAATCTAAGAGTGGAAGCCCTAGACGTCGGAGGAAGAGAGATTGCCCTAGACACAGATGGAAGGTTGCCCTAGACGCATATGGAAGGCTGCCCTAGACACACATGGAAGGCTGCCCTAGACGCAGATGGAAGGCTGCCCTAGACACACATGGAAGGCTGCCCTAGACGCAGATAGAAGGTTGCCCTAACGCAGAACTAAAGGCTACCCTAATGTAGACCTAAAGCAGCCCTAACGTTGGATGCCCTAATGCAATCCTAAGGTCTGAAATATAGTGCGAATTTGGAGCAAGGAAGGCTGAGGCAGGTCCAAGTTTGTGGACTGTTTTGGGTGCGGATTTTAGAGAAGAAGAGCTGCAGCTCTTAGTCATTGCATGAGGCAAGAAGGATGGCTTGAGGTGACATATTGGAGCAATGCTACTGTGCAAATCAGGCCATAGACTAGTGGTGAGTTTCATGATTGTTTTATGCATGATATTGGGGTGTATATCTTTGTTTATAGGGACGCAGTAAGGGACTATTACAACAGTTGTTGGGAGAGAAAGGACCTCCTAACTAGGCCGCAGTCATCTCTAAGGACAGCGAGGCAAACAGGGGTATTCTCCCTATACGTTAGGCTTGTTGGTGTGCCCTAACCAGTCAAGTACATGCACAGAACCCTAGGCAGAAATCAGCAGTAGCATGCAGCGAATTGAGGGTTGTTTGTGGACTGATAGTTAGATGCATGGGACAGCAAGGCAACTAGTACAGCAGTGCTAATATATGGGACAACAAGGTACATAGTGCTGTCAAGATATATGGGACAGCAAGGTACATAGTGTTGTATAGATACATGGGACAGCTGTGACATGGCAGCAAAGGCACATGGACAGTAGTAAGCATTGGGACAGCAGCAAGACATAGTGCTGCAATAGCAATTGGAACAGCAGCAAGACATGGTGCTGCAATAGCAATTGGGACAAAACAAGGTGCAACAATGGCACATGAGGGTACATGATGCAGTACAGTGATGGGTACTGTCATGATTGATGAAGCATGATAAGATGCAACATTGTGATGATGGGTGCAACATGGTGCAGCACAGTGAGGTGCAGCATGATGACGAGATGCAGCACGATGATAGGTGAAGGAGTCACCTTGGAGAATCAGTTGAAGCAGCATGTCTTCAACTGATCTCATGTATCATCTTCTTAGAGATGATCTATGCTCTTATCTAGATAAGTCAAAGTGTTGACTTCTGTTGTAAATGTACTATCTCTCTCTCTCTCTGCTGAACTATTGAAGAATATATAAGAAGAATTGATCAAGGGTTTCCCCACATTGGGGTTTGTCCCTGGCTAGCACCACATCTTGTGTCCTCTTGTCTTGGCTTGTCTTCTGCGATTTATGTTTATGTTCTATCTGCAGTTTACTTTAATGC